>OX393570.1:16343973-16448973 GCA_947652115.1 Blastomussa wellsi | reverse complement strand
GGAGATGGGGGAAAAAACCAGCGCCCTCGCCTCGAGGGCTGGTTTTTCCCCCATCTCCCTCCCCTTCGGACGCCTGCCACGCAGGCTAGGTGAAGAGAGGCACTGTGAGAGTAAAGTGTCTTGCCCAAGATCACAACGCAGTGCCCCGGCAAGAGGTTCGAACCCGGACCGTCCGATCCGGAGTCCAGCGCACTAGCCATTAGGCCACTGCGCCTCCTACAACCTCGATTTAGTCACGCACTTTCCGCGCTTGGCTCCAGTCGTACGCTGTTGTGGGAGGGGGTAGATTTTGTTGTTGCGTAAACTACTGTTTGTTAGCTACTGTACTGTGTTTGGGTAATCCTCAGCGGAGCTCCAGCGGAGCACCATGGGAAAGAAATTTTGGAAAGCCATCAAGCAGAGGAAATTTGGTAGTCACGTGACCGTGCATGTGTCCGTGCGTCCGTCCTCACAGACTCTGGGGTAGGTTGAAGAGAGACCCCAAACTCCAGAAATAGGCCTTGTTTAACTTCTGTAAACGATGCAGGGACCACTTTAACAAACAGGAGCAGAATGTAGCTGGATCTTGGAGTAGATCAGGATCAGCAATAAACTCAAATAAAGTTTGCCTTGTTTAACCCCTAATTATGGTGTAGCGTTAAGGTTTATGTCAGCCAACATCACTGTTTGATCAATTGACAGCTGTCAAATCAAGGTATCCGCTGACCAGTATCACATGACCATATCGTAGGTCCAGGTGTAGAGCTGGTCGAGATCATTTTTTGACAATTTACCGCTCACCGGTAAATGTTTTCATTGGATCGCAGGCTCATGTATTTGATAAATTAAGCTTAACAAATGGTAGTAAATAAGTATAGGCCAAGGGAAAGCCTCTATTTTTTTTATAGAATGGGCTTTGAGATTCATTGTTATAAAAAATGGAAGGTCGTATACCCTGAAGCCTTGATAAGCAGTGACAAGCATGTAGGTCTTCACACGGTGACTCCTGTCTGTTTTACCTGGAAATAATGACATTGTATTTGAAATCACATTTGCTAACTTAAATGTCGAGCCAGACCTAATGAAACTGATTAGTGATAACAAAGTACTGCAAGAATTCAAATGATAGTTTCAGCTAGCGAGACGCTCTCAATTGCAAATCAAATTTGGAAGTGATTGCAAATTTAAACTGAAACTTGACTTTTTTCTAAAGTTGTAGCAATCACGTATGTTTAAATAAATGATACGGCAATAGAGGATATACAAATATCAAGAATTAATCTTAAGTTAACACTGATAAATGCGATTTTTTTTCCAAGCAACCTGACTGCGGACTTAGGGAAAGTAGTAACAGGAAGGAACCCAAACGTGAGCCCACTAAATAATGCACATCCTTTCGTGCAGTCATTGTCCAATCAGAAGTCGAAAACGGCTTACAGTTGGCTTCTGGCTGGATAATTTATTACCTACACGGTCAGTCACACCTTTAGGCTACTTGCTGTAAAAATGAGTAAACAGTAACGAGACAACTGAGTTAATTTTGATTGTTAGACGAAGTACGTGAGGTTTAAACCTACCGCCATCGGTATTTTTTAGTTGAACAACTTCCTGTGAAAAATAAAAGGAAAACAAACCATTGGAAAACAACAACAACGAAAATATAATTATAAAAAAGCAGTTTTTGCTAGCTGTGCCTTTTATTTTAAAGCGACATATCTCTCAACAGGATATTTTTGTTAAGGTACGATTTAGATAAGTCATCCTTCACTCCTGAATAATTACAAAAATAAGTCTTGTTTCATGAAAATAAGACAAACACGAACTCAAAACAACAAGCACATGCAAGCAATGTTTCATGTATACCCACATCAACTGACCTGTCTGTTTACCTGCAATGGTTCAATTTCCACCCTGGCACGTTTGATGACCTTCCTTCCCATGTCACCGGTGCTAGCAGATCTCTTACATGACGTGCTTTCTGGGACGTTTTCTTTTTTGGTTTCCTTATGGCCACGAGCTACACACGAAAACGCAATGTTTTGTTTTAGACTTTATATTATAGAAAAAGAAAATCAAAACGAAAAAGTAGCCAAAGAACGCTTACTATCGCTGGAATTTCTCCTCACTTTCGCTGGTTTATTGTCCTAAATAAAGAAAGACAAAATAATGCACTGATGGATAATATCGGCTGCGCATGGAGATGTAAACTAGTATACTGGAAGTAGTAAGTTGCTTGTTCAGTATTAATGTTAGGGAACTTTAGATCTGAGTACGAATACGAGATTGAACACGGCTACGCCTTTTCAAACCAAGTGCTAATGCTTTTGATATCACGTTCTCGAACTCTAATAATTCATCAAGATAAAACAACGGAAATCATAACCGTAAACGCGGTTTGAAAATGCGATCTTAATTAGTATAATTTTTTACGATTGTATTTCGTCATTTTCTTCGTAGTTTTAGTTCCATTTGAGAAGCTATATCAAACACTCGAGACAGTGTTTCATCACATTTCCAAACACCACGACGTTCGTCAAAAATACACCGATACGCGTAGTATTTTCAACTCTCTTTTCGGTGTTTGAAAATGTGATGAAACACTGTCTCGAGTGGTTTACATATTACTTTCACACCAATATGGTATCGATAGTTTGCTATATAAATCCTCTTTTAATACAGCTTGTTCTATTTGATTTGTGAGCTCTAAATTTTTAATTTAGGCTAAAAAAAGATTTTGCACCTAGGAGGTCTAAACGGAAATCTTAGCCTACCAAGTTCTTAAATTTAAGGTTCTTATATGCAGGTTTTTACTGTACAAAAGCAAATAAATTCTCTTTCAATATGAATTGACGAGAATGTGCATATAACCTTCCAGCCAAAATTAGGACCAGTGTATAAATTCTCCTCAAGACATAAAATAAAATCAGGTCGTACAGGTACTAAGAATTTAGAAGGTAATCACCATTAGAGAATGTTATTGATCTATTTATAAATTCTTGCAGACAGTTCTGCAAAATATGAAAACTCGAAATGAGAACTTGCATCTTTACGGAGCAAAAGAAGAAAAATAAAGCTTTCGCCATGCTGGATGTTCTACAGCACAATTTTCGCTTTGCTAAGCATGATCTGTACACGATGCATAAAAAATACATAATATGTTTACATCAACATTAGCGATGCGTTCGAAGATTGAACATAACCCAAAATTAAGCGTAACAGAACACATGAACTTCTAAACCAAAAAACTTGTAAAATAATATCCAGTGGCGAGGTTATCAAAAGCGGTGGCCAACCCAAAACAAAACCGAATGTCGGGTATTGTAAGAACGAAAAAAAAATATATTTTCGAAAAACGAACATGTCACCGTACCATAACGAAGGCTAATGAAAATGAAAAAATCTAAATGTTGGCTCTCATCACTATTACCGTATCTCTGTGGCTTGGTAAAACCGATCTTGTTTGTGAAGAATCCTTTGGTTTGGTGACAAAGGCTCGTTTGTCTGTGACAGAAAAAGATAATCATAAAATATTAACAACATGAACGGGTGATAATTACGTTGCAACTGTCACACCACATAACACAACACTGACAATTGTCACGCTACGCACGATTAATATGGCGTTTTACAAATTGTACTGGTGTTCTTATTATCAATATAAATACATTTATTGTACATGTTACCCAACTCAGCCTTAGTAGGCTGCTATGCAGTATTGTTAATAAACCATGTAACCATCTATCTATCCAAGAGGAGCACTCGAAATAGCGATTTTCTCGGTCTGTCTGGAACGACGCATATACCGAGCTACGACTTCCCTTATTGAAGATTAATTACTATCTGCCTTTACATTCTATACAAGGAATACCACGCAACCGTTATTTAATCAGCAGCCAAGCCAACATAGACTCAACTCTCTCTATAACGGAAGGACCAACACCTGTTGTCTGTCTCAGAGAGGTGTGCGGCTTAACAGAGAGTTTAGATACAGTAAGATGACTGGAAATCGGCACGCGGAGACCAACACTAATTGTCCGTCTTAGAGATGTCTCCAGCCAATAGAGAGTTAAAATTTCACACCAGTTGTCCGTTTCAGAGAGGTGTTCGGATAAAAGAGAGTTTAGACAGTAAAATGACTGAAAAATGGTGCGCAGGGACCAACACCAGTTGTCCGTCTTAGAGAGGTGTTCGGATAAAAGAGAGTTTAGACAGTAAAATGACTGAAAAATGGTGCGCAGGGACAAACACCAATTGTCCGTGACTGTCTTTCAGGTGTCCGTTCAGAGAGAGTTTCCTCAACTCACTGTTTTTGTGCAGCTCTTATTCTGTTACAAGTGAAGACTGACAAAATTTATATCAATAAATGCATGCTACAATAGCTAAGAATTAAATATCTAGAAAACGTTGGCGATCAGGAATATTTATGGGTGGCCAATCGTAGTTTAGACAACTTAAAAATTATTCCTCGAGCCCGATTGGGCCCTGAGTCAATAGCCCATGAGGCCGAAGGTCGAATGGGCTATTGACTCAGAGGCCATGAGGGCGAGAGGAATAATTATTTTAGTAAAATCCAACTAGAAAGCATAGAAAGTATATATTTATCTAATAATGAGCTCAAATACTCGTCCGAAACTTCAGCAAAACGCAATTCAGCCGCCATTGTTTTGGTTTTCAAAGCCGGCGCTTTCGCTACTAGTGGGCTAACATATAGCCTGGTAGTAGCTCAACCAATCAGAACGCAGCATTGATAATAGACCACTTGTTGGATTTTACTAATACCGGACAGTGTTCTTCCCGTGCCAACGACTCGAAGACAGACGATCACATTTTACAAGTTTCTTTATAAACAAAGGAAAATTATCCAGCACTACCTGTATGAAGATTGGAAAGGATTATTCCAAATTAACACCAAATTACAAACACACATGTCAAGAACGCAACTTGCCTGTTTCCAAGCGCTTTCGTTTTTGTTTGGGTTGTTCTTCATTCTAATAATGAAAGAAATAACAGTATTAATAGCAAACTGCACGATGTCGCCTTTTGAATAAAATTACAAGAACTCCTTTCCTTTTTCCCCGTCTTATTTCATTTTTGCCTCGTTGTCATGACCACTAGAGGCTATGGCGGGACTCGCCAATATCAGCACATTCTTTGAAAGACTTTGTTTAACTTTTAATTATTTCAAGAAGGTTCTTTTTTATCGTTTTGTGCGCCAATCAATGTACGGTGTGGTATTCTTAGAATACAATTTTAAAGCTGTGGAATTTCAATTAACATTTTGCATTTCAATTGTACTATCAATTTTTGCTTTATTTTTCGGGGAGGGGGGAGGGGGGAGGGGGCGCTCATTGGCTAAGACGCCTCTAATATTTCGGACTATTCTTCAAAGGTAATCCTCTTCAGGCGGAAAAACACTCATAACGAAAATAATCACGTGACCTTGCGTACGTGGTCAGTCTCAAATACTCGTCGCTGGTGAAGCGCCAGGCATCAGACCATCACCGATCGAAGGGCGTTTGTTTTTAACAACAATGTCAACAAATACGGTTCACAAAGGCAACAAAAGGAACTTACATTGGCATTCGCCGAATTCGATCTTTTCCTCTTGATAACCACTGTTTCTTGATCTTCGCTGCTTTTCACAGTCGAGTTATCCTCTTGGGCTAGTAAAAAAAGATAAACTTAACAACAAAGACATTTTGCTTGGAATGCCAGACTGCGAAGACGAGTTATTTGTCAATCACGTATTACCAATCGCTAAACAATATTTGTATTCTTGTCATTGTAGAAAAGCGCATCCTGTGTTTTTATGGCTAGATTAAAGGAGCTCGGTCACGGATGACACAGTTTGAAAAGTTTAACCCAAATTTTTCTAATTTGTGAATCACAATCCTTCTCAATATTCCTCGTTCAAAGCCATCCTTGATTCTTCCTAGTCTGTTGGTGCATCTTTTGTGTTTTTCCACCTTAGTAAACTACTATTTCAAGGCTTCCTTTGATTTGTAGGCAATTTTATACATTGCCAAAGTTGACTTTGTTCACGGTGACTTCGCCCCTTTCAGGAGGATTCAACATCTTCAGTTAGTGATTACAGAGTCAAAGAATAAGCTATCGGTTTACACAGCAAAATGGAGCAAATATGTGAAAACTTTCGACGTATAACTACAATGTGTTTTATATTATCTATGATATTTCGGTGTGAAAGAAATAGGGTCAGTCGTATGTTGTATTGTTGTGTGTGCGTGTAGGTGTGTGTGTATTATGAAATTAAACATTTTTTTATTATGTATTTTATTTTATTTAAGTGATGTAGTATAGTGTAATGTGTATTGTAAGTAGTTTTAACAATAATATTAACTTTTATAATATAGATAGGATTCTGCGCGCGCTCTGATTGGTCAAAAACGCATGTTTTATCAGAGTATAAAACATAGAAAAAGCGTGTTTTATTGTTTTTCGCCATCTTTGATCGGGTGAAAATTCGCAATAGATGACGGAGAACATTTTCTATGAAAAAATTCCCGATAAATTCTGAGTGAAGTTGCAGAAATTGTCGAGGAAGCTTCTAAGTTCGAGAGGAAAGTAGAAGAAGCGAAATTAAATTGCTTCAGTTTATCGATCGTGTGTGTTTTGTTGTTTTTCACTTGCGGTGTTTAAAATCTATATCATAAAGCAAATAAAAAAGCCTAAGCCATGTTTTGGGGGCTAGGGGCATTGTTCCTGTCGTTCGTTCTATTGTTCTGCTGGTCCTCTAGTGTAGCAGTTGCTATTGTCATGGGGGCTAGGAGCATTGTTCCTGTTGTTTGTTCTACTGGTCCTCCAGTGTAGCAGTTGCTATTGTTTTGGGGGCTAGGGGCATTGTTCCTGTCGTTCGTTCTATTGTTCTGCTGGTCCTCTAGCGTAGCAGTTGCTATTGTCTTGGGGGCTAGGAGCATTGTTCCTGTTGTTTGTTCTATTGTTCTACTGGTCCTCCAGTGTAGCAGTTGCTATTGTTTTGGAGGCTAGGGGCATTGTTCCTGTTGTTTGTTCTATTGTTCTACTGGTCCTCCTAGTGTAGCAGTTGCTATTGTTTTGGGGGCTAGGGGTATTGTTCCTGTTGTTTGTTCTATTGTTCTACTGGTCCTCCTAGTGCAGCAGTTGCTATTGTTTTGGGGGCTAGGGGCATTGTTCCTATTGTTTGTTCTATTGTTCTACTGGTCCTCCAGTGTAGCAGTTGCTATTGTTTTGGAGGCTAGGGGCATTGTTCATGTTGTTTGTTCTATTGTTCTACTGGTCCTCCTAGTGTAGCAGTTGCTATTGTTTTGGAGGCTAGGGGCATTGTTCCTGTTGTTTGTTCTGTTGTTCTACTGGTCCTCCAGTGTAGCAGTTGCTATTGTTTTGGAGGCTAGGGGCATTGTTCCTGTTGTTTGTTCTATTGTTCTACTGGTCCTCTAGTGTAGCAGTTGCTATTGTTTTGGGGGATAGGGGCATTGTTCCTGTTGTTTGTTCTATTGTTCTACTGGTCCTCTAGTGTAGCAGTTGCTATTGTCTTGGGGGCTAGGGGCATTGTTCCTGTTGTTTGTTCTATTGTTCTACTGGTCCTCCAGTGTAGCAGTTGCTATTGTTTTGGAGGCTTCGGGCATTGTTCCTGTTGTTTGTTCTATTGTTCTACTGGTCCTCCAGTGCAGCAGTTTCTATTGTTTTGGGGGTGAGAGGCATTGTTCCTGTTGTTTGTTCTATTGTTCTAGTGGTCCTCTGGTGTAGCAGATGCCATTATTTTGCTAGCGAGGGGAATTGTTCCCCTTGTATACTCGATCGCTCTCTCTTAGCGAGGCACTCACACGAGAGCATGCGAGAGATGATACCCAATCAAGAATGAATTTATAAATCTGATTCCCAATCTGAGTGTATAAAACAAAGACAATTAAATTCCCTTGAAAGCATGTTGTTGCACAGCATAAGCATAACCATTTATGGCGGGGGGTGTGGGGGGTGTCAGAAGAACTACAAATAATGCCATCCACATCACAATTCACGAGATAGTCTTCAGCCTTGGTAATAAAAACAAAGTTTCGATTAATTTTTAAAAGAAACTACAGACGATTCCGCCGTATGGCCACCCCGTTAATGCGACTATCTCGTTATTACGACAACTACTCTATTGTGGCCCAAACAAACTCTTTTTTTAGTACAAAACCTATTTCACTGACATACGGCCAACCCGTTAATACGACTATATGTTTATGGCCCAACGATGATTGTGTTGAAGGCGCACTGTAGAAGCAGTGAAATGTAGTCATTTTAGAACCGTGGCATCCTGGGTCGTTACTGTTTAAAGTAGCTGTGTCACGGCTTTTGAAGTCATTGTCCCATTTACTTTCAAACTTAAGGAAATCTAAAAGTAAGAGTTTTCTAATGACGAAAAACACCAATGGGATAATAAAATGCTGAAATTATACAAGGATTGTTTCGAATGACAACGATATAGACCTATTACAAACGACAAACTTGAAAAAACTTGCCAGTTTTTTCAAGATGAGTTTCCGTGACGTAGCTCCTTTAAAAAACTAAAAGTAGTTTTGTCTTTTATCAGTAACACAAGAATACTCCGAGAAATACTATTACTTAATTATCTCAGCTACATCACAATAAAAGTACCTGAAGGTTTAATTGTCACGCTTCTTCTCTGAGAAAACCACAGTCGCTGCAACACAATATTTACATGTAAAAGTCAAAACAAAGAGCAAACGTGGAGAAGTAAACAAACGTATTACTAGACGACACAACGGGGCAGTTTCTTAGGTAAATATTTGAACAATAGAGTGTTTCTGTCGAGGAACTATCGGCTGATAGTTGCCCGCGGAAATTTGATGTTCTTAAAACAAATATTTGCCCGAGAAGCGAAGCTTCGAAGGCAAATATGCTAGTTTTAAGAACATCAAATTTCCAAGGGGCAACTATCAGACCGATAGTTCCGAGACAAACACTCTATTGTCTTTATTGTTCACCACTAAGTTTTCTTCCGCGCGCACATTCACAAACTAGCATCTTGAGTTTTTTGCTGCAAGCCGAAACGTATGAATACACGAAAATCAGGTAAGAAACCCTCGAAATACAGATAAACCAAATAGCGTTTTATTTTTTACCGAAAGACTGCTTGTTAACAAAAAAATTAAAAGGACGGGCACTATCCATCCGGGTATTTTCCTCGGACGAGCACTATGCACTAACACTATCGCGTCACGTGATCAATTTAGACCAACCAGAATCGGAGAAAATCTAGTGGTGAACTATAAACGCCGATAATCACTTCCACTTCGATAACCAATAAGAATTGTAAACCAAACAGAAATTAAAGATCCTGGCGTTTTATTTATCGATTGCCAAAATATTGAGCTTCTCTTCGTTAATTGAATTTTCCGCATAAAAAGAAAAACGGTTAATGCCTAACGAGAATCTACACGGAAAATACTAAAATTTCAGTTGGGGATGGGGGATGACTTAGTCATAACGTTAAATACAGCGTTTATTAATATATGAACTTGAAAACGACGCTCCGACCAAACAAATTTCGGCCTTCATTGGTTTACTGATGACAAATTCGCAACGGATTATCTTGCCTAGCCGTTATACCCAAGTTAGCGTCAGACACTTATTTTACATTTTATTACACATTTACTTACTTTTCGTTTAAGTTTTTTCAGCCAAACACTGGTTCCTGGAAATAAATAAGAAACAAGAAAAAAAAGAGTTTATTGTATGTCCTTAGCCATCAACACAACCATTGACGCATTTTTTTAAAGAAATTAACACTGAAAGCAGAAGTAATCTACGACTTTGAAGAGTTGACAGCGAATGTTCGGTTCAAGTATTTGAGGAAAAATTTCCCCTGTTAAGAGAACAGTACTATGTTAAGCAGAGATTTATGCACAAAAAAACTTGTGGACAATCGAGAAAAACAGTACTCAGTGTTTTAAAATGCTACGTTGGATTGTTGGGTTGAACAAATGAAGACATCGCAAATTATTTGTAAAATTCTAGAATGAGGTGCTGCTCGTCGGTAACATTTTTTCGTTGCTCTAATGTAACAGAGGTCACCAGTATAACTTTTTAAACAATTAGTTGCAAATGTTAGAGTAAACGATCTCCAACAGTTCAGGCCTGTTGATGTAGAGGAGAGTTGTCGCTGGTGAGAGGGTTACGCCTCGAGCAACTCTTACGCATCTTTCGTACTCTCCAAACTTCACGCGTGCTTCATATCTTGAAGAACGCACGCTGAGGCATGAATCAATGATCGAATATGCGAAAAGGTTGGCTCTCCCCCAAAGGTCACCCTGTATTAAAAGCGAGTGACCCTCTATCCAGGGTAACCTTGTCCCTCGAGTCAACTTCGCGTTCTCTCATGTAAACGGCTCGATGGCGGCTATTTATAAAAAAAATGTATGAAACGTTCTCTCGCCTGTTGTAGCTCAATATGGAGGGTATAACCCTTCTACCAACGCTCCTCCATATAAACAGGCTCTTTGTGCGTAATAGTCAAAATTAAACAAACGTGGAAAGTGAAATTAGTGTCAAATAGTATCTGATTGTGTAGAAACGAGTGTAGTAAAATCACTCTATGGTTGTCGTATTTTAACTATCTTATCAAGTAAATCTTGATTTTCAAATGAATTGACCACTATCAACTACGGATAAAATGAAGACAAAAGTTATTTTACCTGACAGTTTCTTGGCGCCGTTTAACACTGTTTCCTAAAAGAAAAACAAATAAAAAAGCGTGAAAATACAGAAAGCAACGTTTCACTGAGGTTCAAAATGTTCCATGAAGCAACGTTAAGCCACCAAGGCAACTGTTTGAAATTTACAGTAGTGTAGCAGATCTCGTTAGCTTATAATTCTACTGGTCCTCTATGGGTAGCAGTTTCTATTTTTAAGGGCTAGAGGCGTTCTTCTGTTGTTTGTTTCATTGTTTTCATGCAGGGTAGCTCGCCATTCTTGTGAAGCCTTGCGAGAGCTACTACATGACCCAAAATTTACATTGACTTCTGTATTTAATGCATACGCAAGATGTGTGTAGCATATGGAAACCTCGTTAGAAGTTGATATGCACCTTCTAGCGCTGTCATCTCCGAGAATAGTCTGGTCAGGGGTTTACATGTATATACCGAGAGTTTGAAACCATCCCAGTGGGAAAGAACAAAGGATGATATCCATATATGTGTGGAAGTGTCGTTGCTTAGAATGTTCTGCGTGTTTTTGTTTTTTAAAAGAACGAAGCACGTATCGAAGACAGTAACAACTTCCTTCGTGCTTTAAATGACACAATATATCATTAGTATCCACTTTGTACACGACAGTGTTACAATTCAAGGAGAAGTTCCCAACAGAATTACATCACAGCAAAGCAAGTACAGCAAGTAGCAAAAACGATGTGCAAACGGTAATAACGTAAAGTGACATTTTAATAAAGTATTTGCTAACAAAGTGGCTATGTGGTTCATAGAACGTTGTGGTGTCTTTGTTGGAATGGGTTCACGTAATGCGCTATGACAAAAAGGGAATGAGGTCCTATAAAGGCTTATAGGGAACTTCATTCTGATCGTATAATTGCAAGTGTTAAAAGTTATTTGATGAAGCGAAACGTGCGTTAAGTACGTCCGTCTCCAACTTTAATATATTGGTTTGAATGATGGTCAATCGTTTATTTTTCAGCCATGATAATTTAGTGATGAAAGCAAACCTAACTTAAAGGTACTGACACATGTTGCAAGGGCAAAATCGCAACATGATTGAATACGCACAAGAAGATGTAGAAGGGAATGTTGCAGTGAAACGTCCTCTAAAACGTATCAGCACACACGAGGCGACGTGTCGCCGAAGCAAATCCCAGCTTGTTGTTTGTCCCTGTTACACAACACTGCGATATGTTCCAATTCCCTTTGCGAGTCAGCAGCTTAACAATTATTCCATATTGCAAAAGAAAAACGGAACAGTTTTAACAAATAAAAATAAATAAATAAATCACTTCATTTAAGTGTCATGTATTTAGCACTGCTGTGCTAAACTGGAAACTCAAACAAGTTCTTAAAAATCTCAACTTGCAGACCAGTTGGCTATTTGCAAAGCGTGGAGGAGTTGAATTCGGGACCACCGAAGACAAATCTTTTTCAGTGGCAACGAGGATTTGTACCCGGGACCTCCAGATTAAAAGTCCACTGCCCTAAGCACTAACCCACGCTCTTTTTCGTTTTTATCTGCTCTCATTAACTATGCAGGCCAAAAATTACTTTCTTTGTTTGACTGTTAGTTGTCTATGTTTTGCACTTATTTGCTTCTTCTTCCATGTGATTTATAACACTCAAATTCATTGAAAAAAGTACTCTGCTCTAAGCTTTTGTTTAAGGGCATTTTTAAGCATATTCCGGAAGTAGTCCATGTTAGCGATTAGTCGGCTATTTGATTAGCAATGAATTGGCAAGGGAGCGACAAAGTAAATTTATTTACACCTTATTGCAAGCTTTTGTGTTACGGCTTCAAATATCTTATCAAGAGAAATTTTTTTCTAACAACACCAAATTTCGAAGTTCCACTGAATTTCACTGAATCGCTTTAGAGATGTGAGATTTTGCCTATAACTTGCGAACTTTGAAATTCATTTTCTCAGACTCTGATAAGAAATTGTTGTACCAAAATTATTTACACCTTATTGCAAACTTGTGTGTTACTGCTTCAAATATCTTATCAAAAGAAACCTTTTCTAACAACACCAAACATCGGGCTCTGATAAGAAATTATTCTCGGTGTTATCACGGATAATTACTTACATCTTCACCTTTTATTAAGGGTAAAAAATAACGCAATATGATTTAAATTATTCTGGTACTCGATTTTCGTCCAACTTAAATAAATATTACTCGACTTCCTGATGGATCCGTCTTAAATTAACAAGTTCTACAATAAACGAAACCAGGATACCACACAAATGTCTGTCCGTAATACTAAAATTACAGAGATGGTGGAAGTACGATATGCTAAAAGAAGAATTCATATTTCTTTTGAGCAACACAAAGTAATCTCACAGTCTTGCTTTCGAGAACTCGCTACCCTTTGGGAGAACAACAGAATAAACAATACCCCTAGTCCCAAAAATAGCATCAATCGCTACACTGGAGGACCAGAAGAAACACGGTTAGGAGAGTTGAAATACCAACTGACAGAGACTTGTCACCTGGGAATATCAGTACTGAACTTTATAACTAAGTGTTACTCGTGTTGTTTCTAACCATTTTAGCTCTTCAGTTGTGACTTTTCTTGCATGCAAAGTAACGCATAAAATCGTGTTCTTGTGTAAGTTGTACATAAAATAAGTTGGCGACCAAAATTTACGATCTGGCGACGAAATCGAGGAGTGCCAGTTGATACAAGCGAAATTTTATCAAGACCTGAGAAAAAGTCTTGAGAGAAAGTGATGTAGCAAAGCACACAGAGGATTTAACAATGCTCATGTGGTCACTGTAAGCTATCGAAATGGAGGTATAAAATACTGTATGATCAACACCAATGAACGAGGTCTATGGGAGGATGGAGATTGAGAAATTACAGCTCTGCTTGGAGGAACGCATAGAAACGCATGAATACCACCAGAAACCAGGTACACAGATGCAAGTAAAGAAGTAATGTTCTTTAAAATAAGCTGGCGAAACGTGTCAATCAATGATCCACAATGGCCAACTACGTGAACTATGTGCACAAGTCACGAGAAACCAAACACAAAAGCTCTTAGACTGCACCACAGGTTGACCGTTCGTGGTACAGGGACGACTACCAAAAGAGCGTCGTCCTCAGCTAACTTCAAATTCAAAGACAAAGATTTTATTTCCATATAACGCTACTTTACCTTGCTCCGTTTTCTAAGACGTCTTTTAAACGAGTCTTTCTTTTTTATCCCTTTAGTTTTCTCCTTCATCTCCATTTCGCTGAACTGCATCATCGCTCGCTGAAGAGCTCTTTCTTCGCGTGTCAATTCACTTGGGTCTCGATACAAGTCTCCCGCACTTCGTTCACGTACGGGCGATGGAAGCCTCGCTTCGAGCCGACGAATCATCGCACTGTTTTGCTTCTTCTTGGACATGCTTTCAGTGTCCTCTACACCATTATTTTCCAAATCTCTAATTTCCGGCGTTTTAGCCAAAGAGGTGTCTTCCTCGCATTCTTCCATTGTTACAATTTCAACATTTTCCGAATTGACACCGCACACCAAACGCGGCGAGCCGCGCGTTGTCGAAAACCTACTATTATCCACATCTCCGTTACACGCAAAACGTGGCGAGACAAGCGATTCCGTAGAGTTTCTCCCACACGAATATCTATTTTGTTTCGTGTTTGGTAGGCTCTGGACCGTCACCGGCGACTCGCAACGTAAGTACCTTTCAATATCGGGGCTATGTGCCGATTCACGTAAGGCGCACTCGTAGGACTGATCTGCGAGCTCCGCTTCCACAGAGCCCCTTCTGTCGAGTTCTTTCCTCTGTGACAGAATTGATCGTCGAGCTCGTGACGGCGAGCTGTGAAACTCACTCGGTGCTTGAAAAGGAACGTGTGTATAAGTAAAAGGCGGTGAAGTACTCGTATTTATTGCACTTTTAGCAGGAGAAACCGGCCTGAACACTCTCTCTTGCAACTCGGGTGAAGATGTAAGTCTTTCGGAGCAAATCAAGTCATGCTGTTTGCGACTCGATAATTTGTCCCTCCCTAAAGCAGCAAGCGAAATTGGAGAAGGCATAATTAATTGGTTCGAAAGCACTGGCAAGACCACCTGAAAGCTGGATGAAGAGTATCTCTTGAGTGGTGAAGTCACGGCTTGTAGCTGCGGGTACGCTGGAGCTTGCACACGTGGAGGTCTCACCGTTGCGACGTACGTATTTTGAGGAGGGGGGCCAGTTCCGATAAAAGGGCCAACCAAATGTGTCGCCTTTAAGTTCCTTTGCGCGCTTTCGCCGTTGAAGGTTGCACCTGCCTTTCTTGTAGAGTCTAAACTTATAAAATTAATCCTGTCCACAGCACCTGGTTGAATTGTTACTTGATTCGCGTTGTTGCTAAACCCAGGCACAACAACTTGACCAGCATACGAATCAATAACGCCTACTGAACTTGAAACAGGATTGGCGTAGTTAATAGACTTCACGGAAGGAAATATTAGGTTCGAATCCAGCTTGGGCGGCTCGGTCTGAATAATAACCTGCTTTCTTACAGGTTGAAGTTGACCGTTCACAATTCGTGCTGCGATTGTATCACTTGATGAATTCGCGTTCAGAGGAGCCAATTGTTGAAAACCTACATTGTATCCTGTTCTCAAAGGTCGCACTGTAGCAGACATGTTATTTTCACTCTCTTTGTTTATATTAGTCAGTTGTCTGAGCTTTTCTGAGAAAGGAAAACCACTGTTTTCTTCCCTTGTGCTTGGTCGCTGCGTTAAACTGTCGATGAATGAGTTAATCCTCACGCGTTCAAAGATGTTTTTCTTGTCTGCTGTGGTGACTTAAAAAAAACAAGAGAAAACAATGTGAATAAGTTGGCAGGATAGAAAGTAAAAGCAAGCTCCTTAAGCCAGGGGCAATTTAGAGACTTGGCCGTTATCTGGTGGGGCTCTGGTAATAAAAATATGACAATGGACAAAATACAAGCATAATCTTAATTAACATCGATTTTTAAAGAAGCTACGTCACGGTTTGTGCCTTTTGAAAAGTTTAGCCTAATTTTTCAAAATCGTCATTTGTAATCCGTCTCAATCTTCTCCATCCTCAACCATCCTTGTTCCTTTTTGGTTTAGTATCACCTCTTTGGCGTTTTTCTTTCTTTGTAAACCATTAGTTTTAGGTGTCCTACTTTTGACGTAGCTCCTTTAAGATTTATTTCTCCGTAGTTTCAGTTTCCATTGAGAATAATATATCAAACGTTCAAAAAAGTGTTTCGAATATTCCGCCCAGGCGTCGCATTTTCAACTGTCTACTCGGTGTTTGCCAATGTAATGAAACACTGCCTCTCGTGTTCATCATCAGAGAGACATATCAGAGTAAACTCTGATACAGAACAAATGCCGGAAAAAATTAGATGCCCCGAGCGGGATTTGAACCCACGACACCCCGATCTTATGAAAGGTGCTCAAACCACTGAGCTACCGAGGACAAATTTTCCTACAAAGGAAACATCGATTACTGTCTCTCGTGTTTGATAAATTACGAAAAAGAAAACTTACCAAAGTGATACCAAAGTGAGCTTGCGTTTTGTTGCGACTGCTAATGAACCGTGAACTTGGTTCGATGGCGAATATCATTCGGGTTAAAAGCACTGAGATTTCAGCTGGAATAAATCTTCCTAAAATCGCATTTGCGAATACATGATGATTTTCAGCCCTCTACTAACTTATGCGCTGAGCTTGAAATTTAAAATTTCAGCCGCGGGTGAAATTTGCCAGGCCCTTGTTAACGGAAGCCAAGTGAACTGCCCTATTTTCCGGTATATATTATAACTTTTGAAAGGATTTTCTTCAATTCGGTTACTGCGTACGAATATACAAATGTATGTTTGTGAAATGATATTAAGGTAAGGTAAGGTAAGTCTGCTGTCGGGCCTAGTGGCCCATCAGGCCGGTGCTTATCCCCGGTTTCATAGCATGAAGCGACAGAGAGTATTTCTACTCCCCCCTGGATGGGATGCTAGTCCATCGCAGGGTTACCCCCCAGCAGTAAATTCGCCGGTACCCATTTGTACACCTGGGTGAAGAGAGGCACTGTGAGAGTAAAGTGTCTTGCCCAAGAACACAACGCAATGCCCCGGCCAGGATTCGAACCCGGACCGTCCGATCCAGAGTCCAGCGCACTAACCATTAGGCCACTGCGCCACTGTTCACTTTATCTGTAAAATGATAAGTACTTTTTAACATTTAAAGTTACTGCCAAGCATTGTAAAACGTTTTTAGTATTTGGCTTGTCTAGAAAAGCAAAATAACATCCTCAGTCTCAGAAACTACCACCCCTAGACATAACCCGTGAAACAAATTTCGTCAAAATAAATTTCTATTCATCTGACAAACTTGCAAACCTCAGCCAGGTTCGTAAATTTGCCGTCAACAATACGTTTGATGAGCATACCCCAATAAATGATGAACCACCACACAGAACAATATTTCAGACTGCTAAATTGAGCATTTTTGTATCCCACGGACATTCACAAATGGAACGTAACAAGATATTAAGGAGAAGCTATAACTGCTTTGAAAGTGAAAACAATATTCAACCTGACATTTCCAACATATCAGATAACGTGTTGCTACGTAGCAAATTATTCATTTCGTTAAAACGGAAACAATGCCAATGAAGTCTTTCCAACAGAAAACAAAACATATTCCAACCACGAATAGAAAGCTTGACACAATAATACTTGAAAACTCTAGAAAGGAAAAGAATATTCTAGAAAAACGCGTGCGAGATGGCGCACAGAATGCAACATTTCCGTAACCTTATCGAGAAACACAAAATGACTATATACATGAACTACATCGTTGATTTTAAAGTAAAAAACTTCCTTAAAAGCGGTTGTGTATCGAAGAATTACGGGAAACGAAAACTGCAACAAACAGTCGGTGTTTTCTCTTCTAAAATTCGACACGAGAACGGTACGGCCAAAATAAGGTCACCTACCCGGCGCTTCCAGATCTTCTTCTGACACAGCTAAGCGACTGGTGTTCGACGCGACACTGGACTCGACAGATCTACCAAGGACACCGTTTCCTACATTTGTGTTGACGTGACCTTGCGAGAAAATAACGGGAGGTCGAAAATTGCTGTTGATACGCTCGAAGATGGAGCGATCTTGTCTTAATTCTGATGGCTCTGGTCGATCGTTGTTGACGCCGCTGACAGCTGTTAGAGTTGAACAAAATCATAAAATTAATTATTGAAGGATGATAATTAAAGCTCGCGTTGAATAGATCAACGTTTGCTTCGGAAAAAGTTCTCGAAATCTCTAATTAATTCTAGCTATAAAAGACGTATAAAAAAACAACCTTGTGAAATAACACCTATGAAAAAGCGACATTACAGTATTTCCACAAGGAAAAAAGGCGATGTATACAAGCCTGCACGACAAAGCTTAATTTGCTTACTCAGTTCAACAATTTTCTCTGTAATTTAAAAATCTTCACTCCGTTTCGAAGGAAATCGTGCATTGCCGCATGAAAATTGGTCAGAATGTTTCTCCACTCACGTGTTAGGCTTCCCAGTTTAAAAACGCAAATTTCAAGCAGGTACGTCGCGGAAAACGTTGCAGGAAATGGTGACCATTTTGTCTAACTTTGCTCTTTCGTAAACTGTCCATGGATGTTTATTTTTTCTCGGCCATAAGCATCCCTCTCTATTTTCGGTTTATAATAAAATTGTATTATCAATGCTACTTCTCTGGAGTTTTTCTACCTATCTTGAGTTTTTCTACCGAGGACAATTCCTATCTTGACTATTTTGATATTTTCGTCAGTTTGCAAGTATTTTTTTAGATCAGAAAAATGACTATAAAATCTCGACATAGCTCTTTGGACAAAGGGAACAAACACCATCGCGAAACACAGCTGCACGTAAATTTATAATTGGGGGTTTAGGTCCACCTAAAAAAGAATACAATTACAGAAAAAGAATGACTTACCTTCAAATGCATCGTATTCGTCGAAGTTTGATAGGTTATTTCTGTCAAGAAACAAAGAAGACAAATAGTTTAAAGAACCAATGTCGCAACGAGATAAGTAGCATGATGTTTTTGACGGTCCCCGTTGACTGCTGAAACAGAATCAATCAAAGCTGCACAGCTATTAAGAACAGCTTTTTATCAAATCAAGAAAATAAAGATATATTAACAGATTCAGTCATTCACGAATTATTCCGTCTGTGTCAAAACAGCCATGGCTCTTCTAAGCTTTGTTTTCGTTTGCTTCTTTTTAATTTCGTTCGTTCGCTCGTTCGTTCGTTCGTTTGATTGCTCGTCCGTCCATCCGTCCGTCGGTCCGTCGGTCCGTCCATCCGTCCGTCCGTCCGTCCGTCCATCCATTCGATCGCTCGGTCGTTCATTTGTTTGTTCGTTCGTTCGTTCGTCCGTCCGTCCGTTCGTTTGTTCGTTCGTTCGTCCGTCCATCCATTCGTTTTCTCGTCCGTTAGTTTGTTCTTTCTTTCGTTTGTTGGATGGTCCGTTCGTTCGTCCACACTCTTTTTTATATATAAGAACATCTAATTTTGGAGCTGAGGCTAAACGTTCTTACTTGAGCTGTAATATGGTATCAAGTTGCTTGCCACATATGCATACTTAGGCGACTTGCTCTGAAGCCACGTGCAAGATATCGCGCCAGCCAACACTGGCATTAAACATAAAGGTTCACAACTCAACATAAAACGCAGAAAAGGGTCAACAGGCTCTGAGACTGAGGAATGTTTTTAATGCGTTCTTAAAATTTTGGCTAATTTCAGCCTCAATGTTCTTATAAAAAAGGTTCTTATAAGAAAAAAAGGGTGTACTCGCTTGTTTGTCCACTCCACGCTTATATATCAATATGACACGAGGTCAACTGTATACTGAAACTAGCTTCACTTACGGTATTAAATTTGGGTTACTACCATGCACTGTCACGTTAGACAAGCAAAGACGACGAGCAACTTTAAAAATAAATCATTACATGTCACGCGAAGTGTTTTGTGACGAGGGAAAGGAATTGCGTGAAAGACCTTACAACTGGAGACAAAATAAAACACTGCATACCTCAGAAGGTCGACTGGAGTCGCTGATGCTTCGCCGTTGACAAGTTCAGATTTATCCGCAGATAAATCTTTCGCCTCGTTCGTCATCATCAGGTTTTGTCGCTGAGTGTATCTGAAAACAAAAATCATGAACGGCGTTAAATACGAAGGGCGAAACCGAAGAATAAAGAATATTGAGCAAGCGGTTTAAAAAAATCCCAAAGGGGTTTTGAATATTGGGTTAAAGTCGCAATCGCAACCTCTAGCTCGGAAATAACTATTACAGAAAAAATAAATGGTGAATATCGGCCAAAAATAGCGACAGAAAACTTCTATACCCCGCTAGGGAAAAGAATGGCTCAGAATAAACAAACCACTACTGTAACTCTTGATCGATACACGATAATGAAATATATGTATGATTAAAACTTTGCTAATGGACTTTTTTCCGCAAACTTCTAAATATAGAAATATCAAAATATGTGCGGTCTTTCTCTACACCCTAGTCTCCTTCGCAGCCGTTTTTTGGGATAATAGGGAGCTTAAGCAATGACGACGGCGACGGGGAGGACGACGCCTGGTTAAAAATCAATTTATATTTTACGTACGAATCTTACAATTGATTTAATGTATTCGGTGCATTCATAGTTTTCAAACGTAGTACTTGTAGAAAATATAAAGGCGGCGTTTATTTTCAAACAGAAAAACGGAAATTCAGCTGTCAGGTTCACCTTCTCTAGAGTACTCAGTATGTAGTCATTTCACGTTGTTGTTTTGCAGAGGACGGCAAAGAAATGTACAAGGAATTGTAACGCACGTGCAAGGTTATTGTACTGCTCATTAAATCTTTTGTTTAGCGACGTTTTATATAATAACAAAATCAATGCGCGCGCTCTGATTCGTCAATCGCGCGTCTTCTGAATTGTTATATAAAAGCAATAGACCACACTTTTTATGGGTTTATACTAAAGGGGTAATAACCCACGCGGGATTATTGGGAGAACCCGCTTGGGTTATTACCCCTATAAACCCATAGAAAGTGTGGTCTATTGCTTAACTCGTTGACGTCGTCGTCGTGGTTTGCTTTAGCTCCTTAATGATAATAATACAATAACGTTCTACAAAGGAAGGAAGTAGTAGTAAAATAGTAAAGACAACGCAATGCGGTGAATCCAATTTGGAGAAAGCTGTGGTTATCAGGTTATCATTAGAGAGTTAGACTTACAGAAAAGAAACCACATTCGGTTCAAGCTAAGAGGTTCGACAAATCGACGTTTTTTATAATAATCGGGATTCCACTATAATGGACATCGAGCTACTAAATTGAGAATGTTTGTTTCTCTTGTAAAACAGGTATAACGTGCTTACGTTGACAGATCGATTAAACCGAAAGTGTTTTGAATTTCATTGGATAGCACAACAGTAGCGATGTTCCCTTGCAAATGGCAACATCGCTCATTGTACGAAACATTAGACAGCTTAAGAAAACCAACAAAGCAACAGCAAACGAGAACGTAGCTAAAAGGTTTAAAAAGCATCGACTCTGCACGTAATTATTAATAAATCTTGGTACACTTCCTTGCCGACCTCTGGAAAACAAGAGCATGAAATTGCCAAATTCTGCCATTTGTGGAACTCAAGAAACATGAAATCCAATTCTTGGCGACTCATTTTTAAAATAAAGGGGTAAGTTTCTAAAGAAACTGTGGTGCTGCGTCGGTGGGAAGTATAACAATATAATTTGGTTTTATCAACTGGGTTGATAATGTGAATTGGCCACCGTAAAGAGATTCAAGAGCTGACGTTTCGAGCGTTAGCCCTTCGTCGGAGCGAAGATAGACGCCGTCTTTCCAACTGTAGCTAGTTTATAAACCAATAGATACACTGAAAGGATCAAGGAAATTGCGAGATTCTTCAAGCAAACATAAAAAATTATTTTTGACTAGGCGTTGTCTTCGTCGCCGCCATCGTCGTTGCTAATCTACCTATGGACAAGTGTAAGAGCGCCTTTAACAACATCACAGTCCAACATGGAGTACCAAGAGTATAAATCGTCACTGGTTTGGTTTTTAAAACGCACAGGCGTTAAAAAATACTCACCTTTCAATGATCTTTTCAATTCTATCGCCGCCATTTTGAACTGGTTCATCCGGGTGATCACTGGAATACGGCACGTCCGCGATACGTACTACGCTTTGTTCAGCGGAGCCCTGCAACACGAGAACATAAATTGTTGGAGTGGCTGGGGTAATCTTTGTATTTAGACGAATTAAATTTCTGCAGCGTAGCACTTTGAATTACTGAATGAACAAAGGTGCTCCTGTTCTTTGTGCGAAACGAGACGTTTCTGGAAAACCCACAAATAATGCCGTTGATAAAACCAAATGTGTTCACGCACGCGCGTACAATGCCGTAGATGTTTGTTCATTAAGCCCCGGCCAAACGATCGCAACATATCGCGACGTTGTTGCGCACAACATGATGCACACGTTTGACCACCCGGTTGCGACATGTTGCAACATGTTGCGTGTTGTTGGCTCAAGTTGTAAAATGAACCAATTTTTTACGCAACATTTGTAGATGTTGCATGATGTCAGACTAGTCTGCACACTAGTTGCTAGCTCAAAGCGCGAGCACTTTGCAAAGTGCATAAAAGCGATACAAGAGCCAACACCAAACCTGAACGCTGTGTAAAAGGAGAGTTCCTTAGCGCTCTATGTGGACTCAACAAACTGTACAAGAAAAGCAAAACATTGTGCGAGAAACAACGCATGAGCGACTTTTTACTCTGACCTGGAAATGGACAACGAAATTAATTCCCAGCGCCCTTTGCAAGCACCACCGTTTCAACAATTCCCTTGCCTTGTCTTTTACCTATTCACACCTCTTTCGTCATCGACTAGCAGCCGCGCGAATGAAAAAAGGCCAAAATTTGACGACGCCGATATCAAAATATGGTCGTACTCCATGACTACGGCATTTACGTCTAAACTCAACAGGAACACTCGCAATGTGTTGCGTCAAATGCTACGTGCGTTTGGCCAGGTACTTCGCAACATGTTGCAACATAGTTTGGCAAGCGATTCCAATATTATCGCTTGCCCAATATTATCGCTTGATTACGGTACCTTTAAACTAGCCTAGCACAATTTAGCGCATTTCTGTCGGGGTTGTTATAGATAGCGTACACATTCCACGGTTCGCGTGCTACTTGAAAAACGCCAATCAGATTCCACCGTTCTGTGATTATCACGCAACGCTAATTGCGTGACAACTGATGTCACGGACTGGTCAAGCGAGCCAGCGAAAAGTACATATAAATAGCTAACTTCTGGAAGAACTTTGATCGATGAAACCCTTTGTTTTATATAAAGCTAAACTGATACAACAATGATATGCACGCAATATTAAAAACAGTTTATAGACGGGAAGAAAAACAGGACGAACCATCATTTCTACTTTGGACTAAAACTTGTAGAAATAGCAAGATTCTGCTTTAATTTGCATTTTTACTTCACCTGGTTATCTAAAACGTAATTATTCATCTCAGAAGTATATACAATGTATGGTGTTGTTTTAGCTCAATTTTCATTTTTTTTCATCGAACCTTTAATACGCTATAAATATAACTTGACAATGAAGGTTGTATAAATCATTAAGCTGTAGGCATTCCATGAATTAAGTAAAATATTGCATGACTAACGTCTAACGATGACATTTTATTTGGGCAGTTTTAGTAATACCTTTCAATGACAACTTAAACATTACAAAATGCGATCGTGTCTGTCATTTGAACACACCAACTTTGAAGTCGGACGAAGATCTACAACTGTAGTTTCGTAATTTCAATAACATATTCAGGTGTTTCAGCAGAAAGCTGATGTATCTCTTCGTAACCCACAGTACGTCACACCGTCCCCAACTCCTCAATTAATAGATTCTTGATAGCTTTCAGTTGGTACATGTGTATTACAAGCTTGCTAGTCAGTCAAAACGCCAAAAATCCCACGTGCAAAATATCGACGTGAAACTTATTGCCAAACGAGAACACTGACAAAAACGGCAACGGTTGAGTTACCAAAATACGATATTAGTTAGCCACAGTTGTGCAAAGCCGGAAATTACTAAACAATACAAATAAAAACAGTCTAGATCAGTTAAAAACGACCACAACAGCACAGACACAATCCATTTTGTTTTTTCTATGATCAATTTTGTGACTGAATTGTATTCGATAAAATTTCCGGCGTTATGGTAAAACTCAGAAAAGCCTTGCAAAATAAGTGGCTTAAGTTTCTAGGGTCGGGAAGCTGTTCTCGCAAGGTGTCACATGAAAGGCTCGATATTCTTCGAAAGAAAAATAGAACAAACAACAGGAACAATTCCCCTAGCCCCCAACACTATAGCAACTGCTACACTAGAGGACCAGTAGAAAAATAGAACAAACAACAGGAACAATGCCTCTAGCCCCCAAAACTACGGCAATTTCTACACTGGAGGACCAGTAGAACAATAGAACAAACAACAGGAACAATGCCCCTAGCCCCCAAAACTACGGCAATTTCTACACTGGAGGACCAGTAGAACAATAGAACAAACAACAGGAACAATGCCCCTAGCCCCCAAAACTACGGCAATTGCTACACTAGAGGACCAGTAGAACAAGAGAACAAACAACAGGAACAATGCCCCTAGCCCCCAAAACTACGGCAATTTCTACACTGGAGGACCAGTAGAACAATAGAACAAACAACAGGAACAATGCCTCTAGCCCCCAACACTATAGCAAT
The DNA here is from genome assembly GCA_947652115.1 of Blastomussa wellsi. Classification (NCBI taxonomy): domain Eukaryota; kingdom Metazoa; phylum Cnidaria; class Anthozoa; order Scleractinia; family Plerogyridae; genus Blastomussa; species Blastomussa wellsi. Next base: position 16,424,450 of record OX393570.1, on the reverse strand, counting down.
TGCTACACTAGAGGACCAATAGAACAATAGAACAAACAACAGGAACAATGCCCCTAGCCCCCAAAACTACGGCAATTGCTACACTAGAGGACCAGTAGAGCAATAGAAACAAAAAACAGGAACAATTCCCCTAGCCCCCAAAACTACGGCAATTTTTACACTAGAGGACCAATAGAACAATAGAACAAACAACAGGAACAATTCCCCTAGCCCCTAAAACTACGGCAATTTCTACACTAGAGGACCAATAGAACAATAGAACAAACAACAGGAACAATTCCCCTAGCCCCTAAAACAATAGCAACTGCTACACTAGAGGACCAGTAGAACAACAGAACAAACAACAGGAACAATTCCCCTAGCCCCCAAAACTACGGCAATTGCTACACTAGAGGACCAGTAGAGCAATAGAAACAAACAACAGGAACAATGCCTCTAGCCCCCAAAACTATAGCAATTGCTACACTAGAGAACCAGCAGAATAGAACAAACAACAGGAACAATGCCTCTAGCTCCTAAAACAATAGCAACTGCTACACAAGAGGACCAGCACAATTACCAGCTTCCGAGAACTGCTACAATGCTTTGTTTCTACAGAATTACTTGTTAACCTTGTTGTGATAGCTTTTTTAAAACACTGTGTGTGGCACGGGATATTAACGAAGTCACGAGAGACCTCGTGGCCAAAAGTATCAGTGATCTACCACAGTCACTGGAAGAAAATCGCTCGAAGCTTGAATAGTATTTTAAACTTGGTGATATCTTATTGGACAGAAAAAAAAACCATATTTTTTTGGAACGGCGACTTTATACATGTACCTGTGAAGACACTACATGCAAGATTTCTGTTCTGAGGCAGTGAACACTGATAAAATTCAGCAAGTCTTTAAATTATGTTGATAGCGTTGAAGGGGTGGGGGGGGAAGAGAATTGTACCATCGTTGCCCCCTAAAACGGTCGGAAAAATTGAAGTGTTCAGTAGGGAGAGCGAATGCATTTGCCATCATTGTAAAAGATTGCAAGATATACGGAGATTCATGTACTGTACACCTCTTAGAGTTAAATTTTTTAAAGAAAGTGGCTACAAGATGCTATTACATGCTCAATATTTGCCCAATTTGTATGAAATTTGGTCAGCAAAATGGTCTTGGGAAGATCTGTATTTTTAAAGCATACAACCATACCCCCCCCCCCACCCCCACTTATATGAGCCTGATTAACCACCCCTGCAACTTTTTCAACTTCTTCCTCTTTCAGTTTTAAGGCCAAGTTAATATCTGACAACAAGCCACACAATAAGAGCTCCAAATTAAGCTACACTTCATTGATACATGTTTCCTCAAAATCTACGAGGAGTAAGCTATTTGTATGTGGTCTTTGGGTCCATAGTTACTACTTTACAAAAATGTCGTATTTCCCATGGGAGTGAAAGAGTTAAGCGATGTCATTATTTGTCTGCAAGTGGCAAATATCCAGATCTGAAGCAAGCTTGGGTAAAAGAATGCGATCAAATCGGCCCAGCTATTGAATGATACCCTCGCCGCTGCCGGCCAACAGATCAAGAGCAACATCGCCAGGATGAATTTGGTTATTCCCGTTAGCCAACATATTAACAATGTCTTGTGGTGTCAGAGAAATAGGAAATGTGGCCTGCTCGTTCACTGAAATACAGAGGAATGAATATACGTCTACAATTTCAAAATGGCAGTCCAGCTGTGGTGAAGAAACGAGTGAGCGAAATGACAGTTATCGCTTTGATAAAGAAATAGGAATTACACGCGAACTAAGCGAGTAACATTGAATTATGGATGCTTCCCTGTAGCAGAAACTTCAGTGGTGGTAATCGTAAATTTGTCCTCGTGAATTTTGTGGCACTAAATCTTTTGTGGCCTTGCAAAGCATGTACGACCCAGCTGGTACGAGGATAACTAAGTGAGTAAACTATATTGTTTTTTGTTCAAAAGTGGCACTGGACTCCGTTTGATACAGACATAAAACTGCTGGTACAAATCAGCAAACATGACTACTCTTTGAGCAAAGACACATCTCAAAGATCAGACAAGTTAGACAGCATACACAGTAAGGCTACAAGAAGATCAAACAGCAGCCATAACAGCTTGGTGTATGTAATACACTGCACATTTTGCGATACACGTCAACGAATGCGAATCAAAAACTATGTCTTGAATATACCTTAGTTGGGTCGGTCATCATTCGAGTTTTCTTTTGCATTTCAGCTGTTCAGACCATAATGCTCTTTGCAGAACGGTTTTAAACTAAGTAACAACTTGATAGAGAACGACATGCTACGTACTGCGTATGTGACATTTCATAAATTGATTACTCGTCTCGGCTCTCTTACGAGCAGGAAGGATGTCTTACACTTGTCTACACTAAGAACGGCAATTCGACACATCGTAAAGCGACACGATTGCTCTTTGCAAGGAACACACCTTGAGTATTTTGTGACAAGGCAAGAGAAAACCATTTATCTGCGAATAAAACATGTGGGACTTCACGTTCACCATTCGGTACTCTAGCTACATTGCCAATTTGACCACGGACTCTATCTTCGTTCCCAAGATTGGGTCGTTCCGCGTTCTCTCTCGTTAATTCGCGTTCAAACGGGTGATCTCTAAATGCGTCACAGCTTCCAGCCATTTCAATATCCAAAAATCGTTTGTCCGACAAAATGTCCTATGAAAATCCCAGAAACCGAAGATGTAAATTTTAAACGAGTAATTCAGCAACTCAAGTTCGTGAGATTGGGAATGACATCGAGTCAGCAACCAAAATGTACTTTCAGTATGGCGTACCCTACAAATGGAATGGTCGGCAATTTTTCAGCGCATTTCTCGTCGAGCGTTTAAAAATATAGTCAAGAAGAATACCTGTTCAACTTGATCGCGAAGATGGGAATGCTTCAAGCTGTGAGTTTCAGTGACAGTGAAGCTTTGATCCGCCATCGTCATCCGACAAGCAAAATGGCGGACATAACTGGAGCGAACTTGTTCTCTTGTCTTGTGATATAACGCCAGAACCACGTCATAATCACAAACAAGATGGCGCTGCATGCGATCGCCAGTGGCGACAATTCATTTTGGCTCGAGAAATGAATATTCATGCTGGAAGTTTATATAGTGGCTTCCATATCGAACGTCTCGTAGTCTACGACAACGTACGGCAGAACTTGACCGACCAGCGTTGCGGGCGATTTCTGTGGAGTTTGTGACAGACAGCCACGCCGAATGAGAATTAATAGTCGAAGTTAAATGAAACTAGGCGTGAGAGCGATTAAACTTATTCAAGCATTGTGAAGGAACGTCGTGCCACAAGGCTGGCTCCAGGTCAAAAGGTTGCATCGAGACCACTCAATAATATTCTTTCTCTTTAGCAGGGCGTGTAAGCGTTGTGATAGTAGTCTGCTACTGTGCGCTAAAATGCACCCAAAGACGCAATTTTGAGTGCATATACCCACAAGCCACCATAGCTACAAGTAGTACAACATGCAGCGCTCTCTTGAACTTCGTCGTAGCATGCATGGACTACACGGGGTATCAGTTGCGTTTCGCTTTCGCTTTCAAGGCAGTCCGCGAACTTACGACAACTAAATGAACAGTTACCAAAGGGGTGAGCAATTGCCAAGTGATTCCATAAAGTCAGCTCTTTGAATTGGCCCTAGAAAGACAGCTGTCTAAATTACTCACTAAAGGAATTCGCTAACGGAGAGCACATGATCACATCATCTTCCCACATGGCGCGCGGTTGACGATGTCTAGGCGAAATTCTCCTCGTTTAGTGCCTAAAATAAAATTACCTTTTGATTAATTGACGTTCCCTGGGCATAAGCAGATTGTCCTTTATCCAAATCACCTTCTGAAGCCCCATTGGTGCACCTTAGAAGAAAGAAATAAGAGAATATTCACACGAGATACAGCAGAACGATCGCGCGTGTACAGAAGTCGTTCGATTCTTCTTACAGAGGTCCTTCTCTTTCTTCTATCAATGCTCGATCGGTGTTGTTTGACAAGCCAATTACATCCCAGACATTACGCACGGTTTCATCAGCCATTACTAAGGAGAACACAGCGTTAAAATCCACGGCGAAACCATTAGATTGCGGAACATGATTTCGACAACAAAGCTGCTCCGATCAGGTTGTCTCGCATCAACGGCTCTGATCGGTTGCTCTATTACCTTTGCGTGACGTCATGTACTCTTGAGAGAATTTTTCTTTTGATACAAAATATGAACGTTATAAAGACGAGATAAATTCTCCTTTTGAAGGCTTAAACGCTCCACTTATGCAGTGAAAACATTAATTTAACTACTGGTTTTCTGTTTTTAAGGGAATGCTTCAATTTATTTCGACCCCTAAATTTGGGAATTGTGAATAGCAAAGATTGATAAAAATGCAAATTCTGACTACTTGTTGGTTTCATTTTAAAGGTTCAGTTTGAGCCCGCAATACAAGTATCTCGTGACCGATCAAAATGGCGGAGAGACGAGTCGTTCTTTGCTTCTTTCATCTATTCTTCATTTCGACAGGTAAAAAACCTCTTTAGGATACTAGATTTGCGCTTAATTTAATCGCTAATAATCTTTCTTCCAGATTTACTGTTTGTATAGTTGTCAACTGTCCCGATTTTTGCCAAAACATAGCACGAAACCGAACACTGTTGTTTATTTCAATCGCTAAAAATGTGAGTTAAGAAGGGGGCATGTTTCTCAAACAGTATGTTTTCATGAGTGATGTATTTAACAAAGATCTTGCCAAGATGAACGAGATCATTCATCTTACGATTGCTTTAGACGAATATGTTCGTCAAATAAAGCCCTCAGCGTTGGAGATTTTAACTTGATCTCAATCGAAGCATCGGCTTTCCCGTTTAATTTGACATCTAGCTCTCTAATTTGTTTGGTCATTTTCTATTTCATATTCACAGTTTCAAGTTTGCTAAGCAATACGAAGGATAGCTTAGTCATACGAGAGGCAGTTAAGGTACGTTGATTCTTTTACTATTTTATCTTGATGTCGTATCGTAAACGACCCAAAACGGGTAATGTCTGATCTGACTGTACATAAAGTTATGTTGTAAATACGTGTACTTTAATTGAGGTTCGACTATGCTTTGTCACGTTCAATTCTTGTTTAATAATCCTTCGCTGTTTTCCCATCTATATTGGACGTAGTAAGATTGTTTCCCCGTTTCAAGGAAACGGCTTGGGAACGTCGCCCGAAGCGGCACCATGGGATGGCACTGGTTTCAATCCGCGGGATTCTTGGCGTCACACACGCGTTGCCTGGATTACATTCTGTGCATTGTTACATAAATTCACTATCAATACTTTCATAAGCTGCTGTCAAAATATTATGTAGACCTATGTTTCTATTGTCCTGTGTAAAAATGTACACTCTTTGGTCCCTGTTGAATATTCTTTGTCAGAGATGGGATTTAAATTCAACCCCAAGAACAGCCTGCAAGGAGGCTTGTGATTTTACAAATCGAACATACAGCATATCCAAAAAGGCCCCTGCTTGACAGTACTTCAAAATTTACATTCATGAACATCTTTTTCCTTGATTTCAAAACGTGGAAAAACCTGACAGTAGAGAAAAATAAATTCATTTTTAGACAAGGGAATTATTGCACATAGAACAGGTTATTTTAAAACTGTCCTGACTATGGTCAAAGCTATGGCGATTGCTATCAATGGTAGAGCTTCCAATCTACTGCATGCTGTTGCCCCAAGGAAACAATTGCAGTACACTGATACACTCTCAAACACAAGTTGGATTTTTTCCACATCAGTTACAAGTTAAATCACCAACAAAAGCCATTCATGTACATGAACATCCAAGCATTTCTCTCCTTGTTACTTTCATAGCAATGTGTGCAAGTGAAATAGAGGAATGAAGGAGGAGCTCTGTGCCTTGTTCTAGAATGAAATTTGTATAAGGTTCACAAGGATACAATGTCCTGTATCTTTGTGCTGTCATAACTTGATATGTGCTGTTTAGTTGTTTTATGGGTGATGACATCCTTGATATTGCAGGTTATGTGCCGTCCACTGTTGCACACTTGTGTTAGTTTTCTTTTTGGTATGATTTAGTTGGCAGAAAACTTGCCTATGCCCTAAATGGCCAGACATAATTATTTTTTTTCCCAAGCCTTGCTTACAATGCACATGCCATAATAAATTAGTTGACATCTTGAGAACTGTAAGTTGTTCCCCTGTAGTTTTGAGGGTGGTAAGTCGCTACAAAATTTCCAGGTAGCAGAGCCTGCAGACTTCCGTTGAAGTTCAGACACAAATTTCCTCTCAACATCAATATTACCTTTACACCAATGTACTGCAAAGTATTATACTTCTTCGCATATGAACAGTTGCACAGTGGAGTAGTAGTTGGTGTTGCTAGGAGTTCAGATTACAGAGACTGTCTGACAGTATCCCACACTTAACTTTCACGGTGGCCACCCTGGCACTACATACATGTTGTGGTTCAATTTTACCCTTACAATTTGGTATTTTTCTTTGCATGTAATGTATGATAATGACTATAAAATAAAGAAAACTAACAAATTGTATCAAGGATGAAATTGAACCACAACATGTATGTAGTGCCAGGAAGCACTGTGAAAGGAAAATTGAACCATAACATGCGTACATCATACATCATCTTTATGTAAACCTCAGATTTATGGAGTAGCTATTGAAGCTGATTTATATCTGAGAAAGAGAAAATGGCACATTGCTGGGAAAGTCGCAAACAAAGGCCAGGGTAAACCTGTTATTGACCAGCGTTACACCCAGTATAGGTAGCAATACTTCAACAAAAGCCTTTTTATGCTACAGAAGTGGAGTTAATGTGCTGCACAATATATATGCAGTTTTCCTGTTTCACTATAATTTAATTTGTTGAAGTTAGCATCTAATACACCTTATTCCAAAATGGTTACCATCTTAACATTCTTTTGTTGGTATTCAAATTAGCCCTTCTTGCCTCGTTTTTAAGTCTAAGAATCAAAAGAATATTTTATCTCGAACGAGGCAACAAGGGCCAATTTGTATGTGCATATATCAGCGGCCATTTTGGAATAAGGCGTCTTAATATACCTTTTTTACTTATGAAGTCCGGTTTCAGCCTCTTTAATAACCTTGATCGTGATGTTTGAACAGTGTTCCAGGCACATAACATAACTTAAATTCAATTATTAACGAGAGCATCAACATTGTAGCACATATTTTCAATTTGCAAGTAGCTTTGAGTCGGATTGTTCAATATAAGGATTTGATTATGTTGGTCACCAAAAACTGATATTATTAGAATTGCAGCAAAAAATAGAACTAAATGTGAGAAAATTCAGACAAAGTAACAGTGATCAAAAATGCTGTATCAGCATAATAAATAACAGGAGTTTGGTCTAACAAACTATTAATATGTCTGTAAAAGTAGTATCTTGTCTGTTTTTTCCTGGTAGTTTCAGTGTTGACTGTTTATTCAAAACAGGACTAAGTCCTGTCGACTTTTATTGCATTGCAGTTGTACTTTGAAAACGTGTTACACTATTTGAAATGTCTTTACTTAAAGAGTAAACCTTTTAGTTCTGCCATGTTGTTGTAGGTTGTGTTATCTGTGAATGAATGAAATCTGTGGAGAAGTGCTTTCTTATCATGATTGTTTTATTATTACATTGAAGTACATGAAAAGGGTGACTCTATCTTTCATGAAACCCTCGTGCATCACAATTCAAACAAAGGCAATCGAGCAGTATTTTCACGTCATACTATTATGCTATACAAGGTGGCTCTAACTTATAAGTGTATGCATGAAACCCTAGTGTGTGTGAAAGCTATCGAGTGCTACTTTCATGTGGTACTGTTTATTATGCTATACAAGGTGGCTCTGTCTTGTACATGTACGTGTACGTGTATGTGACCATTCAAATGAAAGCTATTGAGCAGTACTTCCATGTGCTAAGTTTAATAATGCTTTACAAGGTAATTCTACCTTTTAAGTCTGTAGATAGAACATCAAATGAAAGCTATTGACCAGTACTTTCACGCGGTATATTTCCAACTTTTTAAGTCTATGGATGAAAGCCTATTAGTGTGTGACCATTCAAGTGAAAGGTATTTAGCGGCATTGTTTTTAAACCAAGAATGAAATGGAAGCTACTGAGCATAACTTCTAATTGGCACTGTTTACAATAGAACGGGAAACGTTTCACTGCACTCGCGATATACAAGAAACTTCACGAGAGAAACGAGAAACTTCTCGAGAGAAACGAGATGCGTTCGCGAGAAACGAGGCGCATCTCGCGAGACGGTAACAACTAACTGTACTTAGCGGTACTGTGACAGTCGGTTTGTCGGCCGACGCGTCAGTGGGATTGGATTCGTGACCTTTCCCAGTACTGGTTGCTATGTCGTGAGGCGCACTTTGTTTCTTGTGTCAGTGACGTAAAGATTCACTTGATTGTACAAGAACAACATTTTCTTTTTTCACAGTGGATTGCAGCAAGGGTTTTATGCTTTCGAGTAAATTTCAAGATTTACATGTCACTGTCTCAATAAATAATTATCCTTGTAACTGTTTCGTGTCAAATTATCGGTTCAGTGTTTCTCATAAGTAACGAGAACAAATGAGTAACTTTCTTGTCAAAATATAGCCTCCTAGCTCCTACGCAGACGTTCTTTTGCTCGTCACGCAATCTTTCCTCCATTGCGTGACGAGCAAAAGAACGTCTGAGTAGGAGGCTGGTCAAAGTAATGTAGAAATGGTAACATGACTATTCTTTGCAAAAGACTTTGTTAAAAAAAGCTTTGTCTTCTTTTAGCACAGTTTTATTGGCAAAGAACGGCGTGTTTAACGCGAAAACAATTCTCTCTCCACAGTCATCGGGAGCGTCCAAGTTTATCATCGCCCACAGTCCAAACTATGTCACGTTTTTGCCAAATGCCGGTGCCATTCCCTCGAATGAAATCTCCAATGTGATAGGACTTGCAATGGGATTTTCATCCACAAAGGTAGACCTGTATTTGTGTGCATATAGCGTAATAGGAGGGTATCCAGTGCGCCCGTGGTGTTACTATCTTCGAAAGTGCACAATTATTAAGACTGCACTAAGCACTACATTTCACGTCATTTTCATCGTCATCATCGTCGTTATCATACGGGACCTTACGAAACCACGATCGCGACGCCGGTGATTACGTCAACAAGAAAATGCAATTGTTTTTTTACGAAAGAATCTCGCAACTGTCAAATTTTTGAGCGCTATTTCCCACTAGAAACATGCAAAAACTTTCGGTTGTGGTTCACGCAGAATTTGGTCATTTCACGTTGCTGTTTTGGGCGACTAAGAATGTACAAAGATGGATAACGCACGTGCAGGACTACTGTTCTGTTCATTTAATCTTTTGTTCTGCGCCCTTCTCGTTAATATCATCATCGTGGCGAGTGACCTGATTGTTCCTTTGCCAAGTGTACTGAGATTTATATTTAGATGCAGCGAAATCTGAGTCTTGTAAGCAGTCATATCCCAGTTATAAGAACCTAATTGAGTCATGCTTTCAGCAATACATGGGCGCTTGACATTCATCCTCGGATTCCTATCTGCTCGTAGTGAGTGCTTTTTCTGTTCGGCTGAATCGGATAAACGTTATCTTCACTATAATTAAAGAATGTGGTAACATTAGTGTTAATCAAGCCGCATTTTCGTAATCTTCAGGAGCTGAACTGGGCTGGCTTGTTAGCGGGAGATGTGTTTCACCGACCCAAAGCCAATGTGTTGATTACAGTTGATGGAGTTACAAAAGGTATATTGTAACTATCACGGTTCATTGCGTGTTAGCCCTATTCTCGTTTGTCGATTGCGTGACTCCCGTTCTTTTAGGAGACTTCTTCCCTACTAACGTTGTCCTGGACACAGGAATATTTGACATTTCTGCAGCGCCAGTGTAGCGAGTAATGCTAACACATGTAGACTCATTTTCGTTTTTCTTGCATTTTAGATGACAATTTTGACCTCCCTGGAAGGGCGGCATCATATCCTGTTGCAGAGGTAGACAAAAAATACTCTTATCTGAAAAGAAAGGACAGATTTCACTGACGAAATTTTTGTAGACTTCTCAAGGGTGAACGGTCATATAGAGTGATTTTGTTTTGACACTTGAAAGTATATGTACTAGTCAGTGTCTAGCCTAGAAAAAAATAGAGAATAATAGAATGTTCTATTTCAGAATATATTTCACGAGATACGTTAATGTAGTTAGTTTTCCCGATTCAAAATTTTTTTGTGAGTTCGATTTTGTTCGATAACCGAACGTTTTCGAATTTAACTCTATCGAACGATTTATTTCGATTAAGTTCGAAAACCGAACGTTCGATGTGATACAGCTCATCCGTAACAAAAAGCTCCTTTATGCCGTTTCCCTGTTTGTTTGGACAGAGTTGAGCAGAGTTAAAACGTAGACTGTACAGCCCATGCCAATCGCCCGAATTCATTTTCTCTCGTTAAATCTCTCTTGTGACATTGCGTCACGTCTCTCCCATTTTAGTCCGAAGGCGCTTCCAGTTTGGGTGCAATTCTGTCCACGTCCAGTGTCACGCAAGAAAATCTTCCGACCCGCGTGACAGATGTTTTTGGTGGCAAGTCCTTGACTGTGTCCGTTTCTGGAAGTGAGCTGGTAAGCAGTCTTACATTTAAGAATTCTCTCTTGGTTTCCAGGTTGCCGCGGGTAGAAGGGAAAAAATAATACCTGTGGGTTCTTTCAAGATGATTCGCTCTCTCAGATCTTCCAGACCTGTTTCTTGTCCCCTTTTCCCATAATCCTGGGACAGAGAAACGGCTGGCAATTTAGAATTTAGATAGCCGACTTTTAAAGGAGCCAGTTCATGGTATACCTTTTTTGCACAAAATTACTTTCAAATTGGAGGTACTCTCGCAATACTATTTTTCCGAGTCGTAAAAACACCAAAGATTAAGTAATAAACCAAAAATACAAAGGGAAGAATAAAGTGAATTGATAGCGATTGATGAACACAAAAAACGAATGTGTCGAATGTTTTGGAGATGCTCATTCGCCCCGACGTGAGAAAATGTAAAAGTTTGCATATGAGCCTGGTGGCCCATCAGGCCGGAGCTTATCCCGGTTTCCGTAGCACGAAGCGACTAGGAGTATTTCTACTCCCCCTGGATGGTGATGCTAGTCGATCCCAGGATTACTCGCCCCCCGCCCCCCTCCCCCCTCAGTATTAAATTCGCTGTTACCAATTTGTACACCTGGGTGGAGAGAGGCACTGTGAGAATAAAGTGTCTTGACCAACAACACAATGCAGTGCCCCGGCCAGGGCTCGAACCATTATTACTAAACATTAGGCCACCGCGCTTCTCGTGACGTAGTTTCTTTAAGAAACCCTTTGAGGGCCTTCGACAAGGCTGTATATTCTCTCGCACGAAAATGTATGGAGTATTTTGTTGATACGCTTGGTTTTCGTTTTTCTTTGTTTTGTAATTTAGTTGGCCGCGGCCGGTCATACCCCCTCAGGAACGAACAGTCACACTTCGTTTTGGAATCAGGCTGAAGATAAATTTAAACAGATCGAGGAAAACGGTGCACAGGGTTTGACAGGCTTGTCCTTAACCAAAGAAGAGGTATGGTCTGGTTCATCCATCAATCAATAGGCCATTTCCGAGTTTGCTTCAGCCTCTATTTCAAGGCGAGTCTAAGTGCAAAGTCTTTGTAATGAAAATGGAAAGCAAAACTAATTACCATCACAAAACTTTCGCACTTAGACTCGCTTTGAAATAGAGGTCAAGGGAACTCAGAAATGGCCTATTGAGTAGCCGATCTTATAACGTTAAACGCATTTGATTCGGAGGTAGGTGTTTTACGAGGGTGGGAGGGGTATTTCTTTGATTAGTTCTTTTTGTTACACTCATATTGTTTTCAACATTGGAAAATTTTGGTCGGCCATTTTCGGATGCCCGGCTTTTTTTGCAGCGCTAATGCAATATAAAGTTGACTACTTTTGATTTTGCAAAGCGAGTTATCTAGAATTTGCTTTCCTGTTAGTGTACTTGAAGTTTGACTTCTTTTGAATCCTTGGTTCAAACTACGTACTTTAACTGCGTCATTTACAATGTAATTTATTCTTTTCACCTTTTAGATTTTAAAGAGGTTGGGGAAAGCTGACTTTGGCAAAGGTACTTCCTTAACCTTATATCACTTACATTATAAGCGCGAGATTTATGTCGCGTGATAGTTTATGAGAGCGAAGCCCGAATCAGCTATCACGAGATATACAAATCGAGAGCGAATAATCTAATTGCAATTTTGTTGGCTACCGCTATTCACGTTCTATTTAACAATTATAATCTGGTTTTATCAACTGGGTTGATAATGTCAGTTGGCCACCGTAAAGAGATTCAAGAGCTGACGTTTCGAGCGTTCGCTCCGACGAAGGGCTAACGCTCGAAACTTCAGCTCTTGAATCTCTTTACGGTGGCCAATTGACATTATCAACCCAGTTGATAAAACCAAATTATATTGTTATACTTCCCACCGACGCAGCGCCACAGTTTCTTTAGAAACTTACCCCCACTATTAGACAATTAGATTATGAGCTCGAGATGAGATGAGGCTAAAGGCCAAATCAACTATCACCTTATACAAATCGACAGCGAATAATCTAATTGTTTTAGTAAAAATCATAATAAACGAATCATGTGTCGGTAAAATAGTTCTAAATCTTCCTTCGAAACTTCGCTAAAGCGCGAAGACGTCGCCATTTTGAAGAGAACCTTCAACCACTGCACTCTAATGGCGGATAGTGTGCAGTAGCTCAGCCAATCAGATTGCGGTATTTGCATTAGTATACTGGTAGATTTTTACTAAAACAGAATAGATGTCAAAAAAAAATGTCAAATGAATGATTATAGTGGTCATGCACATAGCTACATTAAGCTAATTCTCAGACATGCCACTCAAACAGAGGGAAACAAATATTTCAAATAAACATAACAAGCTTGAAAATCCCAACTGGCGGGAGGCGGACCAGTTGGCTATATACAAGCATGACCGAGGAGTTGAACTAGGGTCCACCAAGAAACAACTCCAGCTAAGTGGTCAGAGCGGGACTTGAACCCGTGACCTCCGGATTTCAAGTCCGGCGCCCTAACCACTCGGCCACGCTGGCCAGGAGCGCAACCAGATTGAGGCAAACCGAGGCACTTGCCTCAGGCATTCTTTTTTTTTTCAACACAAACACCCTAAATAGTATGAAGATACTTTAACTATGGGTATTGTCTCCGTCATAATGGACAATGCTTCATGGCTTATCAGAGAATAGAATTCATGATAGAGTGCTAGTAGATTTAATTTAATATACTAGGAGAGAAGTCAGAACGTGAAGTCTTTAATAGGAGCGACTCAGAAAAGGAGCTAAAGCAAAATGCTTATTGAAAGTAGTAATGCTAATAGCACCCTTTCAAACACGCGAAACAAACCCGGTTTATTTCTCTCGTTCTCTCCTTCCCAGTCAATACCACGCAACATATCTCCTTTCATATGTTGCGGGACAAATGATCGCCCGTTTTTGTGCAAGGTATTATGTAAGGTGTCGTCCTTTCCCGATGCGCTCGGTCATTGCTGATTTCTTTCGTTCTTGTAGGTGTCAAGTTTGCATCCAGCACCAAGGAATTCACTGTGTCAGTCCCCGGCAAAGGGAACGCCATATTCAACATGGACAAAAAGGTGAAAAATACTCACCAAATGTGAAGCGTGTGTGAGAGTATTTCGAACGTAAGAGTCTTAGGTTATCACACATGTACAGTATGTTGCCCTATTTCCCGGACACCCCTATATCCGGACACTTCGACTTAACGATTCCGTATTTCATTGAAACAATAAAACAAATCCGATCGATATGTTCCAAAGACTTATCGAGTAGTCAGCTTTCGTTTGATACCTTCGTGGCCAAAGCACGCTCCGTTTAGGCGAGAACATTCGTTTTCAGTCGAGGTAGGTAAATTTTGTTTCTTCTTAAATGCGATTTTTAGCGCGCGTCGCATTACCTATTTACAGTTAAGCGGTCTGTTCTCGCAAAATACGATACAGATTAAACTTTTTTTGGACATAAGTAAAGCTTAAAGGACTAGGTGTGTCAAAATATAAGGATTTTCTGTTTTCAGTGTCGTGTCTTCGAACTTGACCACAAAAGAGTTTATTTGCATTTTTGGTGAGGTGTTCCTATTTGCGGACATCTAACGATATAGCAAACTAATCTTATCGAAGAGTTGTTAAAAGACAAGCGTTTTTATAACTCCCTTTCATAATTTCAACTCACCTGAAATAATTATTTGGACAAAAAAATACTTGAGTGTTGTTTTCCAAGTCCAGTCCAGTATCTAATAAATTAGTCGCCAATCTTCCTCGTCTTACCGTGATACAAATCAAATATGTCGGCTTGTTGGCCGGTTTCAAAACATTGATGACTTCTTCGCTAAATAATCGAAAGAAAAAGCTTTCAATTTCGGACAAAAAGTAATCTTTTAAATGAATGTTTCTTTATTCGACGTTTATAAGATACATTTTGTCACAAGGGAGAAGAATGTTCCCAAGAAAAGCGGAGTATTTATCTCGTAACGATCGTCTGGAAATAGGGAAACCTGTCCGGAAATAGGGCATCCAATTCGACGAACTCTTTCAAAAATTACAAAGGATCCAAAGAGTTTCAGGCGATGAAACTTTATCACCTACTTACGAGACGTGGAAGCTAGCTTGTGGGTGAATTTCAGCTTGTTTGCGTTGTTTCTGTTTATGCAAAGTGTCCGGAAATAGGGCAACATACTTTAGGGAAACTCCGATAGTAAAATGTCTTCGATTTTGTTCATTTTCAGGAGGACTTTCTGCTGTTTGCTGAAATTGACGCCATTCTTCAAATCCTGGAGCAGGTAAGCGATGTTCCATGCCTTACTTTTGAATACATATCTCGTTGTTACTTTTCTTATCCCTTCATTTCGTGCCTCGCAATAGCTAATTTTACAATTTTATAGAACTGAAGTGGCTCTACATTTCTTATTTTGGCGCTGATTGTTGAAAAACAAACCCTTCGAGACATATTTGTTTATGGTATGTTGCACGAGATTATGTTTAAACCAACCTCTTTTTACACCAAATTAATTACGTATTCCACGTTGTTCCAGAACTCGTAAAGAATTCCAGGACTAGTAGAATATTTATTTATTTATTTATTTTTCTTTTTAGTTAAATACTGATCCCAGTCTTATCCAAGATGGAGTGCCAGATATGTTTACTCTGAGCTTTTCTTCTGTCAAGGTTGGTTGGATTTTGTTTGAATCTTGCCTTATGACTCTAAAACTACTTTTCTTCTGGGACCATGGTAGAAAATAAGCCTGGTTGAGCTATGGGAAAGAAGCCATCATTCAGTGATTCAAGCGAAACGGAAAGAAGGATAGATAAGGATACTGACTTTTACATCTGTGCTCTTGGTTGAGCGTCATATTGAGGTTTATATATGTTTACTGTCAGTGTTTGTCTTTTGTTTACTCTCTTTGTTCACCTCTCCTTTAGGGTCTCCGCCGTCGTTATGGTGACAATTCCTTACAAGCTAATGGAGCCATTCAGGTTTTGAAGGACATGATCCCTCTGGTAAAAATCCTTCAGTCGATTGATTGACTGACTGGCTGACTGACTGACTGACTGAATGACTGACAGACAGACGGACGGACGGACGGACGGACGGATGGACGGACGGATTGACAGACGGACTGACTGCCTGACTGACTAACGGACGGACGGACAGACGGATTGACAGATGGCCTGACTGACAGACTGACTGCCTGATGGGCTGGCTGGCTGACTGACTTACTGACTGACTGACGGACGGATGAACGGACAGAAGGATTGATGGACGGACAGGCTGACTGACTGACTGTCAGTCAGTCGGTCGAAATCATTACAGGCTTTATCCACATTTTTCTTGGCACTTTTGTTTATTTTTGTATTTTATTTTTGTTTAGATTGTAAAGAGGTTTGTTGATTTGTACAACGGAAATGTGCTGGTGGAAGTGTTGTCTTTGGAGTGGCTTGGGTAAGTCTTTTTTATACGCCTCTTAAAAATTACAAGCAAAAGAGAGCAAAAAAAAGAAGAGTTTATAAAACTTGTTGTACCAAAATCAGTTTAAGAACAAACCTCCAAACGGCGTCATGTGTAATTAAAGTAAAGCAAGACATGTACATGAATACAATGAATTGAATTACAGAAATAAGAACCTAAAACGAACTGTTGTTAGAGTACAATTCGGCAAGAACAATGTTGTTAGTACAGGAACGAATTTCGTTAAATCATAGCTTTACAATGCAGCTTTCTATCTGGCTCGTGGGTTGTGCTATGTAGTATTGTGGTGAAATAAACAGCCGCCATCTTTTTCTACACGTTGGATTGAGCACATCTTTTCTCCTTAAACAGGGCTTGAAACAATCTCGAATTACAGCTCATAATTAAGACTTGCCTGTCTGAACCGGTTCTTGTCTTGTGGGCAAGTGAACGTAAAAAGTTACTTGTGTGATAGGAAAATGAACTTGTTCTGGACGAGCGGACGGCATGTTTTACACACCGTGAACTTGAAGGGTGTTTCGGCGTTTCGTTGTATAGGTTGCTATAATATAATCATTTTGTATCAGGCGCAATAACTAATTCATTGCTAACTTGTTTCCCCCCCCCCCCCCCGGACAGTGATCTCCATAGCAAGTACCCACAGGAGATGCACGTTGTTTATCAGGAGGTCCAGCCTCACCTGTTATCGCAGTCAATGGACATGTTCCATGATCACTTGCCGTCTGTTACTCTCAGGCACGATCTGGTAAGTATTGACTCCAATTTCATGTGCTAAGACTTTCATCGCAGGCGATCGTACAGTAAAGTGGTTTTGTTTCATTCTCGACACAACAGTGTTTCTTCTTAAAAATATCGCGATACCAGGATTCATCATAGTAGAATTAAAGAAGCGTTCATTGGTAAGCGTTTCTTCTCTTTTCGTCTCCTCTCGTCTCCATTTCTCTTCTCATTTCTTCGCCATTTCTCTATATTTCTTCTTTCGTCTTTCCGTTCCGCTTTTCCTTTCTTTTCGGTGAAGATATCAAAATTTCGATGGCGTTTTAGAAAGCTTGACTAGTTTCCTATCTTTGCATTCTTTATTTAGAGACAAAACTTGCTGTTAGGAATATTAAGAGAAATTAAGCGCCCTTTAACAAAGTACGGTAAACCGCTTTCTCAGCCGCACAACCGGTTCTCTTGCTTTTTTGTTGGACTATTTGTTCCTTTTCCACAGGACGAATCCGTGAAGCAGTCTTTGTGCGAGTCGCTGCAGAATAAACTTCTCTCCATACAGTCTCCGTTACGGGTTTGTGTTTTGTCAACTTTATCAAATTTATCTATTTGCGGCTTGTTGCATCGTCGTTGCTTTGTTCCGTATATCGGTGCGGTAATTTCAGCCAGTAGACAAGTGGCGGTCGAGCCCAACAAAAAGCTCTCTATTTTCTACAGGTTAAACGATAATATGTTACGTAATAATATTGTTTCAAAATCGAAAGAAAACTATTCTTTTCTACTGCAGCATTGGGTACAGGTTGCACAGTGAGTTGGTTGACCTGTGGTTATAGTTTTATATTTCCCTTTCGCATAGGTGTCCTGTGTTGGAAGGCATAGAGAAAGACGTGCAGCTGGTGGTGCAACTCCAGTCAAGGTACGAACGCAGTTGTTTAAAAGTCAGATTCTCTTAACTGCTGTTTGGATATGACAAGGAATGTGGCTGGGGGGGAGTTGACCGCGTTTAAACTGCGTTTAAATGTCGTTAAGTTTTGTTCATTTTGTTTTATTGTTGTCTTCTATCAGGCCAATTCAAACGTGGACATAAGCAAAGCGAACCTGGCACCTGAATACTCCGAAGACTATCCCATAATATTTAATATCTGGCTGTGGTTGGTAGTGATCTTAGCCGTTTCCATATATATAGTTTGCTTGGTCATGTGGTACATGGACCCAGGTCGTGACAGCATTATTTATCGCATGACCAGTCAGAGAATCAAGACTGATTGACTCGTGGATCTTAGTCGAGCGACTTTGGACAATTATAGAATTAAAACTGATTGATGTTTTCAATTGAATTAATTGGTACGACACTCGATAGAAAACGTAATCTTTTTCTAAGAACAGTAGCTTTGTTGAAATCATTCATTGTAATTTACTTGTTTTGGTAAGGACATCTTTTCAAGGATGTAAATTTTTTTTCCTTGTGTTCTTGTTGTATTACATTTGAAACACACATTAAAATCAATTTTAGTTTAATTTGATGTTTTTTAGTGGGAATTACCCTACCTGGATAAAAGAGGGAATTACAAACCTTTTACTTTGCCAGGTTTTAACCCTTTTAATAAAACCACGTTCCAAAAAACTTCTTATTTTACATTCTTAAAAATCATCATCAGCACTACTCAGCGCTCAAAAAAAGTCTTCATACGAGCCTAGTGGCCCATCAGGCCGGAGCTTTCCTTTGCATAAAGCGACTATTTCTACTTTCCCGTGGATGGGATGCTAGTCTATCACAGGGTTGCCCCCTACCCTCTACCCCCTCACCCAGCATTAAATTTTCCGGTACCCATTTATACACCTGATTGAAGAGAGAAACTGAGAGTAAAGTGTTTTGCCCAACCCGGACCGCATCCGAGCCGGAGTCCAGCGCGCTAACAGCTAGCAACCATTAGCCACCGCGCCTCCAAGCGTTCAGTAACACTTAATTTGTAAACAAGAGCGTTCCAAGTTGCACAGGGAACCCGAACGCTGTATTAGCTTATTACAATCATTAAATAAAAAAACTGTTACCTGCCTTCCTGTGTCTTTTTGAGTCGTTTTGGAAAGGATTTTAATCGGAGTGAAGACAGTTTATCTTGCGTGTCTGCCACTTGGTAAATACAATGCGCCGATGAACTCTCGAGTTCCCATTATCAGTGACAAAAGTAGTTGACTTAGCATTGTAGTTTTTGTATGGCATATTAACCATTTCCTTTTAAGTATCAGTACAGTCAGCTTACCCCTCTCCGCCTACCATCCAATTTTGTCTGGTCGCATGAAAACGTCACGAAACAA
The DNA here is from genome assembly GCA_947652115.1 of Blastomussa wellsi. NCBI lineage: Eukaryota > Metazoa > Cnidaria > Anthozoa > Scleractinia > Plerogyridae > Blastomussa > Blastomussa wellsi. The sequence goes on along the minus strand of OX393570.1, from coordinate 16,405,273 downwards.
ACTACAGTATTGATATGTAGACAGGATCGGGAATGAGGGCCATGTATACGTAATGTAAGGGCCATGTAATGTTCTTGATCTAAGAGCACGATGGATTCGGATAAAACCGCTTAAGTCAACAAGATCCAAGTTTTATACCAACATGGCTGACCACAGTTCTGGTACAAATGCGTATGTCTATACTTATACGAAAAACCGCTGATCATTACAAGGGGTGAGCGAGACACGATTGGGGTTTAAAATGACATAATGTGTCGACACTTCGTAACTTATCATTTTGTAGTTTTAGGGCATATGACAAACGGATACACGCATTGTTTGAATGTTGCCCTTTATACTCGGAAACGCCTCCTTTATGCCTACCAGGAAACGCCTTGGCGGGGGCACAAGCACAAGAGAACAAAATTATTGATTTTTCTAATGTTTATGCTCATATCACGATAATTCGTAATGAAGGTATTGTGTAAGATTGGTGTATCTGTTCTTTCTGTTTTTTGTGTTTATGTTTGTGTCTGTAATTGTCCATTTGGACACCAGTCACGCGAATAAAATTAATGGACTGATTTCCGTTTGATTAGTTTTGCAAGGAAATATCTTTATAGGGTAGGCTTGTGGGCGTTAAACAACAATTGCCGAACAATTGTGAAATTTTTGGTGTAAATAAACGTTGTGCAAGTTAAACAGAAAACACTTCCATCGCATGAAAAGCAATTTCAACAGAATGTGGCAAATCTGCTCACAAAAGATTGCAGTTACTTCCAGAAAATAATCATTTGCGTTATAAGCCCCGTATCTTGACACCGGTCGATAACGTGTCTGAAACACTTTCTAGAAAGTTGCATTGTTATTTTTGCATGTGACGTGACTGAACAATTCAGGATGTTTTAAATTTTTTTTGGCCACGAGTCAACTGGATGATTTTGCCCTAACAATAGACGCGCCGTTAAAAATTTGCAATTCAATTTGGCGTGGTTACGAGTTGCCCTTCGTCGTCGACAAGCGCTAGAAAAGATGGACACCATTTTATTTTCTGCATTGCTGATACTAGTTTTGTCGGTGACAATAGGTAATGTATATTCAATTTATAACTGTAATCTGTAATTTTAATTTCAAAGTGAACTGGGAACATTCTTTTATGTATTATTCGACAAAACACGACAGACCTTCTAAAGCAAAGTGACCGAATAAATTTAATTTCACTTAACGGATTCATGGTTCATTCGGTTTTATTGAAACCCCCAACTTAAGTACATGATAATTAAGGTGTTGAACTTGCTTCACTGGCCTTTTCAGCCGGTTAGTTCGTTTTTAAGGGATTGTTTTTGTGGGGAAATAAGAAACTTTGCAGATTTTCTTTCTGGAAGCATTTGTACGAACAAGACGAATTTATAAATGATATCACAGAAAAACAGATCGCCCGGCGCGGACGGTTTGCCGCGTGTATTTTTGTTTAATACTAGGAATATAGATATTTGTTCCTTTTGGCCTGTTGTGTGGTGAAAAGGGAAATAATTATTGTAATTCCTTCGTTAGTCAAATTAACTGTCTAATTCTTTTGTATCAATTCTTGTGTAGGGCAAGACATACCTAGCAACTCAGTTATGAAAGTTTTCTCTGCTTTGAATGGGATCGGCGAAATTTCTGCTCTTTACGTTGCTATGCTCGCTTTAAAAGGAAAATCCTGTGGAATTAGTCATGCAGACAGAGTATGGAGTAAAACTAGCCGCCATGTTGACTTCAGTATAGGACCGAAATTTCTAGCGGATGCCCTAGAGAGTTCAGGCGATCCTATCATGGTTATATCTCTAAAAACTCGTTATTATTTTGTAGTATTTTGCTCTGTTGGCCTGTTGGTATCAAGCGATGTTCTTGTAAACCTAACTATAATATGTTTTTGTAGGGTGTACCTCGTTTTTCAACAGACCGACTATTGTTCTCTCTTTACCCCTTTCCCTCCGCCAGCCCCCACCTCCCCCCCCCCCCCCCCTCCCAAAAGAAACAAATATGCCAGCGATCCAAAGGTCTTAGAAGTTATTCTATTTTTATTTCAGCTTCTTCGCTGCAATGTTACAGTTGTGTCCTCGACGACAAACCCGATGCAGACAAATACTGTGAAATACCGACTTCCTCACTGGGCAATAATAAAATCATCAACTGCACTTCGGGTAATAACCGCTGTATAATCACGAAAACCGTCAAGAAAAACTCTGTGACGCAGTTTAGACGAGACTGTGGCCAGCAACAAGGCTGTACAAATAAGTGTACAGACCCTGACTCGGATGGAACGGTTGTATGCGATTCGTGCTGTGAAGAAGCCCTGTGCAATAAGGGAACTGGGCCGGAAGCTGGTGAGCTGTCCGGAACATCGAGGATCACGATGACAAGGGGGTTGTCTGCGCTCGGGGGCTTACTTGTGTGGTTCTTTTTATAAGAGTATTCACGAACACCATCGTTTTATGTACTTTTTTGAACAGTTCAGAGTGGTTCAATCAGGCTTCATTGGTGATTTGTTAGATACAATGTGACGAAACGCTTATAATTAGCTAGCTTTGGAGCTATGCAGGAGTACAGTTGAAATATTGAGCTTTGATTATACATCTAACGAAATTGTCGACCTTTTGTTAATAAATTAGTTCAGTTATTTCCAATCGTCTTCCTATCATTTGCTTATGACTAAAGTATTTATAATTGCACCGGTTAACCAATTTCTTTGGTCAGTGGAAATGCTGGGCTGCATTTTTGTTAAGAACTACATTCACAGAATGCGTTTCAAGCGTTTCAATCAACGAAGATTTCGAGGGAGAACCAATGTCCCCGGGTTCGCCTTTGACGCAATTTTAACGTAGTGCAACCCCGCCCATATCGACACCGTACAAAAAGCGACGAAAATGTTAGACTTTCTCAAAGTCGTTCGCTTCGACTTGTAGGCAAGTCTACGAAAATGCCCGCAATATATTTTAGCCTACAGAACAGACGATTAAGAGATTCAGAGCGTGTAGCGCGAGAAATAAGCGTGGAGCCCGAGAAGGCAGCCTGCGATGAAAATCTCTGTACAAGAGCCAGCTAATTATAAACCAGCTAAACTATCGGTAGGCACTTGGTGTAGTTTTTAATCATTGTTCAGCCAGTAAAGTCGACGTGCTAATCAGTAAAGTGCCTGCTGGACAGCCACCTTCAAACGTCGAAGTTTAAACGGCTGGAGTAACTTTTTGAACAAATTCAGGCACATGTTCCTAAGTCCCTGTCAAACCACTATATGATAACGCCATGACGTACCTTCCATTCAATAAAGAAAGCCTAATCATTTAATCCAAAAGTATCCAGGTTCAGTGGCTGTTATTGGAGTTGAGTCTGCAATAACACGTTATGTTACGTTATGTTATGGTAAAAACGACATAGAAACGAGGCGAAAGGATCGAAAAGGTCAATACAAAGCAGAGTTGACCCTTTCGCCTCGTCTGTATGTCAAACCGCTGATAACTGCAATAAGAGCTATTGAGATTAATAGTTCGGACTGGTGAAATTGAACTATCTCGCACATTTTGGGGTAGCCTCGCACGCAGGCGGTATGTAACGCAATCCCCTAATAAACGCCTGCTTGGAAGGCTAATTTGGTGGTTTGATTGTGTTTATCAAACTAATCGAACCCGATCGTTCGATTACCGAACAGTTCAATTAGTATTAGTAGTAAGATGAACGACGGATGATCTAAAAGTATTTTTATGAAAGGTAAACAAATTCTGCATACGAGCCTAATGGCCCAGCAGGCCGGAGCTTATCCCGGTTCTTTCTGTAGCATGGAGCGACTAGGATGGGATGCCATTTCATCGCAGGGTTAACCCCAGCATTATTTTACCGGTACCCATTTAGTCACCCAGTGGAGACAGGAACTATGAGAGTAAAGCCATAGACGTACGGGCTGGCGTGTGGGGGGGGGGGGGGTAGGTTGCAGTCCCTCCCCCTCCCCCCCAAAAAATTGGGCAACTCAGATTTTTTGGGCTGCAAGAGAAATTCTGGCAAGGCAGCTTGGGAGAATTTTTTGGGCAAATGGTTCACCTCCCCCCCCCAACCCCGTGGCAAAACAATGCCCATACGCTAAGAACACAACGCATTGCCGCGCCTCCTACACACAAAAAAGTATTTTGAGTCTTTTGATGGCGCTATGATAAAGCACTACATGCACAAGGTCAGAGGTTAGATTACAGCGATTATTAGCGTTTATTAGAAAGAGGCGCTTATTTTTATTAGAAGTAGGCCCTAAATAAAAATAACGGTGGTGCACAAATGTAAATCCCTGTTTATTTATAAGCGTGTGGGATTTTTTGCAAACTTAAATTAAACGTTTCCTTGTGGGTTTCTGCGTGACACAAGCGTGATTCATAAGGTCACGAAATTGAGCGGTGTTGTTTCTGTCGAAATACCAATAAATCACGTCACGGGAAATAACAAACTTTCAGTTTAAGATTTAAGTTGAAAAATCTCCGAGGAAGAAGAAGGAAGGCTTGAAGGAGCTACGTCACCATATTTTGAGTCATTTTTTTGCGACGAACCAAATTAGCCTTCAAATGACCTCAAACTAATAGTTTGCTAAGGAAGAAAAACACCAAAGAGATGATACTAAACCAAAAAGGAACAAGGATGGTTAAGGATGGAGAAGATTGAGACGGATTAAAAATGAGGATTTTGAAAACTTTAGGCTAAATCTTTCAAAAGACATAAAAACCATTTAAGTCCTATATACAAAGTAACTAGAAAATTAATATATACACGTTATAATAGCTAGATTCCAAATAACAAACTATGTTATGCTAAAGTTAGCCATCGCTCTACTGACTGGGGATCTTCCTTGAAAAGCCCAGTAGGGCTTGCTAAGATCTCCTGCGTTTAATTACCTATTATGTAATCAATCAATATTGTACTATGATGGGCGAAATAAATGCTATCTGTCAAACCAGATTCTTTCATTACGCTCCGTTAGTCCGTTTCGGATCCTGCATTGTTCCTGCATTTACTGTAATATTTACATGCAAGGGAAAATTCCCAGAAATCACGGGATGTTCCACTGATGGGTGAATGTGAAGTTGGAAATACGCTTGTTTCTTGCTTCAAAAAAAAAGCATTAAGTGATGTCTCGCGAACAGTCTTTGCAAGATGCCATCGAGGAATTCAAGTGTTATTCGGAGCGCACGACATCCTTGTTCAAACGAACTTCGACTTGCTTCCAAGAGATCGTGGCCAGCATTCGACTTGAAGACGAGAAAGATACTGAAATGTTAATTCCGATCTCACAGCTGGGCGACGTGGAAAGAGAGCTTCAGAAAAGCCCTTCCGTGTTCTTCATTGGCGAAAGAAATTGTGGAAAAAGTTCTATAATCAACGAACTCCTGAGACAGAGCTCCTTACCAGTCAACGAGAATCCATGCACAGCAAGAATCGTACGAATCAAATACGCCGAGCAGTCGTATGCCAGACTTGTAGGATCGGATGGCAAGGAAGTTACAAGAGAACTATTAAAAAGCAAAAATCTTCCAAAAGAACTCATAGAAGTCTCAGATGAAGACAGAGATAATAAGGACGCTTTAGAAGCCATTGTAGAGGTCGGATTGAAACACAGACTTCTTGGCAGCGGAATTGAACTGATTGATTCGCCAGGAAAAAACGAGTCGGCTGTATTAGACAAAGTACTGGATGACTTCATAATGAAAGGCGCTGTACCGTTATTTGTATATGTGATTGATGGACGCATGCATCTGAGACCATCGGTAAGTTCAGACTAAACTAACAGTAGTACTAACTGTAAAGTTAGTCGGTCTCCTTTAAGTCTCGCAGTCCCGGAAGTGTCTTTGAAACGTCGATCGCATTGATTGCTTCGTCCGTATAAGTTCTCTATGTACCTTGTATTAGCGTCATACTCAAACGTTTGCTTTTCATAATACATTGATTCAGAAGAAACATAGCCGAAATTCGTTTTAATTGTGCTATCGTGCGTTTAGATTTTATGGTTCGCAGACGCCATTGCCAGTCGCATATTGAAGGGGCGGTTCCTAAGCACCCTGCATCTTAGCTTTCGGTTTCTGATATCTGTTGTCCGTTTGGTCCAGGTTGTTTACCATTTACACAGGGAAACCGGTTGGTCGACGGTTTTTGAAAATGGAAAGCAAACGTCCCCAATGGACATTTCCGTTTGGAAATGGCGTGTTCCATTTACAAAACAGACCCAACTTACTGAGAAAACCAAGGGCGAGTTTGACATATTGGCGTAGGGCCTGGAACTTGTGGCGAATGGCAAATGGTAAGCACATTTTCCGTTCGGAAATTCCGTTTGGGAATTTTGGACTACCTTTCAAGAAATCCCGTTTTCTCGAGAAAATTTCCGTTCGGGGAGACAAAATTAGTCTTTCCATCTACATTCCATCCGGAATTTCTGGATTTTTTTGGTAAATGGTAAACAACCCATACTTCACATGAGCCGAACTCAATTCAACCAATTAGGCTCGTGTGAAGTTCGGCGTTTAACCCAATTATGCTCGACTGATTTTATTTGGAGCGGTTGAGACGTTCTTCACGCCTGGCCAGCCGTGATTAACGTCTGAAGACTGACTTTGGGTCAAACGCCAATCTTCATGATCACATGAGTCGAACCAATCGCATAATCAAAGTCCAAAAGCGCCATTTTGACTTTACCTTGAAAAACCCCTGACCAACAAGACCGCTTTTGTTATTTGATTGGTGTAGCAGTTCGGTACGACTGAATAAGTTCGACATTTGATTCAAACTACGGCGTTTGACCCGGGCCTTAGTCATTTTATCGTCATGTATTTGGTTCGTAAACGCGGACACGGAAGTAGGCGAGGATTCGTTCCTGTTGGAGGCTTTTTCTTTGTAATACAATAACATTCCATAAACATTTCTGGTGTTCACGGTTCTACGGGAAAGACTGTAAGCAGAATATAGCCTGCAAAACAGACGGTGAGGGCGGACCACGAACACGAACGCGAAGCATGAAGTGAACAGAAAACAGAGCGTTTTCACACACGTGACCAAACAAACATAAATCGAAAACCATTTGATGTTATAAAAGATAAATAAGGAATACACTTCTCCAAATTTCAGATGTTTGCATTATTCCAAACTACAGCGCCCAGTATGGCCATGTTGGTGTACCTCAGTGGAACACCAATATGGCGGCCGGAAATAGTGTAAACAACTTGGTTGTCTTGGCAACTGATTACCTGTACTGAAATACAAATATTTATTTAAACACTTAGCCCGCGTAGCCGGCGGGATTTGAGGGTGCGAGCGACTCACTGAGCATTCGCGGGCGAAGCAAACGAGGTCAAGCGGCGAGGTCAATCTTTCCACGACTTTGCCGCTCCGACGACGGCCTCCCAAAAACAAAAGCAATTCGCCGCGAATCCCGCCAGCTACGCAGGCTAGTAAACACTTTTTCCTAATACTTATTAAACTTCTCAAATGGCTCTGAAACTTGCGAGATAAGTATGTGTTTTTCGACAAACTAAGATGATCGTAACTTTATGCCACGCACCGCTGAAATTCAAAATGCGCTGCTTTCCAAACGAAGGACGCTGTTGAGCTGAAAAGTTGTACACAGATATCAATTTAGCACCTCTTATGCCTGATTAGTATAAAAAGTCTGGTGGCTCTTTGGTTTTGAATTTTAGAATTTGATAACGTTACGTGAAAACGCTCACCGGAAACAAAACATTGGCAAGATCGCTGACCCACTTGCCCAGCGGCTCAACTACCAAGTTTTTTGTTTTTACCACACGGTCGGAACCTATTTGCTAACTAGAAAATACAGAATAATACAATTTCATTTCATTGCTAAACATCAACGAAGTCAAGCTGAAAATCTTTTAGGAGAAATCTTACTCGATATCTAGAGGTTGACATCAACAACGACAGCTACGGATCCAGGATTTTTCTTAGGAGGGGGTGCACCACCAAGGAATGACGTAGTTACTGACAGAATACTAGTTATATTAGATAACCTTGAGTCATCTCAGAGTGTGGGGATGCGCACCCCCTGCACCGCTCCCCTGGATGCGCCCTTGAACTAAAACCCGCAATGGCGAAACGAAACAAAATCACCGACGCAGACTAAACCCTCTTCCATTAGAAATATTGATAGCTAACCGTAAACATGCTAACCGGAGTGCAAGTATATAGTTCGGTAGGCTGTTTTCACTCCGGTTAGCCTGAATAACGTTTTACAGCAACACATCACAACCGAGCAACGTGACAAACTAAATTACCAGACACTGTTACGTCATGACAAAAGTTACTTGTCTCTGAAGATGAACGGTGGATTCGGCTCAGATTGTCGAAATGGTATAGACCAATTCCGATATATTAATATTCTAACATGTCACCGAGGCTTGGGGGAATAAAACAAAAGATTTTGTATCGAGGCTTAGGGATGAATAAATAATTTCTTTTGTTTTATTCCCCCAAGCCTCGGCGCCATGTTAGAATTTTAATATATCGGAATTGGTCTATTAATCAGAAGTACCCCCCCCCCCCCGGACGATAGCACCATGCACACCATACGTCTTTATTTCTATGTTACGGCAAACCACGTACTATGTATGGTAACCGTTATTTTCCGTTTGAATTTAAGGATGAAGAAACGTTGAGCTTTTTAAAAGGCAAATTTCCACAGTCGTCCATTATGTTTGTCTGCAACAAGATTGACACTCCGAAAGAAGCGCAACAATTTGACAACCGAGACGATGACGACGAAGATGATGATGACGATGATGACGACGATGATGATGAAGATGATGACGACGAAGATGGCAACGACGAAGATGATCACGAAGATAACAATGACCATGGCCAAACCCATAATTCGGCAGACAAAGGAAAGACTGTTTTCAACCAGCTAAAAAGAGGAAAACTTATTTCCGGAGATGATTTATTCCACGCCATTTCAGCAAAGGATGTTCGTGAAGAGCGTGTGGAAAAGAAGGAGGGAAAGGCCACAATGAGTTTTCAACGGTTTCAAACCAATCTACAAAGTCTTCTTCAAAAGGTTATGAAAACGCAAACCAAAAGGGTCGTGCAAACTCTTCTGCTCCTCCAAGAAAGCTTTGTCAATGTTGTCCAGGTACAGCGAACGCTTATTACAGAACAAGCATCTGTTGTACCAGACATTCTAAGAAAGGCCAACGAAATAGAGACAAAAATGTTTGAGTCATTAAAAACTATTACGCTGAAGTCAGAAGACTCGAAACAGAAAATTAAAGAGCACATAAAGGACATGAAGACCGAACTTATCCATGAAGCTGAAGTGTACAAAGCTGCAAACCAGCGAAATCTTCAACGCGAAGCTCGAACGATGGTAAAGACGGACGTTTCTTCACTTTCCGATGCCCCACGGTTACTAGCAATGATTAGCGAGGACATTGTCTTGCAGTTATTTCTCAGTGATATGAAAAGTAGCATTCTGGAGAAGACCTGCAATGCCCTTGACATTTTTGTTCAAACGATGATGAATGACTTGGTGGGTGATCTCACCAGGGCAATCATTGACTTCAATGAATACCTTACGCATCCGTTTGTTTCACAAATTTTAGAAGAAAGTTACGGCATACAGTTTCTGGAAGCTAAGGCTGAAACCGGAGAGTTACTCAAAGTTATATTGAACGAACTTCTTGACTCCGTGAAAGAAGCTGCCAGTATCGCTTTACGAAGAGAAATCTCGGTACCCCTTAGTTCCAAACAGATGACAAGCTACGACAAGACAGATGTTCTTAAAAAAGGGAGTCGAAGAGCCATTGTAGAGTCTCTTCTTGAGGCAATTAACGAGAAGAAAATTGCGGAGGCAGTTCTCGAGGCCTGTCATGACCGTTTCCAAAGAATGCTTGAAACGTTCCGGGCAACCATGGCCTTCCTCGCTTCCTTGCAAACGGCCTTTGCAAACTCCCAAATGGCCTCGCAGCTTGAAGTGTTTCGTATGCATTTCACTCCACAAATACGCACGTTAGCTGTCGAGGGAATGGCCTTAAAATATCTGCAGAATTTTGGACCTGTGCAGCTCGGTTCTCGTATTGCCAAGACACGGCATGGCGTCATCTATGAATGCACAAGCGAGCAGTGGTGCAGACTATCGCCCACTGGTCAGTGTGTGGTGAAAGTCATTGATAAGAGAGATGTGGTTGAGCTTGCCTGGAACCAGAATGCTGTGGATTTAGTCAGCATGATGTAAGTTATACAACAGAAATGTTTATGTCGGACCTAGTCTAACCTTTCTGGTACGCTTCGGTAGCACATAAAGCGAGTTTGATTAAGTCGTGGAGCGTATCACAGCACGAAAAGATAACTTTACTGCAGTGTAAAGCCAACTTACGTCTGTTTTAAGTAGCCTTAAGGTATCTTTACGTTTTTGAAGCTGACCTTAAAAGTGCCCTTGAAATGAAAAAACGAGCTATTGAAAAATAAGCTTATTTGAAAGGCCTTTAAAATTGAAGAAAAATGGCATTTTCCTTTTTGTGATATCTCCCCCAGTTCCAGAAATATTCAAGATTTTCGAATTATGCAAATTAGGTACTGATGACGTCATAAGGTGTGATAGTATGGGTGCAAAAACATAAAATATGGCATATCTCTGCAACTAATGATGCAATGCAATTGGAACTTTGCAAGCACATTGCACTCTAAGAAATACACCTCTTGATGTATATGTTGATGTTGCTATGGCAACAATTTTGGTTCCAGTCCCTTTCCTCTTTAAATCAAATATTACTCGTTTGTGACTGTATAGGGCAAATGATTGATCCCATTTAAAGCGTGCGCAATGCCTGTATTGCACTAGCTCTCCTAATTATCCTTTAGGAAGTGGACGATGTTTGCTCAACATCAAATACAGGAATGATTATTCCTGTATATTAGAGATCTGGAACCGGATGTGTTGCCATAGCAACACCAAAATATACACCATCTGATGTATTTCTTAGGCTTTAACATGCTCGCCAAGTTTCAATTTCATTGCATCATTACTTGCAGAGATATGCTATATTTTGGGTTTCTACACCCATGTTATCACACCTTATGACATCATCAGTACCTAATTTGCATAATTCGAAAATCTTGAATATCTCTGGAACGGGAGGACATATCACAAAAAGGAAAATGCCATTCTCCCTCATTTTATTTTTCAATAGCTCGTTTTCTCATTTCATAGGCACTTTAAGCCAACTTTACACCCATAATTACACCCATGAGTAAAGAGACTGGCGTGACCAAACCGGGCTCATCTCGTACGCCACAGAAGCATCGATTAGATATGCACTGAGCATACCTTAATTTCGCCAAGAAATCAGGACGATGAACAAGGCTTCCGAATTTGACTTCAATGAGCCCTGTAAACCTTGTAATCATCAAATTAAATGGACTTCAGCCGGCCCAATGCCACGGAGCAGAGAAACATTGCTTTCATCAAAAAGAGAACAAAAAAATGGTAACACATGATCAAACTGCCCTAATGTTTTTCCGGTTATTGTTGCAACGTGTTGGACGGTTCCACATGGCTTTTCAAATGCTCGAATACGTTGAACCAAAGTTTGGCTTTATGGAAACGTTCGTCTAACATCGGTTTCAATAGTTTGACCTAACACTGCTGGATGGTTTTGGATATTTTGACCATTCGACCGTGCCGCGCGCGTGATCGAACTTTGTTGGAAATAAAAGGCCGGATTTTTCTTGCTTTTTAGTAAGACGGAACTAAAATCATGACGATTTTCTTTCACTTTCTCACAAAATGCGCCTATAAAATCAAAAGGAAGACACCAAGTAATGAAATTGTAAAAGGAAAGAAGGAACTGGGATTAGTTTTAACTGTTTTTTGAAGCCACAAGGACAGCCTAACGTTTTCAAGTTTTAAAGATCTAAAGCTCCCGATGGTATGATACATGGAGTCCTTTTGTAGCTTCTGTAGGTGTAAACACGTCTTTGGGCTCTATCTTAAGCTTGAATTTTTGAAGTGTCGTTCGTTACAGTGGCCCTTCAAAGTACGCCAAAATAGCATGTATTAGGGGAACTCGAAGGAAGCAGAGAAAAGTGTAGGTAGCATGGATGGATAAAAGCTTATTTCAAAATGTCATCAGACCCGGATATCATCCCTGTTTGTTTAAAAGTGTTTGCCAAAGGTGAACTGCTCTTAATTGTCTGTTACCGATTGGCCTGTTTCACTCATGAGCGGGTCTTATTTTCTCATTACCTTTAGGCCCGATTTTATATTATTGTTTTGATTACGATTTAATTGCCGTTGCTGCAAAAACATATAAACTTTTAAATTTTTTACCAGTTTTGTGGCAACTGTAAAATCCTGTTATCGACCTCCTATATGGAAGAAGCTGAGATGAAAATCACAGAAATTTTAAAAATCGTCATAACTGTTCATTTCATCTATTTCTTTATTCACCGAGCTGAAAAAGATTGCCATCTATCATATTTAAGGATAAGAAGCTTTCAGGGACTATGCTATTGGCAACTCTAACATGTACTCTGTTGATTCTTTAGGGACATGATTCAGAAACTCCGTGGCTCCCACCCGAACCTGTTGCGTCTGTATGGCTGGGTTTTCGCTGAGCGCGACGTCTTGCACGTGGTTATGGAGAAGGCAGAGAGGGGTCTGCTGCACGCTCTGCAGGATGGATTACCTCTGATCATGAGAATTAACATAGCGCTTGATGTGGCCGAAGGACTGAAGGCCATGCATGATATTAGTTACATTCATGAGGATCTCAAGCCTGGAAACATTCTGGTTTGTTTGGCTGAGAAAAGGCCTTTGATAATTTCCGCACAACATTGCCAACTAAACTACATTGTAGAAACTCTTATTCTTCGGCCATTTCAGCTTGAGTAGAAATAAAAAGCAAACTACGGTCACAAACATGACAAAACAACGCATGTTGTAAAACTTTGATTTGATGGACTTAACGTTTCGTATGCTTCTACATACATCATCAGAAGTATAAAACGGTCACCTACATTGCAATAGATTTTAACGAGAAAACTACATTTATATGTTATCTTCTCTCCAGCAGATTTTTAGTCTGTTTATTTTCATTTCTTCCTTTCCTTATTTGGTACCGGTTTCCTTATTAGGTACTAGTTTTCTCGTTTAAATTTATTGTAATGTAGCTGACCGTTTTATACTTCTGATGATGTATGTAGAAGCATACGAAACGTTAAGTCCTTAAATCAGAGTTTTACAACATGCGTTGTTTTGTCATGTTTGTGACCGAAGTTTGCTTTTTATTTCTACTCAAACTACATTGTATTGATGTAGGACATCGATGCTTCCAGTCATTCACAGTAGTTTAAGAAAGCAAGAAATGAATCCTTACATGAAAGAGTTAAATACACCATGCATACTATCCTCATACTACTGACTCGTTTTTGTTTTCGCAGTTAATGTCTGATGGAAGAGCTAAGATCAACCTTTCCAAACCAGAGAGTCCTTATGACATGACGCCTCTTGGAGCACCATTCCACATCTCACCGGAAATGTACCAGTTTCATGGTAAAGGCCACCTGAGTTACCTTTCCTACGACATCTATGCGTTTGGAATGCTCTTGTGGGTGCTCTGTGACGGAACTGGAACAGCACGTCCAGGAGTGTACGAGGGCCTGGAGACAAACGACGATATGCAGAAAGTGGTAGAGGAAGGCGTCACTCCAAGAAGGCTTCCTGTGGTGAGCGATGCCTGCTGGGAATTGATGACGACATGCTGGGATGACAGAGAAGCCTTGAAAATGGAAAATGTTGTCGCAAGATTGAAAGTGATAAGGAAGTCAAGCTGGAACTCAATGTAGGGTTTCACACTCAGAAATCTAGTCTCCTTTGCGCCTGTCACATAAACGCCAAATAACATCGACCCAAATAACGGCTACAAAGAATACTACATGATGCCCAGATGAAAGCAAACTCTAGCCCATGGACGTGTCGATGTAGTTAGCTATGTTAGCTTCGCAATGTTTAGTGGAAAACCAAGCTGGTTTAGGACGCAGTGAAGTCAAAATAGAACACAGGTGGGATTGGCTAAGAAATTTAAGAAACTAAAAATTGGCCAAAAGGTGTTGTCACAATAAAAACTGCCGTTGTAGTAGCTTGTATTCTTGGATACCTTGACGCAAAATAAATCACAAATGTAATTAGCTGAAAAATTAAGAACTTTTCACTAGAAGGAAAGCATTTTAAAGCCTTGTGACAGTAATATAATAACTGTCGTTTCAGGATAGCTTGTCGGGTTTTGTAGCTTGTAATCACTGGGTTTCTTATTTTATAATGTACAAAAGGGGTGGTATAACAATAGAAAAAGGGAAAACAGAAAAATCCGGGGTATGCATCTTTCTTCAGTAATATATTCCTCATTTGTCAGTTTTAATTATGCCAAGGCCGAACGATTTCTCAGTCCAATAAGCCATTTCCGAGTTGCCTTCTACCTCTGTTTCAAGAGTCTTGGTGCAAAACCTTTCATATGCGTGCGAGTAAAACTCATTTCCATATGTGCAGCAAGGCTAGTCTTGCTGGAACTCAATGTAGGGAGCGAGCTAGTGAACATTCGCGGACGAAGCCCGCAAAGGTCCTGACGGTCGAGCGGCGAATGGACTCCTCACCAATCCCCCTACGGCTTCGTCGCTCCAACAACGGCCTCCCCAAAAACAAAAGCACTTCGCCGCGAATCCCGCCAGCTACGGAGGCTGTACATCACTGTTTACATTTGTTTATCACTAACCAAAATGATTGTAAAGAGTTTCACATAAGTAAATGAAACAACCATAATTGATTATGCATATACTTGAATAGTAGAATACTGAAATAAAATATAAATTTAAAGCTACTTTCCTGTTTATCAGTTAACATTTTGAGGTGTTATTGTATTTTGGCCCGTCAGCAGCTGATGGTCAATATTTCCGTCATTCATCAATTTTTGCGACTGAATTTGATAAAATTCAGGAGTATTGTAGATAGCCCCAGATCACTCGCTCGGTCGGTCGATCGGTTGATCAGTAGTAAACATTTGAATCCCGTTGGGCGTCTGTGTACGGCTGACAAGTAGGACTGACAATACTGTACTCGAGTTGTACTCGATAGGGCGTCGAGAATTTCAAAAGGGACGAAGTTATGTTTGTCTTCCGTTTTAGCGTAAGTGTCTTACAAACTCTCCACAATTAAATCCGTTTTGACACACAAAGCTATTGGTGCGTGGACAATCGATCGATCTTATTATAGTGAACCGGGAGTGAAAAAAAACGTATTGCCAGGAAACAAGAGAAAAGAAAAGAAAAGAGAAAAAAAGAAAAAGACACCATATCAGCATCACCGAACACCGAACCTTCGACTTTCCGATCTCAAGTTTAGAAACGTTCCAAAGTATAAACCTGGCGCAGACACGTTACACGCGGGTGAATAATTTCTAGGCTATGACTGGAATGGATACTCATAATTTATATTACGTTATGACAGATGCCCAATGAAACTCTAAAGGATTGCATCCCAAAGGCTAACAGTTTATGTATTTCTTAAGCCAAAGATCAAGAAAAATCTTGACTTCAAAGAGCAACGCGCACGCGATCGGTTTATATCGGCGTAAAAAAACAGTTGGAGAACCAATCAGATTCAAGGATTTCCAATAGAACACAGCTGAGTTTCTACTAACAAAAATTAGATGTATTTTATGATTGTAAAGTGTTGCACATAAAAAAGGTGAATATAACACCAATGATTGACTGTGGAATTCTAAAAACAAATAAAACAAACTACTGATTGACGTATTACCAAAAATTGGAATTGTGGATTATGGCCCGATAGGGACTCCCCTATAAAAATGACGGGGGGAAATTGATGGATTGGCACCGCTCAGGGTAAGTTAACCTAAAATTACCACCGCTAGAGTTGTCGCGGTACCTTTTAGGGTATTCAACCAAGAAATGACTAGAACTGTGGTAACTCCGCTGATTTTTATTTGAAGTTTTCATTTATGCAGGTGGTATCTTAAAGGGTTGAAAATTTTGGGGAGCCACGCCCACTAATCGAGATTCTGGTATCTTTTAGGGGTTCATTTCCAAATTTCCGACGAGCACCCCCGTCATTTTTTTTTAACTTTAAATTTTTACACATCTTCTCACAAAAGACACCAAGAGAAATAAATTTACTTTAAACAACTGGGTAGATTTCATGAGTAAAGAGCCTACAATCGTTTTATTGGCTTGTGCTTTTCTGGGTTTAATTTGGTAAAGCAAAGGATACAAAGTATCCAATACTGAAGTCGAGTTCTTGTCATCCCGCCCGTTTTTCTTCTGCCAAACACCCCACCCCCTTCCCACCCCCTCCGACCACTCCAGCGACTCCTTTTCCCTCCGCAATTACTTCTTCCCCACGTAGAGGCATGATCGGAAAGATAATCGATGTTGGATATTGGCACCATTAAGTCAATAACTGTTACGGCGAGCAAGCTGTTAGCCACGGAATTTCAAAAGAGTAACAGGACTGTTAATCGTAAGTCTGACAATGTTGTCTAAAAGTACTATTTTAACGCGCGATCGAATTTTTTCCATGGAAACAGATTGGACAGAACGAAGAATGAAGAACATTTTGTGGTGATGGCCGTGTCAAGAAACAGCTCATAAAACGTTAGATTACAAATGCCGCATGCTATAAAACGCCATGAAAGGAAGGCTAATTGACAAAAATAATTAACTAGGACATAAGCTACTCTACCTCCTGAGCCAAGACCGAATGAACCTTATTCCCGACCGTAATCTTGCATCTAAGCCATCGCTCCTTAAATATTGTGCAAGCTTCACGAAAATAGGACAGAGCAACTCTTGAAAGATCCGTTACAGGATAGATTTGCATTCAAACGACCAAGAAAAACACCAAAGAATTCGACTAAACCATGAATCCGGAATCTAGGCATGCGAAATTCAACTGAAAGTCGTCAAAGTCGGGTATTTTCGGACTACCAATGAGAACATTTTTGAACACTTACTTCCCGACCGCTAGATAAGACTTGCCAGAAGCTTATTCCCAAAAGAAAACCCGGCACTGTTAAACACTAATTAGCTACCTTCTTTTCTGATCATGAGTGCCATCGTTCGTAAACTATAAACCCCCAAATTATTTATTATTCCGCATGATTAGTTTTGAGCAATAATGATCCGGACTTTTATTTGCGTACAATAAGGTATCCTGGACTTTCTGCTACAAATAAGTCCCGAATTCCCGGCCCCCTTTGGTTCGTTAACTCTGTGCTAATTCTGCATGTATTTTGGGGACATCTAAAAAATAATTAAACTCGTTTCGGTCATTTTGCTATTAAATTTAGAGCATTTATTTTCAATAGTAATGTCTCGCAAGCAATTTATACGGCCAAAATATTAACGAATGGGCCTTGCATCAGGGCCCAAAATGTACTCCTTGTACTCGGACCACGAAAAATTACTTTCTCTTGGATCCGAGATTAATCGGAAACAGTTGTGCCCGTCATGAGGGCATTAAAACTTTGGGAGTTCTCTCGAGTGCTAGTGCAATTCTTTGATCAGATAATAAAAATGAAACCTAAACGACTGTTTCAATGAACGCCAAAACAGTCATCGTTTCCCCAACTGTAGAATTATGGCCGTTAAAACTACACTACAAAGCACTTTTTCAACATGCAACGATTTGCCGAAGTGGCACTCTCCAGAAAACTTGTTCACTGACTTCTACCAAACGCTAGATCATCGATTTAGGGTCGATCTATACAATTAATAGATGGGTGAAGTTAGCGTTCAGGCTTTGCCCGACCAGCTCGTCTACCTTTGCGAAGGCCATTTCCACGTATGTTAAACAAAAAAGGAGAGAAAAAAATAACAAAAAAAACAATATGACCTGCCCCGAGGCTAAGCCACACAAATATAGAAAAAGCGCCTCAAATCTACTTGGACATTTTCAAAA
Source organism: Blastomussa wellsi (assembly GCA_947652115.1). Classification (NCBI taxonomy): domain Eukaryota; kingdom Metazoa; phylum Cnidaria; class Anthozoa; order Scleractinia; family Plerogyridae; genus Blastomussa; species Blastomussa wellsi. Next base: position 16,387,305 of record OX393570.1, on the reverse strand, counting down.
CAACACCTTGATATTACTCCTAAAATTCCTTGTAGTATAACGCCTACGTTTGTATATATTTATCCCTTTCAATTGAAATTAAACTTGAATACGCCAACAGGGCAATGACGTTCTCCATACATGCACGGATACCAAGTATTGTCTCCAGGCCCAATCAGAAAACGTACGGTAAAGAAGCCTGCGAGAGTTCAAAGTTGCGAGCCTTTACCCTGCGTCCTGGTGATTTCTGTTAGAAAAAAAATAATCTAGCAATGTAAATTTTGATTGCATGCAGTATCCTTGCTTTGTCATGCAAATAGATACAAACATCTGCCTACAAGAACCGACCCCTTTCAAAGGGGTGTTGTCTCGTAAGAAGACAGAACTTCAGTGACCTTCATTTTGAAGACATCCATCCATAACAACAGACCTCCTTCCTCCTGCTGAGCGTTAAAAACGGACCGGACACTTTTGAGCGCCGCCATCTTTGCGTCCATATGCCAACCTGTCAGATTCTGCGACACTGATTCCAAGTAATCAGAATCCTTCCTCTCCGCAATGGCAGCATACACCTCATCCACGCTGCCTATCTGCGCATAGGGTGGCCGACAATACTCATCCCCCAACAGCAGCAAGAGCATAACAGCAAGACTGTACACACAATGGTTTTTTAGAGTGCTCACCGACCCAGGATCAAACATGTGGGCACCAGGATTCTTCCCAGGCACGTGGAAAGGCGCTAAATCGTCGGGATACGGGATCGAGTCATCCCTTGGCTTGGAAACGTTTAGTCTTGCATTGTGCTTGTGGTCCAGCTGTTATAGAAGGAAGTAAAACGTTTAAGCTTTTCACGCTCAACTGGTTAAAAGCTGCCGGCAAGGAGCTCCGGTTTCTGTACCATGAATCGGCTAGGGGTATTTCTATACCCCCCCCCCCCCCTGGATGGGATGCTAGTCCATCGCAGGGTTATCCCCCAGTATTTTGTCAGGCTATCCCAGCAATTACCCGGTTCCCATTTATACTAATGGACGGAGAAAGGCACTGTGAAAGTGAAAAGTCTTTCCCATGAACACAACGCAATGACACCGACCAGACCACGACTACGGAGTCCGCTGCACTAACCACCGCGAATCTCACTCCATTGCTAATTTAGATGATAAATAAAGCTTTGTGACAGTTTCTTTTAACGTTTGGGAAACGATGGACCGAGACACATAGTTGAAGCAAATTCAAGATTGGAAAGTGTTACATGATGACAGATTTTGACTTCTTCATTCGGTCTTTCAACATATTTTGCAATTGCTTCGCGTATGGTTTGTTGATTTTGGGAAAATATCACACTTCTATGGGCACATATCCTAAGAATTATATTCCTCTTGGGGATCAAACAAATTTTCAAATAATCAATTATACGAATTTTGCCCCTGTGTGAGCGCTGATATATATATATACCGGAAAAGTTTCCTTGTTCAGTCCGGAATGTAGAGGGGAACTGTTATAATGCACTGCTCGACTAAATTCCCTGCTAGAATATGTGCCTCATAGAATCATGGAATATGATAGATTTATATCGCGTGATAGTTGATGAGGACGAAACCCGAATCAACTGTACGAGATTGTTTTAGTATCAATCTACTACACGTTCAAATCTTAACAACACGATCATCCAAATCTTCCTGACAATCAGTAAAAACACTGTCTTGACAAACTCGAGGAAACGGCCGCCATTTTGTTGACAGCCGCTACTCACTATCTATCACAGAATAGATAGTGAGTAGCTCACCCACTGAATCAGAGAACAGCATTCGTGATAGAACGCTAGTAGATGTTTACTAAAAACCGGTTAAAATGGATGTAGAGGTGATGCTACTCCAGGTGTCTAACCACTGGTGGCCCAAGCTCGATATATGATTGTTCAGTGCAATGAGTAACAGTAGAAATATAAGGGTTTGTATGGCGAAAACGGTTAGATTAAAAGATAATAATAATAAAATCAATGCTCCGGTGAGGTTTCTGGGCCGAATTATAGCGATTTAGAGGGTTCTCAGTTCTTCTGCTTTGCCATCTATATATATTCTTCCCAAGGTTGGACACTAACACCAAGCCGACGAAAGAATTCACCGAGCTAAAAGGGCCGTAAATTCGCTGCAAATGCTCCGATCGCCCCGATATTCCTCACAGACCACGGACGATAGCTCCGCTTCCCGTTTGTCTTCTTCATTCGAGCCTCCAGTACACTGAGAGTGAATTAAACGCCGCCAATCTTTCCAAACATTTTCTTTGAGGGCCGTTATTTGAGGCGTTATGAACAACCAGCGTGCGTCAAACCGTTTAGTGACCTGACCTTGATTCAAATTACTCACACTCGGGGTGGGTGACGGTATTTTGCTCGCAGTTTTCAAACACGTTCTTGTTTGTCTGTGTAACTGAAAGATGAAAAATCACACAACTTGGGAATATACGCGAGAGAGTGACAATGTCATTGCTAGCAAAACACCGTCACCCACCCCGAGCGTGAGTAATTTGAATCTTCAACGGTTTGGTGCACGCTGGTTGTTGGAAACGCCGCAAACGACGGCTCCCGAGGCAAAAGTTTGTAAAGATTGGCGGCGTCTAATTCCCTCTAAGTGCGCTGGCGGCTCGAATAAAGAAGACGAATGGGACCACCGATAGCGGAGCTATCGGCCATGGTCTGTGTGGAATTTCGGGGCGATCGGAGCATTTGGAGCGAATTAACGGCCCTTTTTGGTGTTAGTGCCCAACCTTGGGAAGAATATATAGAGAGGGCAAAGCAGAAGAACTGAAAACCCTCTAAATCGCTATAATTCGGCCCAGAAGCCTCACAGGAGACAGAAAGGCACGGATGAAGCGAGGTCAGCTATTTTTATTTAAATCATTGATTTTATTATTATTTTTTAATCTAACCGTTTTCGCCATAAAAAACCTAATATTTGTACTGTTACTCATTGCAATCATATATCGAGCTTGGGCCACCTATGGTCTAATCAATAACCACCCGTCCCCCACCTCCCCCGCAATTTGGCCCAGTGCCTGGGAGAGAGTAATAGAGGAAATACGGCATAAAATATAAGCAACTTCGCTCCAAGGGTCTCCAATTGCTTCTGTCGTAACAGGAGGCGCAAAGAAGGGGAAAACCCGGCAAGAGGTTTAGGGATATGTACCAGAACATTTGAAATCCTGAGATCCACATGGTGAATGCCTCTGATCCAGCAGTTTTCAAGAGCGTCACTCATTTGCTGTACTATTCTCAGACCTTGGACAAGAAGGATTGGACTGCCGTGGCCTTTCTGCAGACGATCAAACAAGTCGACACTCATCCTTGGAAACAGAACAGACACTTTGTTGCCTCCATCCAGAATCAATGAAACAGGTTTCAAAATTGTGGAAACTTCGCCGTCAATCCTACAGGTATAAAGAAAGCAATTAATTGCTGTTTTAATACATATACTTCAACGATCCTAGATAAACCTATTTAAAAATTAATTAGCCTTACATTATGAAACTAAAAACAAGTAATCACGAGAATTAAGATTCTCGATCACCAATAAATACTCTTAATAGAACCAAATGAGATGTATAGAGTCCAGTAGAGAGAATTTTTATATCGTATAGGGTTTAACGTCAAAAATGTCATATCTGACCTGCTCGAGGTTTTTGTAATGCCTAGAAAATGTTCATCTTGCTTTTCCTGGGCACAGGTCAGCTGTTTTACAACTCGACCCTTGTCGGACTTGTCTTCAAACATTTGGCCCCGGTGACCTTTCCTTCCCAGTGGCGTTCCAAGGGCTGGTTTCCAGGGAATTTCAACTGCGAGAGACTGAAAAAGGGCTTTAGCGTTACTCATCAGCCGTGCAAAGTACGGTGACTTGACTGCAGCAAATTCTCGTTGGGCCTCAGACTGCTCGGCGGCCACTTGGCAAAATAGTCTCATGTGAGCCAGGTTAAGTACGAATAACTTATGACCATTTTCAAGATCTCTTAGTATATTAAAGCATATTCTTTCTGCGATTGCGTAGCAGTCAATGCTATCCAATACATCTTTAGCAACGTTCCTCTTCCACTGTTCGTTTAGTGTTGTTCCTCTTCCCGATATGGCGGACCACACATCACCGACGACCTGCTTTGCGCCATCCATGAACTTCACGCCAAGCTTCATCAAGGCATAGTCGAAATGAGGGCAAACGTTTCCCGCCTGGAAATGCTGGAGAAAGCTGTACTCTAGTTGCTTCTTTACGGTGTTCGTTAGACGATCGTCTTCTCTGGCTACTTTATTAAACTTCCTCTCCAGAGATTGGCGTAGGTTATCGGTGATTAAAGAGGCTGCTTTTCGTACTCTGTCCATTGAGATGTTCATTGCCTTGAACAACACCATGTCTTTAATTTGCTTTCGACATTGTTCTACGACTTCGTTTCGCCCAACAACGTTTCCTATTTTAATTGCCTCAAACTGCATTGCACCTGCCTCAGTTTCTATTTTGAACCCTTCGGCCTTAATAGCACTTTTAACGATTGAGGCAAATTTCGAACTGTTACTGTTTACATAATATCTCATCTTGTTGACATATTCTTTCTCTTTCGCTTCTAGCTTATCGAATAACTCGTTTTGGGTGGGTATTCTATCTTTCTTGAGATCACAACTCAAGAAAAAGTCGAAGACTCTCTCTTGGACCTGACAAAGAAGTTCGGTGGCAGACTTCAAGTGGGCGTTGACTCCAATGGCTGCGAATTGTAACAGTTTGGACTTCAGCACATCAAACTGTTTTGTATATTGATTTGTCTCTTTCTTCAATCGAGCGATTCTGACTTCTTTGGACGACAAACCGTGGAAGAAGGGACATTCTTCCACCGGAGTATCCCCAGGCACCATGTGACATTTTGCAAGAGCTTGATAAACCAGCTGCTCCTTAACTTCATCGCTGCTTTTGCTGAGCGCTTCATCTTCTTCCGAGTCAGAGTCTTTGTCAAACTCTCGAGCTGTTTGGTCTTTGTCGACTTTGTTGCACAAGTAGAAAATGGGTAAATTCCCAACTTTTTCCTTCAGCTTAAGAAGAAATCCTCTTTCCTTTGGTAAAGAGAAGGATAAACATTAACCGGAATTGAGCTCATTTTTCAATTCACAATCAACGTCCCAATGCTCACAATGTTTAACTGTGGCTTATCCACGATTGCGGTACAGAGGGGGTACTCGCAGTTCACATGACGGGGGGTCCGAATTTTGGGGTCAAGAGATCTGTCACGTATTTTTCAGGTCTTAAAAAAATACGCGTATTTTTGGGGACACGTCTCCGAGCGAAATTTTTGTTGCGATCGGTGGATCAGAAAAATGTTAATCATAAGAAATTTTCAGCAACGTGCAAAATCGTGCATTAAGAAATTTTCAGCAACGTGCAAAATCGTGCATTAGAAGAGTCCGTTTGATTGCATAAATCCGCATTGAGGTATTTAAGTGTTGCATTTTTGGGTAGGATTTTGATTCCAGGTATTTCTTGGGGTCTAAAATTTCAGGCTCGTGTATTTTTGGGGGGTTTGCAATATGAAGCTCCGTCGGACTCCCCCGTCACGTACATTGTGAGTACTCCCCTTGGGTGGTGCACCCCCTACCAACAAAAATCCTGAATCCGCCCTGCAACCAATCTACCAAGCTAGCTATCATTCCTAACTACCTACCTTCCAGCCTACAAAAAATTGCCAGCACCCGACCAATACTACTATAAGGAGTTCAGAAAGAGCGATGTCAAATCACTCCCTGCGATAAAACCAGCATAAGCTAAAACACTAACAACTTTACTTAAAATCAACACTTGTTTAATTAGCAGCTACACTGACCTGTAACCTCAGAGATGAATTACCATCTATGACATAAATTATGACTTGCAGAACACCGTGGATGCACTCGTGGACAAGCTGGTCGAGAGCGTCGTTCTCACTCATCCCAGGTGCATCGATAACTTCCAAATGTCCATTTTGAAGAAGCGAGTTGTTTAGGCCCACTTCGACCACAGCCTTGATCCACGACGGATCACCTCTCTTGCTATCATCCAGTTCTATTGCATCTTTTGGCAATTTCTTCTTACTGAAGAACCTTTTTTCAGAAGTTCCGGACTCGTCCAATACCTTGCAACAACCAAAGAAGTCTTACTCAAAATATAGAGGGGGTAAGTTTCTAAAGAAACTGTGGTGCTGCGTAGGTGGGAAGTATAACAACATAATTTGGTTTTATCAACTGGGTTGATAATGTGAATTGGCCACCGTAAAGTGATTCAAGAGCTGACGTTTCGAGCGTTAGCCCTTCGTCGGAGCGAATCAAGGAATTGTGCGTCGTGTGTAGTTTATATACAGAAAGATGGAGCTTCGCTATTGGTTGGTGCCTGGTAACGTGAAAACAACGGAATAAATTAGTTGAATGAAAAGCGTTCGTTGATACCGTGAGGATTAAGAGTGCCGATTTGAAAAATAAATTTTTGTTCTAGAGTTTTGCGGCTTTCCGTGCTTCCTTGGTGAAGGGAAAGGCCGCAGACTGCCATATGTTGCTTAGAATGATTTGGGAGATGAAGTGTCTCGCGACCGGTTTCGATGCATTTTTGTCGTCTTTCTCTACGTCCGAAGGTGTTCTCGGAATCGGTCGCCTAGTCGTCTCCCTGTTTCGCCGATGTATAACTTTTTGCAAAGAGTGCAAGTTATGCAGTAGATGGCATTGGCTGAGGTACAGGTGAAATGATCAGTGATCTTGACAGAGCGCTTGGGTCCCGATATTTTGTCGACGTTGTGAATGAAAGGGCATGTTTTGCATCGTGCGCGAGCGCATTTAAAAGTTCCGGGTTGATCACTTGTTTGGAATACTCAAAATATGGTGACAAGGAGGGCAATAGGGTGACAAGAAAGAAAGCAGGATACGCCTTACTGCTTTGTGGAAGTGCAGTAACGTAATGCAACGTAGTTAGTGCATTGACCTTGGGCGGAGTAGTGAGTTTGGGCACAGAGCAACAGTCCTCGAGTTTTGCCCATAAACAAAACCCATCTCATATTGAAATTTTGGGGACAGATAAGAAAAATACCGAAAGGTGCTTTGCAGTGGATTAGTATTATCTGTATCATTAGGGGAGTTTAGAGGAGTAGGGAGTTATGCTGGCAATCGCATGATACTTTCATGCTTCGGTCGATACTGAAGACATTTATTAGAATGGGGCTTGTATGGTTTTCAAGATTGGAAGAAACCCAACTTCATCTATTTAAATCATTATCCGTTTGATATCTAACCTGCACGTAGTTCTCTGCACTGTACTTCAGACGTACTATCCGAGAGGTACAAGGCACTTCAGATGTTGGCATAAACGACCCACCGAGGAGTTCGTTAACAAAGGAGCTCTTTCCACTGTTCGTTTGGCCAACGACTAACAAAGTGGATTTCTTGGCAGAATACGACTGCAGGCGTTGTCTCTCCGTGTCAGTCATTAGACCTGTTTTCATGCTCTCGTGCAGTTCTGCCTTCATGTGGTCGATAAAGCGTTGCGTTTCCTGAGAGCACTGTTCAAAGTAGGTAATGAGGGAAGTCAGCTCCTTGAACTGCTCCTCAAATGACGAGGAAGGCACCATTTCATCAGGAGCTGCAATGAGGCAGCAGACATCTCAAGAAAAATAATTACAACAGAAATATGCTGCATTGCTCTGCATAGCAAACTGTAACTTAGGTGATATCCCTATAAACCAATCTTGGTAACATTATTTAACATGAAAAGAAACAATTCAGTGTGCTGTTTTCGTTTTGGCAGGGAAAATATTATTTTATAATTTTTGTCCGTACGCCAGTCTCAAATGTTCCCGACCCTTCTCTATGGCAACCCCTGGGTTTCCAGTATAGTAATACACCGGAAGTATCAAGAAGTAGATAGCCTAAAGTTAATATACTTAGCTCTTATTAGCCGAGCGGGAGGTCTGTATGGGAGGTCAAGATTCTCCCACACAGACCGACTAAGCTCGTTTGGAAAATTAAGTTGCTTAACGACACTGCTTCGTTCTCGCTGACATTTTGCGATGAGCTGAACTTAAAGTGCACCTAACCCCCAAATATTTTTTTCGCTAAAATAAACCTTTGCACCAGTTCGAAAAGCATAGCACCTTTCGTTTCTCCTTTTTACCAAATTCTGACTACTTATAGCATTCAAAAGTTACGAAAAACTATACATCGTTTGTTCCACGACCGAGTCAGAAGGGGCGTGGGTCTATTCCTGATTTGACGTCACAAACTGATTTGCATGCATGTTTACAAAGACTTGATGCGATGCAAATCAGTTTGTGACGTCAAATCAGGAATAGACCCACGCCCCTTCTGACTCGGTCGTGGAACGTATGATGTACAGTTTTTCGTAACCTTTGAATGCTATATATATTCCGAATTTTGTAAAAGGGAGAAACGAAAGGTGCAATGCGTTTGGAACTGGTGCAAAGGATTATTTTAGCGAAAAAAATATTTTGGGGTTAGGTGCACTTTAAAAAACAAAACTTAAACGCCAAAATTTGGTCGTATCTTTACTTTTTATTCTTGTCAAGCTTTTAGTATTTTTAGGCAAAAAGAGACAATGTGTTCCTGTTTTATTTGTAACTTTCTGACCCCAAAATGCAACCGGTCTAGATGTCGGTCTAGATAGGAAAATATAGACCGCGGTCAATATCGATTTTAACCAATCAAATTCGTGAATTCGCTAGTTTCTTGTCCACGTGAGATACGGCCATATAATAATTATCTTTATTATATATATAGCGACAATTTTAGGTAATAAACCTTGCAGATAGAATTCTATATCTGTTATATTTTCACATGTGAGAAAAGCGATACGTCCAATCAGCTTCGCGTATAGCTTTCTTCACATGTGAAAAATATAACCAATCAGCATCAAGAGTAGAACGACCTAACCAATCAGAGCGCGGGAATTCAAATGGTTTCCAACGAGGTTGTGAAAACAACACGCTGCAAGTTTGCAAGCTCTCAAAGACAGTTTATGTTTTGGCTACAAATTTTGCACTTTTGAGAACTTTATGGAAAGGAAAGCCATCAGAAACACGCCAAGCAAAACCTTGAGAATACAGTTATGATATGGAAATGCTAAAATCATTCTCCAGGCGGAGCGAAGACAAACTAAATGTCGATAAGGGAAAGCCAAGAAATGAAAGACTTTCATTGTAGCTTTGATACAACGCAGCCGTGGACGTTCTAAGAAAATTCAAGCACTCTTGGGAACACCAGGGTAAAGTAAATATTTCACTTTTGAATATGGATTTCGTAATTATTGTTTAATGAACCGACTCCTTGTGTTATCACAACTTTTGTTCAAAAATTCGCCAGTTGATTTGCGCGCAGTAGTTGATTCACTTATGGCGACGTTTCTCAATGCGATAGCAAAAGCTTTTCTTTTAAAAAGTGTGAACACAGTGTGTTTTATACCGCTATTTAAATAAGTTCTTGTTTACGATAGCTTGTCGTCGCCGTAATTTTTCTTTTCTATTTAAAAGAGATCTCGCTTGGAAAGCCATCAGAATGCATTTGCAGCTTCGTTTTCCTCGTAGCGCTGCGTTTAACTCTTTAATTATAGACTAGAAAAATCGCTTTAAGTTTACAATGGTTGAGTACTCGTTATATATAATAAACAAATTACAGCATAGAAAGTGCTTTGTACGGATTATTATTCACTCGTCGCAAAACTTTGGAAAACTCACTCGTTCGCTGCGCTCACTCGTTCGTTTTCCAAAGTTTTGCAACTCGTGAATAAAAATCCGTACGTCGCACTTTCTATGAAGTAATCTATATGTATCTGTTGGTTATGACGTCATATGATGTGTTAAGAAGGCTCGAAAGGGTTTTCAGCCGCGCGCGCGCGCTTTCATAGCTCGCGTCAGCTTTGGGTCCAAAATTCCATTAAAGATGCGCGCGGAAATGAAACGTGCGAAAAACACTTCTTTTTATCTCGAAAATTAACTCGGTGACCTACCTTGATTTTTTGCATGCGATTAACAATCAATACGCTGATTCAAATAGAAAAAATTATCTAGTGGAATTTCTTGCAATTTATAAAATGCCTTTTTCAATATAATTAAATTTCCACTAGATAATTTTTTTTAATATTGGCAGGCAAGATGTAGGTTCCCAATTTATTTCACACTTGTTAGTTATCTTTGTTTAGCATTATATTATAAATTCAAATGTAACTTCAAATTAATTCTACTTTCAACTGAAGATGGTCGTTGAACGAAACATGTCTTGTAGTTTCAAATGTGTCGTTATTTTTATAAAAATTGTTGCTCGTCTGCTCCTTTCTAGATCTTTTGGAAATTTTGAAACTTTGATTAATTTGCATTTTAGAACATGGTTTCCATGGAAATGTTAAGGGTGATTAATGGACAGTTGTGAGACAAACTTTCACCTGGGGATGAGAAAACATGGCATCCCAAAGTCAAACACCTTATAACAAATGCGAATAAATCCCATGGGGCATGGCTGTCACCACACCCCACCTATACCCTCCCCTCTGCCAAAAACTTTTATCAAGAGTCAAGGCTGCAGATTGCAGGAAAATGTCAATATCAACTTCTGTCTGGAAAATTTGCAATGTTTTCTGAGTAGCTTGTGTCAATAACCGGTTAACAGTTTTCCCAAAAATTCTCAAGTAAAAACTGCGAAAGGTGAGATGGGCCAGACTGGAGTGTAATGAAGGCATACAGAGATAATGAAAATAAGGCAAGGGCACTTACAAGATAAACCTGAATGAAGCCAGTATTTTGCCAGTACCCATTTATACACCTGGGTGGAGAGATACACTGAGAGTAGTGTCTTGCCCAAGAACACAATGCAGTACCACGGCCGAGGCTCGAACCCGAATCGCCCGATCCGGAGTCCAGCGCACTAACCATTAGGCCACCGCGCCTCCCACGAACCGGGGAAGGGGGAAGCTTCAAAATGAGAGGGAAAAGGATTCTGGTTGGAAAATTTGAATTTAACTCCTAATTAATCCAGGTGTGGCCCAAGAAGATAACATCACACCTGATTGGTCTACAATGTCAACTCAATATGACAGCATTTTAAATTTCTTCGCTTGCAACTCTAAGCAGGACCTTGAGGGTTGACAACATAAGTATTTTGTCCTGAGCACCCTACGGAAAGTGAAACCGAAAGCCATACAAGTATCCCCTTCCCTTCCTGACGGAAGGTGCTCAGTCATGGCCCTGTAGATTATGGTGCATTTTGTCTCCTTCAGGTCCATTTGGTTCATATGTCAGTGTTATTTGATGTTACTGTTGTCTATTTTGCCTTAATGGTTCATATGTCAGTGTTATTTGATGTTACTGTTGTCTATTTTATTAATAAAGCAAGCTGGAATCAGGAAGTGAAATGCAGTCACGATGCGCGAACTGAAATCATCATGAATATTCCACAATAGTTAACATAACTAATATTGAAATATTATAATATAAAAATTGGTTAGTAAAAGAGCCTTTCCCAATACTAAACAATCCCAATTTGCAAACGAATAAATCTCTTGAGACTAGGTATGGTAAAATGCTGCACTAAATGTACCAATAAATGCACAGCTGAACTGATTTTATTTTTAAGCACTGCTGTTGACGTCTGCTGATGTCTGATGGCAACATCGAATGTTGCGTAATGCAGACTGGTTTACTTCGGTTTCCTTGAGCCGGCAGCAAGCCGTATAGGTACGTTGGTGAGAGTATTCAAGTAACTGAATGAAACATTTTAGGTTTTGGAAGGGAAAGTTCAGCAGTTCAGAATCTGATAATCCAAACACACTAGAGTTGCATGCAGAGTTGTAACTTGACTCACCGTCGGCAGAAGCCATGATTAAAATATCAACAGTTCAGTTATGATTCACAACGAACATCTATAGCACAGATTCGTCTTGCACAGTTTCATCCTTGGTTTCCTGGTTCTCGGTAAGATTCTCGGAAAATCGAAATTGAAAACCCATGTCGCGTGACAGACATTCATGACACGAAATATTTAGTATTGGAATGGACTTGGGAACTAAAAGTTGGTGGAACTTTACCCTAGATTTCGTCTCAATTATAAAAATTAATGGACCATTCTAAGCTTCTCAAACTGTGATAATAGATATTAAATTTAGGCAGGAATAATATGTATATTATCTCCCATCGACTGATTGGTTTCATTTCCGCTGATCGATTTTCTTTTAATCTAATTAGTCAAATAGGCAAATATTTTACTTCTCACAGGCAAGAGGCCACCCAAGCTTTGTACTTGCACAAGTAAAATTACGGTTGTTTTTCAGTACAGTGCACTGTTTTTGGGAGCAGGGATGGCAAAGTGGTGAGAGCGCTTACTTCCCACCGACGTGATGACAGACAGACAGACAGACATGTTTTATTTGGAGTCTTAGTATCTCGACTATGGATTCCAAATAAGTTATTGATTAATTAATTCCTAGAGTATTTACTTTTTGCCGTCTTCCCCTTTCCTTTTCAAAGCATTCAAATATATGTTTTGCTATTAGTTTTTGTACTTTAGCGTTTCCGCTAGGGGGGTTTATTAGAAGCATGAATATTTTGTTAGGTGACATTCGGCTTATTTTTATTCTATATTCTTTTTCCAAATAATCTAGTAACGAACATCGTTTTTCCTGGTAAGCAGGGCATATATTTAGAAAATAGTATTCGTCCTCCGTTTCTATTTTACAGATTGGGCAAATTCTTTCTGTAGGTTTCTTGAACGGTCTTGAATAACGTCCTGTCTCTATGGCTAATTTGTGGTTGCTAAGTCGCTAAGTTGCAGTTGATGATGATAATGGCCCGAGTTTGGGCTGCTGCCCAACCGCCCCCCCTCCCCCCTCCGTAAGTGACTGTTCGCTTGCCATCCCCCTAAGCGGAGCTGTACTGTGGAATACTAGTCTGCCTTTGGATATTCGACAGTCGCCCTTTCTTAATGAATTTAAATTTAAGATGGAGAATTATGATTTGAATAGTCTTATGTAAGTTTTGTTTTGCTTTTAACACAGGTAGCCCAAGCTCGATATATGAGCAGCTCTTTATATGTTGACCTTTGTATTGTTACGTGACTCGAGCGATTTGCATATGTATGGGAAAAATAACGATCGTTTCTGTTACCTATGAAAATGTAGCAATTCGCTCGTGTCACGTAACAATACAAAGGTCAACATATAAAGAGCTGCTCATATATCGAGCTTGGGCAACCTGCGCTTTTACACACGGCTTCCTTGTAAAGCAGGTTTTATCATTTCTTTTATTGTAGTAGTTATTTGTAATTTAAATCAGATAGCTAGTTAGATTTAAAATTTAATTCTTTATTGTAAAGTCCTGAAGGAAATACCATGTCTAAATAAAGATTTTACCTTTACATTGAGCCTGACTGGTTAATGGATGTATGGATAAATGGAAGCCACAAGAATGTTACGGAAAATAAAGTCTCAAATCATCAATGACAGAGTTCTCCCCTTTTCTTTCGTGAGTCCGTACCAACTTCCCACATTTCCAATGCTTCATTTCCTGTTCTTCCGAGAAAGGAAGAAACAGACACTTTAATTTCACTTTGGTTGCAATTCCATTCGCCATGCCTCTCAAAGATGTGTTCGACGATTTTCGAAAAAGCAAGGCTACCCTAGAGAAAATTCACAAGGACACAATCCAGTACTTTAATGACATCGTTGGGAAGCTTTCCGCTCCTCGCGATGCAACAATTGTGGAGGAGCTTCGCTACTCCAGATCGCCACCAACGTCTCCCGATGAAGTAAAAGTAATGACACAAACGGCCGCTATGGCTGACATCCACCTAGAGTTTGACTCGGCTTTAGCTGAATTACTTTACACCTCGGAGGAAAGAAAGGAAGTAAACTCATTGTTTTCACAAGAGCCAGCACTGATTTTTGTTGGTCAAACGAATAGCGGCAAAAGCTCGATCATAAACGAGATTTTAGGCTGCAAGTCACTTCCGACTTCGGATCAGCCAAGCACCGCAAGGATTGTCCGTGTTTCCTACGCCGAAGAACCTTTTTGTCGCCTAGTAGCCAAGGATGGAAAGACCCTGCAGGAGATAAAATTGAAAGGGAAGGACAAAATCCCTCGAAAGAAAATCGAGCTTAACAAGAAGGACCGCGAGGATGCTACCAAGGTTGAGGCGACCGTGGAGACCGGGCTTAATATCGAGTTCTTGAAGTCTGGTGTCAGTATCATCGATTCGCCCGGAAGGAACGAAAATGATGCGCTGGACAACCTGGTGAAGGAGAAGCTGGAAAATCCACTGGCGTTTGTGATTTATGTGGTCGACGGACACAACCTTTTTACAAAGCAGGTAACACTTTGTCCGTCTTCAAATTATATGTCATTATTTTAATATGGCCGATCGAATCTTCACTTCCGGCATGTGAAAGCGTGAAAGTGTCGGAATTCGCTTTGAATCAAAGGAAAAATAATCAACAATAATAAAAACAGAACGGTTTTGTTCTGTGGCAGTTTCATAGTTAGAGGTCCTTCAGCCTCTCATACCGTAAAAAAAAATTCCGAAAATAATCCCCGGGGCTCATATTTTTCAAAGGACCTTTTTGAGGGGCTTATTTTTGGAAGGGGCTTATATTCGGAGGGGCTTATTTTAGGAGGGATATTTGCGTTTTAAAATTGGCTGGGCTTATAATTGGAGGGAAATTTGTGTCAAAATTTTTGAATGTGCAACTGGTAATATTAGAGGTTTTGGCTAGAAATTCGTAACAAGTTAATCAGTAGGAAATAGAATTTACCGGAAGGGAATCAGCGCTTAAAGAAAACAACAGAAAAAGTAAAGAAATAATGCCTTTTGTTACACAGTACCAACCATCTGTGTCAAACATTAAAGGAGCCTTGCTTAACAAATAGGCCACTTCGGAAAATACCATAATACTCGTTGTTTGTCCCCCAAAATTTTGCATAAGCATTGTTTTTGTTTTCTCTTGGGACCATTGTGAGTCCCAAGAGAAAAAGGAAACAATACTTATGCAAAATTTTGGGGACAAACAGAGAGTATTATGGTATTTTCCAAAGTGGGCTATGGTGCATTTTTACAAAATCAACCAATGCTTCGACAAATTTTCAAAGAACCATCAAGAATATCTTATAAGAAAGGAAAATCCTTAAAAGATACACTCGTTAGAGCAAAACTTTAAAAGGTCAACAAATGCTTTCACTGCGGTCTAGATGTGCGGCCTGTCAACCCTTGCTATTTCCTACCCTTATGTGTAGTTTACTTTGGTTTGTATAATTGAGGATAATTTCCAAATGCAAGCCCCGGGGCTTATATTCTGAGGGGCTTATTATAGGAGGTATTTTTGCGTTTCAGATTTGGGGGGCTTGTAATATACGGAGGGGCAGCTATACACGGAGGGGCTTATTTTCGGAATATTATGGTATTTTACAAAACGTCCTCTGGAGACTGGCACTCCGGTTAGCCTGAATATCACTCCGGTTAACCTGAATATCATTCTGGTTAACCTGATCACTCTGGTTAGCCTTGGACAGCACTAGGGTTAGCCTGCTTGCGGTTAGTTCTCAATGCAATGGTATTGCTGGTAACACCATATTTGTGATAATCATTGTTCGTGGCTAGTCTGACGCAGCGCTTGTTGTTTCGTCCCTGCCAAGGGACTCTTCAGAGACCTTTCTACAAATTCACGAGATAATTAACGTGAATTTGTGCGGTCGGGAATCCTTATGCGCTATAAGGCGAGATTGCTGTCATCATTTTGTTAGCGTACGGGACTTTGAGCGCGATGCTCAACGAGTTTGCAAAGCAGAAAGGTCTCTGAAGAGTCCCTTGGCAGGGACGAAACGACAAGCGCTGCGTCAGACTAGCCAAGAACAATGATTATCACAAGTAATTGTCAACTTTTATTGTTAACTCCATATTTACTTTAAAAATTCTGCCAGACTACAGACTTGATGATTTGTCGCACACCGTCGACAAATGCTTTTAAAATTAACAGAACTGATTTTTGAACATTTAAAAGAGGCTAGCTGGTGTATTTGTGTACTCTGTAAACTCATTGTTGAAATCTAGCGCTACGCAGTGTTCATTCGCATGCAGTGTTAAACTCATTTAAAAACCAATCAAACTGTCAAGATTTATTCATTCCAAACAATCAAGCACTTTGTATAAAGACAAAGTCACAACCAAAGGGGGTGAACGTTATGCAGCGTTTTTCCGCAACAAATCTGCATAGCACCCCCACGGGTCCTACGGATTTGCGTGACGTAGACATTCGACACCGCGGAAAAACGGGGAAAACGCACTGCGCAGGCGCACGACGTCACGATTTCTCGAGGTTTTCTTGAGGTGGTCATCCATGATCGTCAGCAAGGGAGACCATGATAAATCGACGTTTTGCTTATAACAACAATTGGAATTAACCTTAAATATTCAAGGGTTTCCTTAAAAATTGCCAAAATGTTCAATTTCACATTCTCTCGTTTTTCCGCAGTGTTCCCCATTCTCGTCCCATAGTCCTTTCCGTTTCTCTTAGGGCTCTGGAGACATAGGATTTAAAAAAAAATTTATAAACGGAAGCTAAGTCAAAATGTTAGCCGGCCGCCATGTTGCAGCACACAACATGTAGAAACATGAATACTATATGCATGACAGTGGCGGATCTGTGGGTCTAATGGGAGCGGAGGGGCCCGTGGGGCGAGGGCCCCCCCCCCTTATTGGCGAAAATTTTAAGGCCCAAAGGCCCGGAAAATCCGTTTCCTAGAAGACGCTGTACCTCCATGATCGCGATTTCTTATATGTTTCTATTTCTGTTGTCAGGATAGAGAGGTTCTTAGTGAAATGACATCCCGAAGATCTCATTTGCAGATATTTTTCGTGGTAAGTAAGCTCGAACCTGAGGATCGCACCGAATCTTCAGATGAGGACGAAGAACGAAGAGAGGCTGCGCAATCAGCAAAGAGAATCCGAGAGTCAGAAGTGCAGTCAAGAAAGAAACAGCGAGTGTATGAAAGACTTGTTAAACACGGGTTCCTCACAGGAGAAACTGGAATGTCCATGGATCAAAACGAACGATTCCACGGACTATCCGCTTGGCGGATGCAAAAATACCACGAGATGCAGAAGAACAATCCTGATGCCCCCACTGCTGAGTTTACCGGGTATATTGAAGCTTTTGACAGATTTCAAGAGAGCCTGAAGAAGTTTGCTGAAGAATCTTTACGCGCTAGGGTGGAGCAAGTTTGCCAAATCCTCATCCGAGTCTTATCCAGGTGTTTGGATTTCTTTATTCAGAAGGCCAATTTCCTGAAGAAGAGCAAGAAGTTGATGGAGAAAACGCTTCAGGATCTCCTTCGAGAAGAACGGGAGATTCATAGCAACATCAGTCGCGACCTAGACGAGAAGCCCAATGAAATTCACGAGTTACTGCTTGACGCGTTTAAAGAGACACGCGTTGGAATCCTTAAGGAAGCAGAAAACTTTCAGTACGTTCTGACAGAATTTACCCTTCCCGAAAGTGGTTTTGTGAGTGAAAAGGCAGCCGTAGGCCATTGCCGGGACCAGCTGCAACGAATGGTTACCAACAAACTCCAAGGGCGGATTAAAGAAACGTTGAGCATGATGTTCCGCTCCAGAGATATGTTTTTCACTACGCTGAAAGAACGCATCGAACAAGTCGAGAACCAAATTGCGGCTGATGGGGATATTCCATCAGTAGCTCACGCACTTGGGAGAAGCCTTCTTTCTGTTTACGAAGCCCAGATCACGTTTGGAAAACGCGATGGAGCAGCTCTACACTTCATCAAGAAATTTACCATTTGGCTTTTCGACGCGATTTGTCACCCATACGATGCCATCGTCAACACCGTTACAGGGAAAGTCCAGGTCGGTTCGTCGGAATGGAAGAAAAAGGTTGTCTCAAACGTCCTCGAGAGAGTAGATCCGTCTGAGATGGCCAGAAAAATCGTGACAAATTTAAAGGCACACTTTGATACCTGTCATGAGGAGTTCGCTGGGGAAATCAATAAGGTCCAAGAGCTATTTAACCGAGGAGAAACCATCAGCGACGAACAAAGGGAACAGGTTCTTGAGTTTGCCCCAAATCTTGCCCTTCTTGAAATGCTGGCCTATGGTGTCATGGACAAGTTCAAATTTGGCATGCCGCGAAAAGGAGACCTTATAGGCACCGGAGCGCAGGGCAGTGTATTTGCCTGTGATAACATCACGACTCTTGAAGGCAAGCCCTGCGTGGTAAAAGTGGTTGGCGTTTCTTCACAGGAGGTACTCAAGGATTTGACGGTGGAACTACACAATACCAGGTACAACAAAAACAAAGAGTTAAACTGAGATCTGTTACGACTCTTTTTCATAAACCAAGAAATCGAGCGTTAGTAGGGCGTAAGAACCTTATAAGGCAGCGGGATGGTCTGCATTCCAGCCAATCAGGGGCCCAATCAGGTCGGCATTTATGTCTGGTTTAATGATCATGTCACGGTCACAGCCAACATCTAATTCGCTGTTGTCTATCCATAGATTTTTGCGAGGACAGATACGTTGTGGATAAAGTTTCTTGCTCAAGAATCATAACAGAGTGAACCCGTGCAAGGGCTCGAATCTGAATCTGAAGCTCAACGCATGAACCATTTAGGCCACTGCGTTTTAAGTGGCTCGCGATTTATGCCTTAATTTTTTAATACGTTAGTGGAACGAAAATTTTTGGAATAATATATAAACACCACAAATCAACAAGGGCTAACATAACTTTCATTTTCTTCTCCCATTGTGAAGTAAATACTTAACTAATATTTTTCTGTTATTTATATTTATTTATTTATATATTTATTTCTTTATTCCTTGTCTTATTAGAAAACTTTAGATGAATTATCTAATCGATATGTTTGTTCTGTACTCCCCACCCTTAATTGAAGTATGTTATATTAAACTGATTTAAGATGGAATCCATCAGGAAGTTGAGTAATATTTACTTAAGTTGGACAAAAATCGAGTACCAGAATAATTTAAATCATATTGTATTATTTTCTACCCATAATAAAAGGAAAAGATGTAAGTAATTATCTGTGATAACACCGACAACAATTTCTCATCAGAGCCCGAGAAAATGAATTTTAAAGATCACAAGCTATACGCAAAATCTTACGTGTAGCCATTTTGTAAAATCCTCTTTCAGTGGAATTAATGGCACTGCGAAATTTGCTTTCGATGTTTGGTGTTGTCAGAAAAGATTTCTCTTGATAATATATTTGAAGTAGTAACACAAAAGCTTGCAATAAGATGTAAATAATTTTGGTACATAATTTTGTCCAATAAATGCTCGAAGTCCTAACGGATTCCGTCTTAAATCTTCAAATTGGTAAATAGTGGACACCCAACTAGTTCAGCCCTTTCGTTATTTTGGGTGACCAGCCACTGTTTGTATCCTCAATTAACATCATTTTATTTTTAACTTGTAATGTAATTAAATGTACCGCGCAAATAAAAATTGTTCTTGTCTTTTGGGCATTTTTCTTTGAAGGTCTCTTCGTCATCCGAACATTCTACCCATGCTGTGCACCATAGTAGAGGCTAACTCTGTGTTTCTTGTCTCCGAGCGAATGAGGTGCGATCTTCAAGAGGGTCTACCAGCCATTTCTTCTTTAAGGAAGAGATTGGAAATAGCGCTTGATGTTGCCAAAGCCTTGCAGTATATGCACGCGGAAGACTTGATTCATCGAGATGTCAAAGTGCAGAATGTTTTGGTGAGCAAAATTGATGTCTGTATTGCCTTTATTTTATGGGGGCGCGAAACCTCTCTGCTGGGGGATGTTAAAATTGTAACCCAGCCGTAACTTTTGGTCTTGGCTTGTTTATGCCGTGCGAAATATTCAGCCATTAACCTGCTAACCTTCCATTACCAAGAGTCGCCAAATTAAGAATTGTGAAAAGGTCCAAAATTTCACTTGAGAAACATATTAAAAGTTAAATAGTATCACATGAAAATATTGTTTAATAGTGTTTATTAAAGTGCACCTAACCCCAAAATATTTTTTTCGCTAAAATAAACCTTTGCACCACTTCGAAAAGCATTGCACCTTTCGTTTCTCCTTTTTACCAAATTCTGACTACTTATAGCATTCAAAAGTTACGAAAAACTGTACATCGTTTGTTCCACGACCGAGTCAGAAGGGGCGTGGGTCTATTCCTGATTTGACGTCACAAACTGATTTGCATGCATGTTTACAAAGACTTGATGCGATGCAAATCAGTTTGTGACGTCAAATCAGGAATAGACCCACGCCCCTTCTGACTCGGTCGTGGAACGTATGATGTACAGTTTTTCGTAACCTTTGAATGCTATATATAGTCCGAATTTTGTAAAAAGGAGAAACGAAAGGTGCAATGCGTTTGGAACTGGTGCAAAGGATTATTTTAGCGAAAAAAATATTTTGGGGTTAGGTGCACTTTAAAGTGAGAAATTGGAATTACGTCAGTGTTCATTAAAGTGGCCTTACTCAGTCAAGGATTCCGTCCACAGGCGTTAAAAGCTTGTAGCATAAGAAAGGTACAGCACTTTATTAGCTTTCGTGGTCAGTAACTTAACTTATTACACGACTTAGGTAACCAGAGGGCCAATAACTAAAATCAACCAATCAGATTGCTTTGTTGCCGGTCCAATATTTTCTTAGTATTGGACCAGGTATTGTCCCGAACGACTCGAAAGAAAAATGGCGGACGAAGAAATCGAAGTCAACGACAGCCAGGAGTTAGAGGAGTTTATTCTCAATTGCACCGACCGAAATAATTACAATTATTTCAATTAAACCGACCGAAACACCCGCGGGTCTCATGCGGGTGTCTTTTTGCGTTATATATCTCAGAAAAAAAAATACAAAACAATGCAAAAAAATCAGTCATGTAATAAATTAGTAGAGGGGGTAAGTTTCTAAAGAAACGCTCGAAACGTCAGCACTTGAATCTCTTTACGGTGGCCAATTGACATTATCAACCCAGTTGATAAAACCAAATTATATGTAATAAATTAACCTCGCTTGCTTGGGACCGTACTTGGAGAATATCGGCCCTCGGTCTTTTCTGTACGGTCCTCGCTGCGCTCTGTCCGTACTGTCAAGACCTCGGGCCGATATTCTCCCAGTACGGCCCTCGCGCTTGGTTAATAAGATGTATATAACCTGAAAGTAATAAGACGGTGATTTATCAGGAGTTTGACTCCAGCTGAAAGTTTTGGAGTATGGGGAAGTTGACAGCCAGCGACACAAGTATGAAATATTTGATTATAAAACATAGAAAAAGCGTGTTTTATTGTTTTTCGTCAGCTTTGCTCTTGTGAAAATTCGTAAGGGATGGCGGCGAACATTTTCTATAAAGAAATTCCGGACAAAATTTTGAGTCAAGCTGCAGACATTGTCGAAGAAGCTTCTAAGTTCGAGATGAAAGTAGAAGAAGCGAAATTAAATTGCTTCAGTTTATGCGTTTATCGATCGTGCGTGTTTTGGATTTTTTACTCGCGGCGTATAAAATCTATATCATAAAGCAAATGAAGAAGCCTTAGCCATGTATTATACTGTCATGAGTAAAGTTGCAGAAATTGTCGAGGAAGCTTCTACGTTCGAGAGGAAAGTAGAAGAAGCGAAATTAAATTGCTTCAGTTTATCGATCGTGCGCGTTTTGTTGTTTTTTACTTGCGGTGTTTAAAATCTATATCATAAAGCAAATAAAAAAAGCCTAAGCCATTTATTATACTATCATATTATTATATATGTCATACTCGAGAAATGTAGAAAACACTCGCCTGCGGCTCGTGTTTTCTACATTTCCCTCGTGTTCTCAAATGCCCGTCGTGTTTTATGACAGTATAATAGATGGCTTAGGATTCTTTATTTGCACAGTGCGACTTTCCTAGAAATCTTGCCTAATTTCAATCAATAGCCCATTGCAGAAACGTGAGAGCACTGGGGCGAGTTTCTTATATTGATTAGACTGAAAATCTAAACATTTCAACTGAAATTTTAATGAATAAAAAGCTATCCAACCAAGTTTAAGAGTTTTCACTGGAAAATTGTCCAAATGGGAGCCTTCCAAAAGTTTCAAAATTCCATACAAACCCTTATTTGTGGCCTGTCTACCCAATCCATACAAACTTTCTATTATGGGTGACATTTGAAGAGCTACCATTTTGCTATTTTTCTCCTCCAAATACTTCTATTGGTGGTCAAAAATTTGAAATTTAGTTGATCTTTCATTTGAATATCTTAGATTTTCAAACAAACGGAAAACAACTATACTCTTTCCCAGTCCTCCCATGTTTCTACAATGGCCTATTAAGAACTTTAGAAGTCATGTTTTTGTACTTATTTCCGAACGTCTACGGCCGCCATTAATTTTCCTTGATATTTTACGAAAGTCGTATTGTTCATAGTAGCACTTTAACGACCTCGTTTGCTCCCTCAGTTGGACAAGAACAATATGGCTAAGCTAACTGACCTGGGTCTCTGCAAACCCGAAGGCCTTGCCAGTAACTCATTGGTAGGAACACCGATTAACATGGCGCCTGAAATGATCAAGCAACAGTACAACAAAACAATCGATGTCTACGCCTTTGGTATGTTACTGTGGAGAGTGTGCGAAGGAAAGGGAAACCAACCACAGAACGTAAACCGCCATTTTCTACCTCTGGTGATGCTCATGATGAACGCCCTGGAGAACAAGACGCCTGAGAGGTTGGACGTGTTTCCGCAAAGCTGTTGGGACCTTATGGAAAAGTGCTGGAATCAGGAGCCCGAAGCAAGGCCATCGTTGGACACCGTGGTTAAGGACCTGGAAGAGATCCTTCGAGACCTTAGCATTCAATAAAGATTAAATAAGTAAGCATGTTAAAGGAGCTATACGTCATGGCTTGTGTGTTTTGGAAAAAGTGGGCCTAATTTTTTCAAATTTGCAATCAGTCTCAATCTTTCACATCCTTAACCATCTTTGTTCCTTTTTGGTTTAGAATCACCTCTTTGGGGTTTTTCTTCCTTAGTAAACTACTATTTATAGTTTTCCTTAATTTTACTGAAGGCGAGTTCGGTTTGTCGCAAAAGTGACTCAAAATATTAAAATATCACGATGGAGCTCATTCAACATTAACACAGCTCAAACGTGTTTACGCTAAGTTAAAGTAGTGTATTTGGAGATATCATTTTTGATTTTGAGTAGAATACGTTTAGTTTCAGTTTATATGACTTAAAGATGTAAAAGTAAATCTTCAATGTTCGGCGTTGGCTTTCCCACTGGGTGCCAGTTTCTTTGGCCGCTAGATGCTAGATGATAGTCCTGGAATTGTTCCTAGTCTCGAGCGCTGGACTCGAAACCGGAGGTCACCGGTTTAAATCCCGTTGTGGCCACTTGTGCTGTTCTCGATAGTCCCGAGTTCAATTCATATGCTACGTTTGTAAATAGCCGCCTATAGGAATTGCCAACCGTTGTTTCAGCGTTTGTTCGCAGTGGCGCTGAAGGGCCCCACTTGGGAAGTGGTCAATAGTATACATCGTCATATACATCGTCTTACCGGGGGCCTTTGCCTAAATTGTCCTGTTCGTAACTTTGGCCTGGTTGAAAAATATCCTTTGTTATTATTCAAAAAATAGTCATAATGCTGCACTCGTACAAGACAGGTAAGGTCTTTACGGGAATCCTCAGCCTTGCCATATTGCCCTCGCTATCGCTCGGTAAATACGGCAAGGTCGAGGTTTGAGATTTTCTTGTTAAGACCGAATATTCGAAGTTAATAGGTTTTTTTATTACATGGATCTTCACCCGGGTGCATAAATGGGTACCGGCGAATTTACAGCTGGGGGGGGGGGGAGGAGGTAACCCTGCGTTGGACCTGCATCCAGGGGTAGTAGAAATTCTCTGTCGCTTCATGCCAAGGAAACCGAGACAAGGTCTGGCCTGATGGGCCACTCTACTCCTCACGGGAAAACATAACATGAACTCAATAAATTAACCTCGCTCCCAACGTACGACTTCATAGCTCAGTTGTTAGACCATCACACAAGTACTCGCGGAGGTCATGATTTTTTTTCAAGGTGATCATCTCTCACTTTTGATTTGGTTATTGTGCTTCCGAAGTCCTTCCAGATTTGGCGAGAAACCGTAAGCAATGTTTTAATTGACCTTAAGGTTAATTAAAATACTGCTAGTTCGCTTTTGTTGCCTCTTTCAAATTAATTTCTAATTCGAGCGATTTGCGCGGGTGTAATAGACGTGATGAGATCGAAACGATGACTTTACAAAAGCCCGAAGCACGCATGTCGCTGGTACCCAAATTACAGGCTGAAATAAAGAATGAACTATATGTTAATAGCGGAGCACCATACTGATAGAGACCAGTGCAGTCCAATGGACCTTATTCACGACAGCCGCCATTTAGTCTGTTAATGTTTTTCATAGCCATGCTTTGGTTTCTGTTTTGTGGTTTAAATATTCTAAGGTTTATGCAATTTTGGCACTTTATAAAAAAAGAAAACGGCTTGCGTAGTTAACAACTCAAGGTATCGAGTAACTATTTCAAAATAACCTTATAATGAAATCATTTATATTCCATAATGATTTCATTATATTATGACCACACCCTCGACATCCTCTCCCTCATTCACATTCTGCTTATTTTTATTTTGTATTCTTTTTCCAAATAATCTAGTAACGAACATCGTTTTTCCTGGTAAGCAGGGCAAATCCCCACCCTATGCCCGACCCCCCCCCCCCCCTCCCGGGCTTAACCATGATAGGTGCATAATGTATTGTTAGCGATGTAGCGTAATTTTGTATTGTATTATAATGAAATAAAAGAATCATTATTCTTGGCTCTCAAATGTGGCTTTACCGCTGATTCTTCAATATTTAGACCGTCCGATTTTCCGAGAAACGGCATCATTTCAATGTTTGCCCCCTGACAGACAACGTCGCTAATTTGCATAACAATATGAAAACCATCATGGCGGCTATCGTGAATGAAGGTCGGCACTCGATAACATCTCTTGAATGGCCCCAACACTTGGATTTTTTTAGACATTGATTTTTTGTCTAATAAAGAGAAAAAACATAAGTCAATCATAAAAGCATAGAGAAGGAATCGATCCCGGGTAACCCAGAACATGAGCTATTCCTACTAACCACTACACTACCGAGACCCGGCTGCCGAACACCGAAAATGTTAAGAATTTATCGTGTTACCCTTACCATTCGTATAACCGCAGTGCTCAGTAGGCTAACCGCAATGCTTGGTAGGCTAACTGGATTGCTTAGTAGGCTAACCGCAGTGCTCAGTAGGCTAACCGCAGTGCTCAGTAGGCTAACCGGATTGCTTAATCGGCTAACCGCAGTTCTCAGTAGGCTAAATGGATTGCTTTGTAGGCTAACCGCAGTGCTATAATAGGCTAACCACGGTGATTTTGTACTATAATTTAGCTCACCAAACTCGTTCTCAGTACATTCCGAGCCAAAGGGCCCTTCGAGGTATGTCATTGATAGTCGACCATGAATGAAGGTCGGCTACAATAACATATCTCGAAGGGCCCTTTGGCTCGGGACAAAAAAACCAATGTCTAAAAAAATCTAATTGTTGGGGGCCATTCAAGAGATGTTATCGAGTGCCGACCGTAAATATTGTCCACTGTCATGATCAAAATGGCTAGCGGAATGGCTCACGGGCGCGTATGCCCGACGACGTATCCGCTGACGAGTATCGTGTGGAAATATTGTGGGCTCAGGTCTAGAGTTGACACATGTTATTTTAAGTCCTACAGGAATGAGGTTACCACAAGTTTATATCTTTACTATCTCCGCTGACCGGTATTACTTAGCCATATCGCGGGCTCGGGGTTAGAACTCATCGAGGTCATGCGTTTTTTTTAAGTTGACCGCTGATCAGATATGGTTTTACCGGTTTTACCTGGATGGCGGGCTCAGGTTGGGGAGGTATACCATTGGATTGCGGGCTCAAGTCCGAATTATTTTCCTTGAATAATATTGGAGCTTCGCTTTTAGGCTTAGCGAAATCTATAAGTAGTATATTCTGAGGAAAACAAATAACACCTGATCATCACCGTTAGTTTCCAATTTCGAAAACCCCCTGGCGCACGAAACTCGCTTCACGAGCTTCGCACACCAGGGGGTTTTCGAAATTGGAAACTAACGGTGATTCCAGGTAATATTTGTTTTCCTCAGGATATACTACTTACGGAAGAAGGACAACCCCCTAGCCCTGGCCGTTGGCAGTTCCCATTTCGAAAGCTCCCGGCGCAGATTGTTTGCACATTGCTTCCTTTTGTTTGCAGTCGCTTCTTATCGCTGAAGACGAGATTTCAAAATGTCTGAAGACTCAGCTTCGACAAGTCGGAGCTGAGTCGCCGAGAGGGAAGTGAAATCTAGTCTTCAGCAAAGAGGAAGCAAAGATGCAAACAAAAGGAGGCAAATATGCAAACAAACAGCGCCGGGAGCTTTCGAAACGGGAAACAAACGGTAGGTAGGTAGGTATACTTTATTTAATTAAAAGAAACACGCTAGCCCCAACACCGGACAGGCGAGGAAGGCCAACTCCCGGTCGGTTCGCACAATTAGAAAGAAGCGACACCATGAATACAATGGTGCGCGGAGCAAACAACTGCGTGTGTGCAAAAAGTGTGTCGGAGTATATTGCGGCCAGCACAACTTTCAGTTAAGAAGAGGAATGCAAAATCCCGCACCATGCCGCAGCTGCGGCGTTGGAGTTTTGTGTGACTACCGATTATGTCTAGCTTGCGGCGGGAACAAGCTAAGACAGCGGTTTCTTCGCAAACAAAAAAGCGCGGAGAAAAATTTTGAACGTGTTTTGCACGAGCTTATGTCAACCAGTTAGAGATTTGCAAACTTGTTGTTAAAACAAAGCGAACTTGTTGTTAAAAGCAAGTCAATTAGAGATTTGCATACTTGTTATTAAAAGCAAACTCAATTAGAGATTTGCATACTTGTTATTAAAAGCAACTATGGCTGCAGAAATTGGACAAGAAACGTGGCAGAATTTAGAACAAGAACTTGCGGGAATTGATTTTGAAAAAATGATGGAACAAACAGAAGCAGAAATTCAGAATGTGTTTGATGATCGCATCCCCCCGGAAGACCAAGAGCGTCTACCCAAACCTCCACTTCCAAAACCATACCGACCAAGAGCGCCGCCAAGGCAAAAAAGGGAGGCAAGAAAAATGGATGGCATCCTAAAAACGTTTGATCCAATCCCTGCCCAGAAAGACAAATCGAAGGAGAACTACCAATTTTCCCTTGAATGGTTCTTTACAGAACAAGAGGCTGAGGGAAGAACGAAAGAAGGGAGACGTTTCATAAGTTGGACGTTCCAAGGACAGGAAAAAAACCTCAGAGTTTTTCATGAAAAAGATTCAAGAGAGAGTTAACACATCCATGTATGTGAGGCACAACTATTCTTATTGGTTTGAAAACGTCGAGGATGGAACGCTGATCTTGTTTTATAAAAGCTCCGGGGGTCGCCTTGGATAAACCAACTGTCTGAAGCGAAAAAATGGTTGAATGAAAAGGAGTTGCGTCTGCAAGTTGATGACATCGAAAGACCGGACACAAAGTGGGCGTTCAGGGGCTATTCAGATGTCTTTGTGAAGGTTGTGCTTGACCGCCAGCCTTTGTTGGGTACAGGCCCCTTGCCAGACTGGCTGCGCAACCTTGCACATAGCAGGTCAATGGTGGCGCTGGACATCTACCGCGATAATTTATGTCTCTGGCGCTGCATTGCTGTGCACCGAGGCTCGCTACCACATCGAAGTACAGCAGCAGCACGTGTATTTCAGATTTGTTTGGTCAGAGCCTTTGACAACCTGGGAGGCCGGCGCAAGGGTCAGCTCAAACAAGAGGTCGTGGTAACGAGCTTGGGGGTAAAAGACTCCGTGGTCGGTCAGGATCTGCTGGTCCAGTCTGATTCGGTATTTTGAGCCGAAAACCTTGTTCAGCGCGTTTTCCGTGTCGACGCCCGAGGTTTTCTTATCCTCAGCGTTTGAGCGGATCTTGCAGAGGTCCTCTCTCTGAATTCCATCGAGCAGGTATCCCGGTCCTCCTGCGAGAGGAAAAGGTCCTCCCAGATCTTGAAGATGTCATACCCCACCGTGTCCTGTTACACGGTGCCCGCGTACTTCACAACCAGTCTGTCGACCAGAGCGCGCCCGACGTTTGGAACGAGGAAGTTGTTGGGGTCCCCTCCAGACAAGTCGATGTTGAAAAGCAGTGCGAGCGAGCCGGGCACGAGGTCCTCGTCCTCACACAGCTTGGGCACACAAACATTCAGGGTCTCGCTGGGGTTGGCGTCGCTACGATCAAAGGTGATACGTTTTACCGCGCGCTCGGCTTTCATCGCGCCGAGATTTTTCTCTTTGTGTGTTGGACGAAGGTTTTCTTGCACCGCCATATTTAAACAGAAATATGTTTTTGTTTAAATATACAATGGCGGAAGGTGGAGAGTTTGGACACGACTACCCTGCACTTGACCATGCACTTGACCACGATGACGATGCCGATGAACAAGAGATAAACCGTAAAAACACAACCGATCCTTTTGTGTCGGGCACCGCATCGACACCCTACCATGGTGGCGAACAATATGAAATGCAAACAATGCAGCACGAACAGAGCGGGATGCCTGACAGATCCTATGTTGAATTTCCTTCGTTGGGCGATTTTGTGAATGTTGACGACAAAAAAACAAGTCTTGAAAAACTTAAAGACTTGATCAAAAAGCATTTCCCAAAAGCTTCAGAAAATTGGGCCCAATTGGTTTCAGCAAAAAACGTGAAAATGAAACAACATTTGTATCATTTGGTTCAAAAGGCGGTGAGACTGAATTTTTCAGAAAAGATGGCAGTGGTTTTCTCAAAAAATTTATAGATAAGTTCAAAGACGCTCTGGGTCCAGAAGCTAAAGATATTATCGCTCAAGAAAATGAGAGCACAATAGAAGAACGTCGGAGATTGAGAGAGGCCGAACAACAATTAAAAGAGGCTGAAACAATTGCTGCAGGAAGGGAAGAAACTACACCAGAGGTTCAAAATCTGAGAAACAGACTTGCGCAAACTCGAGCAAGTATTGATGCACTTCATGATGAATATGGTTCAAATGTTGAAAGTGAGTCAGAACTGCACAGACTTGAGCAACTGGAAAAAAAATCTTCAAACTGATCTCGAAAGCGCAAAGAAAGAGGAGGCTTCACTCCGAAAACTTGCAAAAAAATAAAACAAAAGAACTAGAACGAGAACGAGAACAAAAACAAAAAAATGTTGATAAAATCAGAGCAGGCCTTGATAAGAAAGAAAAAGCAAGAAACGCTCTTCAACAAAATCTTAACGACACGAGAACGTTTGATGAACTGCGTGGGCAAGAAACCGACCTTCAACGACAAAATGATGAAGATAGGGCGGTCATCAACGATGAGAACGCCTCACCCTCTAACAAAGAAGCCGCGGAGGAAAGAGTTGCGGAAAGAACCGAGGAGTTTGCGCGTCTGCAAACGCAGATTGAGCAAAGAGAAAGAGCGCTTCCACTTCGAGAAAGGGTCAAAGAGATCTTCAAAAAATATGGCGTGACCGCCGCGGCAATCTTTCTTGCTGCTGGCGTCACGATTAGTGCTGTCATTGGTGCTATTAACTCGTCGCTGAAGTGACTGGCAAAAAACTTGCTTCAATTCTTCCCGGCCTCATTGGCTCGATTGTTTCTTTCCTATTCAAAGCAGCTGGGGAGGTCGTCTCTTTTCTGGCAGAGCACGCCTGGCTTCTGATTTTGGCTGTTGTGGCGTTTCTGGTCGAGCAGCAGCGTTAACGCAATGTCAAGAATGCCAAACCCGCAACTGCAACTGCGCCAGCTATTTTGTTCTCCAAATGTATCTGGCTGCTGGAGCCAGCCGGTGGCATTGGTTCCTCCTCTGCAGCTGTTTGGGAGACAGGGGTTGGCTGTTTTTTTGTCACTGCTGCTTTGTGAATTGGATTCGAAGGGTGACTGTTTGGCGGGTTTATCAGCCGAAGCGCCGCTTTTTTTGTCTTTGTTTGCCCCGTCGTTGACCCCCAGCTTCATACCCGGTATCGCTCGTTTCAACCGGTTGTTGTAGCCAACCGTGCTTTCTGTGTTCAAAACCATCCGCGCGGGCATCAGCCAAGCCCCCGGGCACACAGCAAGGTTTAACCGTACCTTTGCCTCATCCACCGCCAGTTGGTACCGCTGCACGCTTTTTGCCAGGTCAGGCTGCCTTATCGCGTCTTCCACCAAGACGAGGAACTCGCTCTGCGCCTCCCTTGCGCGCCCCCTTCGCCCAGGATGCTGCTGCGGACGTTGACTTGCGCGCCCAAAATGCAATACACAAAGGTCTCTATCGACTGGTTTATTCGCGACAAACCCGCCTGAGTCAATCCTTCCGAGGTTTTGGGCGCGAACCAATTGAATTGCTCTTCCGCGGCGTCGTTTCTTATAAAACATATTGAAATTCGCACGTCCAGTATGAAAGGGTCGCGGCAATAAATGTAAACGCTCCCAGCCCGTGGTTTGCCCCCCTCGTGAAGCGGAAATCGGTTGACAGGGGAACGCCGAACTCTGCGCACAATCTTTTGTAAGACGCCACGTCATGGTTGTTGTTGGTCTGACTGAATGTTGGGTCGCCCGGCAGCGCGCTCACGCTTTGGATGCCTCCGAGCTGATACAGGATGGCCCCGCTTACCAGTTTTTTGCGGGCTTTGACGTTTCGAACTTCTGTTGTTCCTTTTGGAATATCTCTCTGAACTTTGTTGTAAAATACTGGTCAGGGGCGACATAATTATCGATTGCTTTGTTGAATATTTTCTTCAAACTTGGCGCTGTGTGGTCCGACGCAAAAAATGTCTGTGCTTCAAATTTGCTTTTGTCGGCCCTCGGAAACTGTGCAGAAAAAGCCGCCCACGCCTTGGCTTGTGCAAGCTTCGCGTTGCCGGCAGACTGCGCTCTTTTTTCGAGATAGTCAAACGCAACAGAATCTGCTTGTGTTTGTGCAGTTTTGAAGATGTTCATCTTTTATTATTTCCCATTATTTTTTAATTAGAAATTTATGTGCAACAACAATAAAATGGTTGTGCTTACTATTGTAACAACAGAAAACAGTCACACTGTTTACTTTGACAAGCCAATTCAGAAACCGAGTTATATCCGGCTGTTGTATTGTTCGCTTTACAACTCGTGGCACAACTTAAGAGAAACGGGGTATGTGTTTTATGAAAGGAAAGGTGAGAAAAAACAAGAAGAAACTCTTTTGCTACCTGGCAACTATGATCTCGAAAGTATCCAAAACTTTTTCAATGAAGGTTTCGTGGAAAAAAATATTTTCTGTAACGAGGGGTACATTCGGGAGAACAGTAATCATTGCCCCAAACACACACAAAATTGGCGCAGAATTTGGTTTTAGTGACAGTTTGAAATTTTTTCTTGACAAAAACGGCAATAATGTTGTTTACACGCAAATTGTTCTCGATGGTGTAAAAACTGAGAACTTTTGTTTTATCCACTGTGATTTAGTGGACAGAGAGCAGAACCTTTTCAACAGCAAGCACTCAAGTGTTCTTGCGAGCTTTGACATTAAAGGAAAGCCTTATGAAAAAGCTTTATATCAGAGCGGGGAGCAACATGTTCTGAGAGACACAAATACAGGCAAAGAAGTGTCAAGTTTGACCATCTCGGTAAAAAATGAAAATGGCGAACTGTTTGACTTTCACGGGTTCCCAATTCATTTTATTTTAGAGATAAATTGAAATGGTATATTATACCATGTCTTCTGCAAATGTGTTGCCAAGTGCTCCGCCTGATAATGTTTATCCAGAGTTTCCCCTGGAAAGAACAAATTTCCGGCTAACTGAGATCAGCAAAATTGAAAAAGAAATTGCCGATGAGGCTGAACATTACAGGCTTGTGTTGAAAAAATACAAGAAAGCTCGCAAAGTGATTCACTATTCCGCGGTCTCTCGTGGCTTTGCAAGTGCCGCCCTGTCTTCCGGGGCCGTTGCAAGTTCACTCACTGGTGTCGGCATTGTGGTCGGTGCGCCTATTGCTGGAATTGCCGCCCTTTCAGGTTTTGCTTCCACAGGCCTCTCAGTTGTTAATAAGAATCTGGAAAGGAAAGTTAAAAAGCACACGAAAATTCATGCTCTGGCTCTTGCAAAGCATGACTCAATAAAAAGCTCCGTCTCTCAAGCTCTTGATGATAACAATGTTTCCGACTCTGAATTCAAACTGATATCTCGTGAAATGCAGAAATATCGTGAACTCAGAGACTGCAGGAAAACTTCGCGGAAAAACCGTCCGATTCGCCGGATCTTGAAATGATAAAAAAGCAGGTTCGGCAAGAGTTTCGGCAAGAGCTTCGAAAAAAACTGACGACGTCCAGCACAAATTTGAACTTAACTTTGAGACAAAAAAAAAACAAAAATCTCTCCCGATCCCGGATTCCTGATCTCCACTCCTAATTTGGAGTTTTGCGGCTTCGAATTAAAAACAGAAACTTTATTCCAAAAACATGCTTGTGAGCTTTCACTTGTTTGTGCTTTTTTTGTTGGATCTTGCAACTCCACAGTGGCAGAAAAATGTAAGAAATATCGCACATGAAGTTGGCAAGTGTCTCAACGAAAAAGAGAAACAACCAACTTTGATGCGGCAAATTTCACGTTCCTGAACAACCCCTAATTCCAGAACGACCACGATTCAGTCTGATTTTTTTCATGGGCGTTATGTTGGGGCGCTTTTAATGTCTAAAAAAAAGTTGTGTCATTCTATTCACTGTGTCCTGCAATGTCTATTTCTTTATTCCGCCATCGCATGACGTCAATACTTCGAAATCAAAACTGTTTGACCCGCTTGCCCACCCGTTTATGCTTTTTGCGGGCCAATTGTTTGGTTATCAACAAAATCCGCCTATCCTCACCACCTTGACGAAGGGTATGCAAGGGTAGTTGTATTCATTTATATCCGGACAAACATTGTGTTTAAAACCTTTTTGGTAGCACGGTGCGCAGAGTCCGTCTCGACCGCACGGGGTGCATTCCACACAAAACAGCGCCTTCACAATCCTTTTTCTTTTTTGGCAGAATGGTGCTGTTAAAATCTCTTGATGTATCTCATTCCAGCCCAGAGTCCTTCTCTCTTTGATTCGCTCTTTGTCTTCCCAATCTTCAAACAGATTCCGAATTTCTGTTTGTTTGTTCTTGCATTTGATGTGCGAGAAAATAATTGAGTTGCTTTCGACAAATATACAAATCTCCAACTGCTTGCACTTTAACAACAAGTTTGCAAATCTCTAACTGCTTGCTCTTTTAACAACAAGTTTGCAAATCTCTAACTGGTTGACATCAGCTCGTGCAAAACACGATCAAAATTTTTCTCCGCGCTTTTTTGTTTGCGAAGAAGCCGCTGTCTTAACTTGTTCCCGCCGCAAGCTAGACATAATCGGTAATCACACAAAACTCCAACGCCGCAGCTGCGGCATGGTGCGGGCTTCTGCATTCCTCTTCTTAACTGAAAGTTGTGCTGCCCGCAATATACTCCGACACACTTTTTGTCGCAGTTCTCTTTCCGATTTCGCATCAACCACACGCAGTTGTTTGCTCCGCGCACCATTGTATTCATGGTGTCGCTTCTTTCTAATTGTGCGAACCGACCGGGAGGTTGGCCTTCGAAGTTCCTCGCCTGTCCGGTGGAAAACGCACACCCGAATAGCCACCGTTTGTTTCCCGTTTCGAAAGCTCCCGGCGCTGTTTGTTCGCATATTTGCTTCCTTTTGTTTGCATCTTTGCTTCCTCTTTGCTGAAGACTAGATTTCACTTCCCTCTCGGCGACTCAGCTCCGACTTGTCGAAGCTGAGTCTTCAGACATTTCGAAATCTCGTCTTCAGCGATAGGAAGCGACTGCAAACAAAAGGAAGCAATGTGCAAACAATCTGCGCCGGGAGCTTTCGAAATGGGAACTGCCAACGGCCAGGGGGTTGTCCTTCTTCCGTAAGTAGTGTATCCTGAGGAAAACAAATATTACCTGGAATCACCGTTAGTTTCCAATTTCGAAAACCCCCTGGTGTGCAAAGCTCGTGAAGCGAGTTTCGTGCGCCAGGGGGCACCAAGCACATGATCAGGTGTTATTTGTTTTCCTCAGGATATACTACTCTATATATTGTTGTCAAATCCACCTTTTCAAGAGCTCGTGGAGCACCCACTGTACCATTCGACTCCGAGCGTTTGCCATTTGTACGAAAAGTGGCCGGGAGAACGATCCCAGGAGCCTTACTTGGCTCGTAACAAAATCTTCCCCGCCAACGAACGTCTACTGAAACGAGCAGCATTCCATTCCCATTGTTACTAAAAATCAGTTGGATATGACGAGGTACCAATCGGCGCTAAATAATAAGGTCCCGTATGGAAAAAGGCACCAAAATCCTGGCTGTACCTCGGTGTAAGAACCCACAACTGACGTCACAAGTTGCTGTGTGGGTTACAGAATGTGACATCAGATTGATTTGCCCTTCAACTGTGGAGCCAAAAATCAATTAAGATCGATGGATCAATAGATCGGTAGATCGATGGATATTTTACCATAACTGCTGAAATTCTTGCGCGCTCATTGGCTAATATTCGCGGTCGAAAAATCCATCGAAACACATGAGAGAAAGCCTGGGTTCGAGGTTGTACACCCGTTGAAAACTTTCAAAAACAGCTTCAATCGCTCAAACTGTTTACAGACTTTGGTGTTGTTAGTTCTCAGAAATAAACAACGAATTACATCCAAGGTCGTTTCGTGGTGGCGAGGTGACTGGATACCGTTCTGCCGAGGCGCAGTGAGTGGACAGAACTTTGTATTAATTCATCTGGTTTTCGAGAATTACGGAACGGAATAAAGTTCTGTTTCTACAGTTTGGCTTTGAGTTTTGTAAATTGAAGTTTGTGGTTCTGTAAGTTTCTAATCGATTCGCTCGCACTTTTACTTCGTGAAAGCAATTCTTCGTGTAATCATTTTGGCTTTGTTTTGCTGTGATAAAAAACAAATAGACGCGAGCTTGTTGTGGTACATGTACGTCCTCTGATCGACCACTTCTTCAAATTTTCGGGCAATCACAAGGCCGCGGCGGCCTCAAGAGCTGCCCAAAATGAAGAATGAATTCCGAGGTCACTTTGATCCAACACTATTCACTGATAAAAGATTAACTGGTTTACCGTAAGAGTTTTGTGACCACACCATTGGGCAAGCTGTAATGGGTGCAAGAGATAAGAGTCTTGACTACTATGAGCCACCTTGAAACATCTATTGACTAATCACCCTATTGAATTCACACCAACAACATGGCACATGGAATTCGACATATTTATTACAATTGAATAAGGTACTTGCTCTTACTTGGAGTGTAACCTTCCACAATGCTTAGGCAGACTTATTCTAACCAAATACAAAATCATGAATTTCTAATTTTCTAGTTCAAATAAAACAATACAATAGAAAGCCAAATTGTAAGCTGATTCACACTGCCACATACTTATTTTCAATCACAACTAGAAAACTAGAAAACAGTTAAATCGACAACCATATATTTCCATAAGCTCTAATCTCATCTACATCACACAAAAATTAGTTAGTAACAAGGTTCAAAAGGGAAGATACATGTCCTCCCAAAACTACAACAAGTATTTTCACATTTTAGAGTTAGTGTTACATTCCCAAGCTTTCAAGATAGTCTGCAATTACTGCTACGCCCTTATTCAAATTCCCCTGCTGTGATCCCTCTGGGCAATGGCCTATGACTATTGCTGTTTTACTTGCTTGCAGGGTGATAGCCCCACAGCCTTTTTTCTTTCCAAACACAATTTTCTTCTCTTCCTCCCGTAAGAATTGGTACTTTTCTCCTTCTGCATGGATACCACCTGCCATAAATGCTGAGAAATCCCCACCCTTAAAACATCTTGCTATGTTTCCTCCTTCTTGTCCTTGTAACTACCGGGAGGGAAAGGAAATGCAAATGATTGTCAAACTCCTAAATGCGGTCACAGCCCTTACAATACTAAGTTCACAATTTACATGTGTGATGGGTACTATGAACTGTTGCTTTAGTTTCATTCTGAGTAGAAAACGTAAACGTGGACATGTACATGCACTTTGTAGATCACACTAAATACATTATTTCTTTTTTTTTTTTTTTTCTTGAAATACGAGTGTCACAGATTAAAGCCAAGTCAATCTCATTCCCAGGGTCTCTCATCTTCCTCCCCTCCCATGCCAGATGAAGCCAATTCAACAAAGATGAGAAAACAAAAATATTCTTAGGAATCTTAGCATGTGAAAGTGCAAATATTTTCCATATTTTTTTATTCTACTGAAATCTGGCAGAGTGAAGGAGCTATTTCCATGACTCTGCGCTCAATGGGATCACCACCTTATCGCAGTGTCTGTGTCTCAGTGACCCCTAAAACAATGTCAACTAGAGCACTCTTGGTAGGGTGATCCAATCCAAACAGGTCGACAAGTAGAGACCCAAGAGTAATCCCCTGGTCCTCCAGGTTGAGGGTTGGGTGCTGGGCTAACAAGACTGCACCACAAAACACCAGTTGTGGCAGAAACCAGAAGCATAACAATAATGGCTTTATTAACCTACTGGTGCAAGTAGAGCACACGATAATGATATCCCCTGACTTAGCCAGCACTTTTTTGTGTTACTATCAAAATCACTAGAGTGGTAAAGCTGCGGTTCGAAATTTGAATTTGAAGCAGTTCGATTCTTTACACGTGATCTGAAAAAAATTGTCACATGGTTATATGTTTGCGAGCGTCCTGTCAGCGATGATGTGATTTTAACGGTCGCTTCATGGTCATGTGAACATAGTTTTTCCAGAATTTGTCACAACAATAATGACTCTATCAAGCAGACAGAGTCGGAAAACTCACGGGATGTACATGTATTCAGGATGAAAGAAAAGCAGGTTTTGTTTCATTTTAATGGCTTTCATACTGTTTTGCAGCAAAGAGTATCCGAAAGTCACGAAGCTTTCTGTTTGCTTTTGGATCAAAAAACAGTGTCCATGTGATAAAATTTTTTAACTCATGTGATAGAGATTGGCGCAGTGCGAGACGAAATTTAGTGACTGCATTTTACCACTCTAGTGATTTTGATAGTAAAGTGATATTACAGTATACTACATGACTGGTTTCAGGACGATTATCGAGTTATTTTTTCAAAAAAAAACTCTTAGTCGGCGTACGGACGTATGTCGCTATTCAGTGGATGGATGGGTGGATGAGCGATGTATTTCACACCAACCAGAATTAGGATACTATCGATCGATAACCAATGAAATTGCTGCTTGTATGTACCGTTTAATTTTGTAACAATATTTGTTTCGGATTCAAGGGACGGCCATCTTTATTTTTGTATAAACTTGGCCTTATTGGGCGGTGTTGGCATGATGTCTCCATTTCCAGCACTCAGTGTCTATGTAGCTCTGGTGTACAACGTTGTGTGTGGGTTTTAAGCGGAAAAATATTCGGAAATTTTCATAGTGGTGAAGAAGGTACAAGGATGTGAAATTTTACATGCTGCAAGCAGTCTGTTTTGGCGGCTTTGGGTTTAGGGATTGTTTTTTTATTGCGGTTAGTTGTGAATAAGAGCCATGTTGAATTTTAAAATGTTCCTGACTGAAGTAACGATAGCTTTAATTTTGGTTGAATTTGAAGTTGCGGATGTACGCAGATTGCTATTTCTCGGAGATGAGTTGTTTGAAATCAGTAGAGCTGAGAGATCAGACATGATCAGAGATTTTGCTTCAAGACATAGATGTCATAGAGCATTTAAGAATTTGAAGTTAGGGAGGCCACATACTCAAGAACACAGGGTGCAGTAATTTCGGAGAAACAGCTTTCATTGCAGACGTACCAGCTCTGGTAAATATTTCACGAACCGTTCGTAATTGAATATGCAAAATCTTTCACCAGGATTTTCGGCACAAATTTCGTAACAACCAGAGAACAATGTACTAACTGTACTACGTTTTAAAAACCCTTTGGAAAGATATATTTTTCCATTTGATCCGTTGATTGTCTTTCAATAAAATACTTTGATGCGTGTTTAATAAATCACAAAATATGAAGCTTTTGCTGAAAATCAGCGATGCAGAAAAACAAAGTATCATATTTCAACATTTCAAAGAAAAACAAAAGTATCATATTACAAATAAACAAAAGTATTGTGTTACCACTGCCAAGAATCACGTTTCTCTGAGTTTTTCATTTTCAGGTAGAAATAGCTTTGTTAATTAGAATTGGCATTTAGTCACAACAAGCGGTAGGTGGGTATGTCTTCACAACATTATAATGCCGTGTAGTAATGAGCAGTGTTAAAGAAAAGAGTTTAAAAGCATTGATATTTTCTAAAGATTTGTGGTATGGAATCCCTCAAATAATTATTGCTGCAGACTTTGTGACGGCAAGTGTAACCGCAAAGTAATCAAATTAGACTTTTAGGCATCACACCCAAGTTAGTGACGTACATCAATCAGGTTTGGGGTTGCATCAAGAAACCAGTCAAATTGTCAATCTCGTCTCCAGAGCCCGCTTTTCGTGATGCTGACCAAAAGAAAAGCGGGCTCTGGGGAACGAGATTGTGAAATTGTTTCATAAAAATGGAATGACATGCGCAATGAA
The DNA here is from genome assembly GCA_947652115.1 of Blastomussa wellsi. Taxonomy (NCBI): domain Eukaryota; kingdom Metazoa; phylum Cnidaria; class Anthozoa; order Scleractinia; family Plerogyridae; genus Blastomussa; species Blastomussa wellsi. The sequence goes on along the minus strand of OX393570.1, from coordinate 16,348,586 downwards.
GTGATTGATTAAACTGATTACTACAGTTTTACAGATATATTACTCATGGTCAACAGGAAAGTTTAGCCGTGAATGAATTCCCTAGTCAAACGTATTTTGCGTTACGCTCATTTACTTAAAATGCACATGCCATCGGCAAAAGGCCCAACACTAAATTGGTCATTGAGCATTCGTTTTGGATGGGCTAGTTTGCTGACCAAAAAAATACCCAATACGTCCATATCAAAACTGAAAAAAAATAACTCTCGCACGCATTGCATGCCTATGTTTACTTTACCATAGGATTTACATACAGATGCCAACTACTTGTAAGACACACAAAAAGAATGAGGACACAGTTTACAACAGGTATTTGATATTGAAACTACGACTTGAGAATAAACTTGAGGTACATGTGTCAATATTTTCTGACATTCATGACAAGGAATCTAACTTTGATTTCAAATTTGGATTCATCATTCTGCAGCAAAATAAATACTTGTGGGCAGCAATAATAGAACTTCAAATATAGCCGAGAAAATTATTTCGCTAAAATGCATTTGACCCAAAAGTACATGAACATGAAGCACCTTATAAAATAGACATTGCCCACCAGTGATGTGCGTGTGCCTTTGTTCTAATGAAATAAACAATTACTACAGTTGTATGACCAAATTCAAATAAAACACAGAGGCTTTTGGCATATTTTGTGCCTATGGAACACTGGATGTAGAGGGAGACTGATTTTGCCATTTGCTGGTGGCTCCCACAGGAACTTCAATCACCTTGCCCAAACTCATCTGTTGCTGACGAGTTTAACTTACATAAAATGCTGGCACCTACCTTTAAGGCATTGGCATGTTCACTCGTTGTCCAAGGAGCCCCTCCGTCAAGTCCAATAATACAAGCTCTGTCACAGTGAACAGCACCACCAGCATCTTTAGTCTGTGCAACAAGGTTATCAATATAACTGTCCCAAGACATTCTTAAGAGGCGTCTCTAGTTCTGGACAAAAGAAATTCAAAATCAATACAGCTGTAGATTAACAGTTTGACCAGCTGGCAAGATATAAAGTACCGTTTTAAAATAAATTACCGCCCAGAACAGTTAAGGTGACTTGATACTAACTTTTTCATGGTTCATACAGACCTGAGACCTTTCTATTCAAGGACTTTTCCAGGACTTTTCCAGGACTTTCAACCCATATTCAAGGAGTCCATTTGCACATGCACTATATCACTTTTTTACAGTTACTCAAAAAAAAAACAATTTCTGTAAATGGAAATAATGCCATACAACCAAAAGATAGGATTGTATAGAATCATTCCTTCAGCTTTTCCAGCATGGAACTTAATTTTTTGTCTAAGGAAGCAAGATCGTTCAGTTTGTCCTTGCAGATCGCCTCAACGCATTCGCCTGGGTGACAAATGTTAACTTAGCAGTAGCCTCTGCTTTGGTACAGAGTTCATCAGCTGTGTCATTGAGTGATTTAATCTCAGCATCAATTCTTTTCTTCTTCTTTTTGACTTCCTCTATCTCTTCCAGCACACACTTTCTTTTTGACCGTTCCTGTTCAGTTTTTTTCTTCTCCCTTTCTTGATCAAGGTATTTCTCGTATCGTTGTCTTGACATCTTGACTGACAGAAGCAAGGGCTTGCTCAATTCAACCTTCTCATGTGCGATTTCAATGCAGACTCTCCCATGTTTGAAATGTCGATCACTCGATCGCAGCATTTGCACAAGGCTTTTTTCCTGTCAGCTTTAAATGCAGTCAACCAGCCTTTGTACTGGGAATTAAGTTCCCACTGCTTATTGTACATACAGTTTCCTCTTTGACCTTTGCCTCCTTTTGAATTCATTTAGACACAAGAAACAAGACCAGGGGTGAATAAATTTCGAACTTCACGCTTCGTTTCCCTCGTGGTTTTATTTGCTAAGAGGGGGGTTGATCAATGCAACATGGCAAACCCCATTGAAGGCGCGGTTACTTAGGTACTTTGAATAAGAAACACTGAATCGTCCTACTATGAAAAGCTTTGCCGTTTTTGAGACGTTAGTCTAACGGTGAGTTTCTCAACTGATGTTAGACGCAATCTTTTCAATATTTTGATGTCAAAATGAACTTATTTTGCTAAATCCTCAAGTATTCAAGGACTTTTTCATAAAATTCAAGCACTGCTTCTTCAAATTCAAGGAGTTTTCAAGGAGAAAATCATTTTCAAGGAGTTTTCCAGGACCTAGCCGTTTTTCAAGGAGTATTCCAGGCCCGTGCGAACCATGTTTTTACACCACTTTCCATTTTGGAAAGTAGATTTCAAATTATTTACTTTCTATCTCAAAATTTTATTTTTCAAAATGTATGGCAGTATCATAGCTGCTAACCATGACATAATTAAATTGCACTGTACCAAATGTACTTGTCATACCCACACTGCCTCCCACACCATTCTCATGATCTTCCAACATGGCAGATCAGAGGAGGAGAGAATGGAGTAAACCAGTCTTTTTGAAGACAGAAAATGATCGTTGGATGGCTATATTTATAATTTTGTTTTTACACACTTTTTCTCTCAAGCTTGTCAAATGTAAAATTAACTTTCCAGCATACCCCAAAATTTGCTTTCTGGATCAGGCAAGTAAATTTTATGTAAGTTGTATGTACTTTCTGGTAGAAAGTTGAACTGTTGGTGTCAAGCCCTGCCACCATCTTGCAAAATGAGATAAATTCTTCTCTCAAAATTTCTCTCCACTGTTCTCATTTCTCTAAAGTGCAATGGAAATACCAGCACTTCACATTCTAGCAATTTATTCCAACCATTTGAGCATAATTATGGAATGCTTGTTTTGAGTATTGAACCAATGGTTTATTTACATCTGACTTATGAAGGTCACCTAATGGGAATCTTACCTTTACTTTTTATCTTAATTAATTTCTATGGAGATTGAAAACTTTGACAAGACAAGTGGTAATTTTCTTGCTGAAATTAAATGCAAAAGTTTTTGATTTAATTCCTTGGGTGCTCGTTCAAAACATTGAAAACAGCTGTCATATCTTTTAAGATCGCGTCGCCAGTCAGTTGTGGCTGCAAACAAAAATCTTTTCTGCCATGCCTGTTTTTTGCAAGTTGTTTTAGCGAAAGGGATTGCCCATGTGCGCCAGCGAAACACATTTACCAAGGAACCGCTGTAATGGTGTCTCATTGAGCGAGTCACAAACGTAATGTCAAGAAAATTGACACTGCGTATGCAACACAAAAGAATTAAAATTTGACAAAAAAATTAAAATTCTTATTTCATCATCGATTTAGGAGAAAACTAGTCAAAAATTGTGAATGACGAGGAAGTTTTAGTCTAAAAAGGGAAACATTTGGTCGCAAATGCAACCGTACCAGTTGTAATTTCAAGCCCTGGACCCATACAAATCATTGTAGTCCACCTAAATCTTTGCCATCCTTCACCATCCTTGTACCTTTTTAGGTAATTAGGAACATAAATGTACCAGCCAAAATGAAACTTTGCATAGTTTGTAGCTAAATGTAGTTGGCCACCATTGCTGGTCTCAAGGCCAACAATTATTAATTAGCATTTTGTAATTATCAGCCCTATAAAGGGTATCAAATTAACCTGTTTTAGCAAAATCTGCTTTCAGAGCCTCTTAATCAAAGCACTCTTGTAAGTACAAAGACAGTTTTCTGTGTTCAAGCACCACAAAACTCATCAGAGACAAAAACTACCCATAATCCTGACAACTTGTGACAGGATATTACATGTAATGTAAAGCCTGATTTATAAGAAGCTTTGTTTTGCCAAGCCATTTCTAACATACTTATAAACCAGACACAATCAATGTATAGATATGCTAAAATGGTATCTCATTGGCAAAGATGTGGTACTTCTTCTCTAACATATTTCTTTCCAGCTGTAGCAAGGGGCTAAAAACAAACTGAACTTTCTGCAGAAGGTCTTGTATCTTCGATTTTCTGCATGTTTGGAATTTTTAATTTAAGCAAGAATAGGCAACCTTTAAAATAACTAAATGCAAGCATAACAAAGCAATAATTACTTGAGCTAGATGTTTGTAACTATCTATAATCACAAAGTGTACAAACGTCATGTTCATGCATAAGAAGCTTGAACTTTGCTTTGTCTTCTTCCAAATGGCAACAATTACACTATAATCAAATACTGGGAAATGGCACAAACTAACTTCCACAAAAAAGCTAAATATTGATCAAGCAAATAAAGTAGAAGAAACTAGAGAAAGAGACCAGCTGTTTTCCGATTATTTAACAAGCGTTTAGTCAGAACAGTGTTATTTGAGAACTTCAACCCATAACATGAACCCAAAAGCTCTCTCCCAGATTAATCTACATTGACTTTACCGGAAAATCTCTGTTCATCGTTGCTACTGCCACGAAGTGAATTAACATTACTCGCCGAAACTTAACAGCTCACAATGCAATCGCAGTATGCAGGCCATCGGAAAGCCGCATCAAATATTCAGTAATAATAAAAATTCTACCCAACAACCATTAATCAGCTGAAATCACGGCTCACTGTACCTTACACAGAGAAAGAATTGAATTAACTAGATGCTAAGCGCCAATATTTCTTCAAACGACAACAGCGAAATA
>OX393570.1:16306473-16338973 GCA_947652115.1 Blastomussa wellsi | reverse complement strand
CCGCGCGCGGAAACTGACTCTATTTAATTATGACGCAAATTTCTATATTGGAAATCAAATTTAGCCTGCAGTAATTTTTTATTGCTCCAAAAATAAAGTTTGTTCATATCAATAATTAGGTAAATATAAGATTCGGTAATATCTCCTACTTCGGATTTTTTTTCTTTTTTTTTTGAGGGGGAGGGAGTTCACTTTTTACTGTATTCTTCTACTTCTAATTTCAAGGGGTTTTAACATGCCGCGCCCAACATGAGTATTTGTTATCTATCGTTATCTATTCTTTTCCTCCTAATACGAGCAAGAAAAGGGACACCTTAAAGAAAAGATCACGTTTAATTCCCCGAAGCGCAGTGTAATGGTAAGTTTAGGGATAATGTTAAATGTAGCCTCAATTTAAATACGCTATTTTGGAGTATCTCTGAGGTGAATACATGAGCCCGATAGAAAAATACTTAAATTGTGCACACCAGCTCTGGCGTGACCCCGGTGCGAAAACAGAGAGACCACTAAAAGACTACAATTCGCTGCAAATTTTTTCAGTTGGGTAAACTAATGTGATTTTCAACTTATAAGACAATTAGAATGCAGGAATCTTATACTTCAAGCAAGTATGCATAGTGAAAAATGTGCAAGCAGGACATTTTTATCGTTCTTAAGGAAATTGTCTCCGCAAAGGATGAGGAGATTGCCGTTCTTAATGAAGCTGTAGCAAAGTTACGACAGAATCAGGGACAGGAAAAGGAGATAGATTTTGCAAAACAAATGGCGCCAATAGACGAGGAACTTAAGAAAACGAAGGAAAATATTTCCGAAGCGCAAGAACACTTTCTGAAAAAAAGTAGAGGTGAGCCAGAATTATTTAATGGTAAGTGGATATGGATTGAGAAATATTCAGTGTGCTGTAACTATTGAGACTGATCAGAGCGAGTCTGTTCCTCTCTTGACAATAACTCTGTATTAATCTGTTAGTCCCTTACTGATCTAGTAATAGTTGCTATAACCTGCCGTTAATCATATGATAATGAAATAACAGAACATAACTAGTATTGCAATTCTCCTCTATTATATATTATATAATAACCAAATCAATGCGCGCGCTGTGATTGGTCAATCAGCTATGGTTTATTGTGCCAGTAAACTCATGGAAAAATCGCGCGTCTTCTGAATTATTATATAAAAGCAATAGACCAAAAGTTTCTATGGTTTATAAGCTGATAAACCACTTGGGATGTTGGAAGAACACTCGAAGAATTCGTAAATCACTCGCCTGCGGCTCGTGATTTACAAATTCTTCTCGTGTTCTGCCAACATCCCGCGTGGTTTATCAGCTTATAAACCATAGAAACTTGTGGTCTATTGCTTAAATCAATCATGATATCAATCGAATTCTCACTTTTATAATTTGCAAGTCTTCACTTATATCTAGGAACATTACATGAAAGGAAATCTAGTGAAGGGCTCCCCTAATTTTTGCGAGCACCTAGCTGGACCAAGCTGGGGTGACTTAATTTACACGCAGTTGGTTTGTTGGTTGGCGTTTTAAACTGAATGTCTTCTGCAGATTAAACTATCTTTTTCTACCCACCTTATTCACTTCGCATCAGTAAAGCGCGTTCCCTTGCAGCAGTGCATGGGCCGTAAAACGCAAATACGAGCAAACCAAATGAACGGAACTAATAATAATAATAATAATTAAAAATCTTTAAGGAGGAAGCTCCCATCACTATATTGGGTTTCAGGGAGGTCCTCAAATAAATGTTCCTAAAAAGTTAAAAATGCTAAAAAAATTAAAAGGTCTAAAATTGATAAAAGCACTAAGAAAATACAGATAGTAGAAACTTATTTATACTGCGCTTAAAATGTTACACGGCGTAGGCTTTTTAAAAAACCGGGGAGGGATGACCAGTCGCCTATGCACTTGTACTGCGTTGCTCTTTTGCCCCAGTCAGTTCTTTGGTTAGACAGTCTGGGAAGGTAGCCATTTCTTGTATAATATCCGTGCAAGTCTCTCAACGATGAGGCAATTTGAGACTGTTTTCGGTCGCAAGCTTTTCGCATGTATTACATGGCATCTCAGTTCGCTTGTTTTCTTTCTTTCTTTTTTGATCACTGCAGTTGACAACTACTTCGATTATCATCAAGCTTCGTGGTTTGATACTTTGGCAAACAACAGCGAATGTCTGGTAATTCACAACTACCCATTCCGTTCAAAAATTCAAATCTTGACGCTATGAGGACCAATGGTTCTTCTGACAAACCTGCGAATTCCAAGATCTCAAAGGCAGCTGAAGGTAGTCAAGGTAAGGCAAAAGAAACATATGCGGTTAACGAAAGGGGACTGATTTATTGTCTCACACCTAAGGCGTCCGGTGAAAGCGAAAGTAAAACTGACGTACGGTTTTTCGCGGTTGATTAATGTCCAAAGCAATTATTGGGGGCAACTCTGAAGCTCCAAAACTTAAATAGTAAATTGTTTCAACATTTTCCCTCACTCTATGAAGAGACGGTCTCCAGGGTTCCAGAAGCCCCTTATCACCTCCTTTTTGCGCCCATCGCTGCCCTCAACAACACTCGGCACCCGCATCTTTGGGGTACTGTTGTTATTGTCGTGTCCTGAATACATAAATTAACTGATTTTCCGAACCGTTTTTGGTGAATCAGATTGAAATTACGTGAACAAACCAGTATGACCGGCCAGTTCTGACAAATGGTAAACGTCTTTAGTTATTGGTATGCATTTCGCGCTTGAGCAAAGTTAAGAACTAATGCCCCATTCACACCAACAAAACTTGTTTAGTTAAACCAGGTTAGAAAAAATGAAAATGAGCAACAGAAGACTGAAAGATTGAATTTTACATTGGATTCAAGTAAGTTTTAATGTGCTCTTTCATCGTGCCAAATTTGTCAACAATCACCAGTTAGTAACTTTTATGAACAAAACAATTTTAAACCGTGTTTAACTAAACAGCTTTTAAACGTGTTTAAGCTTTGGTGTGAATTGGGTATTAGTCATAACTTTAGAACAGTTTTACTAACGGTCTACCAGCAATGTTTATTAACCTTTGACCAACACAGTGCAACCGAAATATTCTTGTGCCTTATGCCACGCATAACCGGCACCGGACGAACCTAATTGATAAACGTTGCGACTCATCGCGGGTGAATTTCTTGAGAACTGGGATCAGCCGAAGTATCAATCACCTCTGCTCTTCTTGTCAGCGTCCCAAATAATTGAGAATGTTAATTGGTTTGGCTTTTGAGAAATTTCTGTCTTCTCAGCTTTTAAAGCTAAGACGACAGAAAATTCTCAAGTCAAATCCATTTCGGCGCATCGGGACAGCGAAAGGTAGGTAGGTAGGTAGGCAGGTAGGTAGGTATACTTTATTTAATTCAAAGAAACACGCTAACCCCAACGACACGCAGCTGGTTTCCATGGAGGGCGTGTTTGTACAGACATAAAAAGAGACTAGAACTAATAATATAAGATTAATAATATCGTAGGTCTAACATCATAAAAATTCAACTACTATAAACTAAGTACATATTATGGTATGGAAAGTCGGGCATGCAATAAAGTATGGGGCTGTTCGATCACGACATAAAAATCACTGTTTTATTAATATTGTTTGCAAAATCTCGAAGTTAACTGATTTCTTAATTGAGTTAATTGATTTCTTAATTTAGGCAAAAGTCGGCAGCCGATTCGAACACCATCACTATTCACGCCTGTGAATGGCGCCGCTGCCACTTCCCTAAGCAACCCCGTTGAAAAAACGATCAACGCTGAAGCTAAGACGATCAACAGCGTACCGACGACCAATCCATTTCGTATGACAGCGAAAGGTACGGAGAGTCGGACATACAATACTCTATCTGGATGAGGACCCCACATAAAACGGACGCTGCTGCTCGCGTCTCCTCTCTTGGGGAGTGCAACTCACTTTAGGGGTCAAAAACCTTAAACCACGCCCATGTTAATCTCATATCAGGGGTTACTTCCATTTTTGCAATGAGCATTCAGTTTAATTCCTTCGTTCCGACTGACAGACTCACTGACTGACTGACTGCCTGACTGACTGACTCACTCACTCACTCACCCACTGACGGACTGACTGATTGATTAAAGGGTGGACGGATTGATGAATTGATTCTTTACTAACCCGCCCAAAATATAATTGTCCCGTTAGGGAACTACCGTATGCATAAAACAGGGAATCGATTTTTTTTTATTTAAACATTTTAGCTTTTAAATTTCTCAGGAAAATAAAAGAGACAACTTAGCCGAATATGAATGAAAGGTTTTACAGGTTATCACACTTTTTTATTTCTTAGCGAAATTTTCTTTGGCAAAATGAAGAGGAAACTTTCTCGAATCTGTGTGTAAAATAAATATCTACGCGGCGTTTGTAAATAGGTGATATTTTAGTAAAGATATAAAAAATTGAAATGGTGTCCTTGTTAATGAGTAATTTCTAACAGAGAAACATGCAGTCTTGAAGCTTCATTGACCAGTGAAATCTCCCCCTGAGGAACACAAAGACGATTTGCTTTGGTCCAAAACTTAGTGACCGATTTATATATACCTGCGGTTTTTAAACTGAACAATCTGGTTGGCAATTAACTGAGCATTTAAAATGGGAGGGGAGGGTGGGGACAGAGGCATATCCAGGATTTTTCTTAGGTGTGCACCACTAAGGAATGATGTCATTGATGGCTGACACAAGCAGCTATACTACTTAATATTAGAAAGTCGCAAGTCATCTAAGAGGGGGTGTGCACCCCTGCACCCTCCAGCTAGATTCACCCCTGAGGTACAGGAAGCAGAAGGTTCAGAACCCCCTGTCCCACCCTTTACAAAAAAGGTTTGGAACCCCTTGCCATCGCCGCCCCCCCCCCCCCCCTTTTCACCTACCACACTATCAAAAACGAAATACATCACAGAAATTTGGAGCTCTCCTTCAAGGAGAGACACCTGATTTATTAAAGCCTACAACAAAAAATATGACTTAAAATGATATGCCAAAATAAAAGACAAAACGGACCTTACGTGTACTTTTAAACAAATATTATCAATGAAACTAAGTAGTTTAGACACTAAAGAAAATGACAATTAGTTTCAGCTGCAACATTTCTTAAACATTTGAATCTTAAATTTCATACACCTCCCAATTCTATGTCCACACAAACTGTTGCCTGTGCAGTCTTAAAGATAGAAAAAACAACATGGTTTGGGCAGAGGTTGAGTCGCTCAAATATGGCATTTGTCATTACGTATCTGAACAATTTTTTCCAGTCATAGCGTAACTTGTCTGTAGCTACTGTATCAAATATTATCTGCATTTTTATATCCCTTTCAGGGATTTCTCTCAATTCACGACACAGGTTGTTCACAATGTCGTCATCTGATTACAACTGCCAGAATTCATTTCATTTTCCTTTATTATTTAAATTTTGGAATTCCAGTCGGTTTTAAATGACAAATTGCCCTAGTTATAGCACAAGAAAGACAAAATTAAAAACTAAAGGATTCTCATAGTTGTAGTGAAATGATGTCATCATGCAAAATGAGGGTAAAACAATTTTAAGGCTGATTGCTCAAGTACATATTTCTATCGCATAGCTTTGTGTCTTGGAAACACTGTGGAGCAAAATAGCCTATAGTGATCTATGAATTTAGCCAAGTCCTAAAAAGCAGAGCTCCATATTTTTTGTTGGTGAATTTGTGAAAATGCTTAATCATTGGAAATACTAGACAGTCAGTGTAAACAACTACTCAAGAAAGATTCCATGGCCAAAATGAATCATAACTGCAGAAATTCTGCTCATGATGATGATGAAAGATTGCAAAATTCTGCCATAACCCTTAAGAAAAAACTCAGACTTGAGCTTGTGATTCAATGGAAAACCACAGGTCAGCAATCAATTTCAAAAAACGCAACAGTTACACGGCCTCAATGGGCTGTAATCCTGAGCCCACAATATGGTCATGTGATACTGGTCAGTGGATGCCTTGTCTTGACTGATATAAATATGGATGACACATGGATGTCCAATATCAAACTGAAAGTTTCTGTTAACCTTGATGTTAACCAGGTGTATACCTGGAGTATAGTCCAAAACTATAGTGTATGCATGTAAATTTACAGGTGCAAAAATTATTGTGCAATGCAAGAACATTACATCACAAACTAATTAAGATACATTAAAATGACAGATCATCTTCTTCTTGGACTGAGCAAAAAGGTTCCTCGCTCTTACAAGGGATCTACTTTCAAAAACAACTGTTAAGAATCGAAAAATTGTAATTATTTAGCCGTTCAATGCTTAACTAGTTGCCTAGGTGATTTTTGCGAATTTACCGCTTATTTGTATCGCGGGCGCATTTTCACACGTGTAAGACGAAGGAAGACATGTTGATTGTGAGACTTCGCTGTTCATTCTAACGTGAAATTAAAAGGTAAAATCAATTGCTCTGTGTGACGACCCCTTTGGATATTGACCGTTCTGCCGATTGAGAACAATTGTGGTCCCTCGAGGCGGATAGTTTGGATTTAGCGACGACAGAGAGTGGATTTTGACCGAACAGACGAATGAACAGTAATGGCGGACACGAGTAAACCAGACCAAGACCTGACGAGTGAAGGACAAGACTTGCCGCCTTTGGCGATAGAAAAACCACCTGAAAACGTTTTGATCGAACAGGAAAACGAAAGCGAGAAAGATGGGAGCGCAGTAAGTACCGCTAGTGGTAAAATTCAATCGTTACGTAGTAACAAGAAGTCAGCCAAGACTAGACTTACGAAAGCAAAGAATCAGTTGAGTGATCTACTGGGAAGTAACACAATAACTGGAACTTTGCCGAGTAAAAACGCTATTCGGAGAGCCATTAACAAAGTCAAAACGGAATCAAGTCTTATTGAGAAAATTGTTGCCAGTCTTAAAGAAGTTTATGCATTGAACGAAATTACAGAGGCAGATACAATTATTGAGTCACTTGACAAAGAGGCGGATGAGATAGCAGCGTCAGTTGACGAAGTTATTGAGTATGCGGAAAGACACGTGCAAGAAAGACTAGACAAGGGAGAGGAAGAGTCAGTTTTGCTTTCAAACAAGTCACAGGCAAATGATGATAACGCCTCCTTAGCATCCTCATATGTAAGACAAAAGCAGTTGGAAGCAAAACAGGCCAGTGAACGCCTTGCTCAAGTAGAAGAAGAGCAGAAACAAAAAGAATTAGAGCTTGAAAGAATAACTGCCGAAGTTCAACTAGCTAAACAGCGGGCTGAAGAAGCGAGAAAGATTGCTTCTCTGAATAAACTCAGAGCAGATGCAGCAGAGCGAGAGTCTGGCTTACCCAATAAGGATGGCACTTCACTGGGCATATCCCGTTCCCCTGATCTAGATTATGAAAAGAATGCATACGGACCTGGCCAGTACCATGGGAGACTGGTACAAAGGAGCTTACCTGTCAAGCTGAAAGGTGTCGATCTTCCTAAGTTCTCAGGAGAAGATAAAGCTGATTACGAGCCTTGGAGGGCTGCCTTTATGTCTATTGTTGATGGAATGGATATTCCCGTTGGTGAAAAAGTGTTACGTCTTCAAAGCAGTTTGACCGGAAAGGCCCTGACATTGGTGAAAGACCTAGGATACTCTATCAATGCCTACGAAAGAGCAAAGGAAAAACTCGAAAAGAAGTATGGAGGGGAGAGGCGTTTGCAAATTAAACACTTGACTGCTCTGCGTGGATGGCAAAAGGTTCGACCCCGAAACCTAGAAGATATGGAGAACTTTCAAGGTATACTGGAAAGAGTTTGGATAGCGCTGAAAGACTGTGGTCCAGGACAAGAACTTCAAGGGCACAATCTGAACCTTACAGCAAAAGAAAAGCTTTCAGAGGAGGATGTGCAGGCTTACAAGCATTGGCTTATCGATCATTCTCTGGAAGACAGCTTCGAGTCACTCATAGAATGGGTAGAGATCAGAGTGCAGATTATGGAAGAAGCGAGGGAAGAGACAAGTGGGTTCGGAAAACGAAAATCTGACGAGACAGAAGGGCGGAGAAATGGTTTTCGAAGTGACCGAGTTCGTGGCAGAACCTTCAACACAAAATCGAAGTCAAGAAGCTGTATTGTGGAGACATGTAAGCAGAACCATCCTCCATGGGTTTGCAAAGCCTTCAAAGAGTTACCTGTTCCAAAGAGAAAGGAGCTGATTGGAAGTGCCAAGCGTTGTTACCGTTGTCTAGCTGCTGGTCATCACAGCAAGGAATGCCCTAACACGAAGCGATGTGGAGTTGACGGATGCCTCAGTACTCATCATAGCAGCTATCTTCACGAAAATACTTCCCACCATCCGACGGACAGATCACAAGGCAACCTACATGTGGGCGCCTCGCCTTTCCGGCCAGACGAACAGGCAAATCCAGATTCTAGAACCCTGCAGACAACAGGAGCAAGCGTGAGTGACCCGGCACCTCGAGAGCAGACACACAATACTAGCCATGCTGAACATGTGTCTTTGATGATTCTCCCAGCTTTGATCAGTAATGGAAATAAAGGACTGAGGGTAAATGTCATGCTAGACCCATGCTCCACAAGTTCCTACATTTCTGAGGAGGCTGCTGAAGAGCTAGAGTTACATGGACATGAGTTGAATCTGACTATTGCAGGAACAGGAGGAGTAGAAGTCAAGACACGTTCACGCAGGGTTGAACTGACCGTGGCAAACCTAGATGGCACCTTTTCAAGTCCGTTGCAGGCCCATGCCCTTGACAACATTGCCGGCGATACTCCAGCTATTCGCTGGTCAGAACTGAAGGATAAGTGGCCCCACCTTCGCCAAGTGCCATTCCAAAGTGTATCAAAACGGCGTCAGATTGACATCATGATTGGCAGTGATCATCCAGTCTTTCATCATGTGTTGAAGGAAGCTTGCGGTGACCAACCAAATGACCCCATTGCGCGTTTAACAAATTTGGGCTGGGTGTGCTTTGGTCCTACATTGGTGGAAGAATTTCGACGTAACACTCATTCCCACTTCACACGCACGTACCGCAGCAGCCAAGTCAACAAGCCACCGCCTCCTGATGACATTCTGCGTGCATTTTGGGAACTCGAATCCCTGGGGATCATGGACAAGTCTGAACAAAGGATGACAGCAGAAGAAAGGGCGGCAGTTGCTCAAGTATCTGAGACACTGGAGGTCAAAAATGGGCGATACAAAATTGGAATCCCCTGGAAAGAAGGCGAACCAAAGTTCACTAACAATTATGATTTAGCTATTGTGCGACTCAAAAGCCAGGAGAAGTCCCTCAAGCGTAAATGCCCAGAGGTCATGGAAGCCTACAACAAGATCTTTCAAGACTACGAGAAAAAGGACTACATTCGCCAAGTACCCCAATCTGAAGTTGAAAAGCAATGGTTTCTGCCCCACTTTCCAGTGGTCAAAGAAGACAGAGTTACGACAAAAGTTCGCGTGGTCTTTGATGCTGCGGCGAAGCATGATGGAAAGAGCTTGAATGACGCCATACGGCCGGGGCCAAAGCTTCAAAGAGACTTGGTTGATGTGTTGACACGTTTTCGTCGTGCACCCGTAGCCCTGTCAGCTGACATTTCTGAGATGTTCTTGCAAGTTGAACTGCAAGAGAAAGACCGTCCATATCACCGGTTCCTGTGGCGTGACTTCGACACTTCAAGAGAGCCTGACGTGTATGAGTTTCAGCGACTATTGTTTGGAAACACTGCTTCGCCATTTTGTTCCCAGTATGTTCTTCAGACCCATGCCAAGACACACGCTTCAGACTTTCCTCAAGCAGCAAGCACCGTTGAAGATTCAATGTATGTGGATGATGTACTAGACTCCTGTGAGACAGTCGAGAGTGCTCAACACCTGCGACGCCAGCTGTCTGCCCTTTTGGCCATGGCAGGCTTCAAGTTAAGGAAGTGGTCCTCCAATGAACCAGTTGTAATTGAGGACGTCCCGAAGGAAGACCGGCTACCTGCCATAGACTTAGACAAAGATATCTTGCCAAAGACCAAGACTCTTGGAGTCATGTGGGAAGCTGAAAGAGATGTCTTTACCTTCCAAGTGCAACAGCCACTTATTAACAACAAAGCACAGACCAAGCGAAACGTACTGAGCGCTATAGCCAGCCTGTTTGACCCGCTTCAGTTCTTGGCACCATTCACCGTGAGAGCAAAGGTCCTTATGCAGGAGATATGGATGGCTGGTGTTGATTGGGATGACGAATTACCCGAGAACTTAAAAATCAAGTGGGAGAAGTGGGTATCAGAACTCCCACAACTGTCAAATGTTGGTATCCCTCGTTGTCTGCGTCGAGCATACCCAGAGAACATTGAGCTACACCTATTTTCAGATGCTTCTAATGACGCTTTCGCATCAGTTGCCTATTTAGTCTGTCGGTACCAGGATAGCAGTCCGTCGTCACGCCTTATCGCATCAAAGTGTCGTGTGTCCCCAGTGAAGGCAATGACAATTCCCCGGCTAGAGCTTATGGGTGCCATCCTTTCAAGTCGACTGGCCCAGAATATCCTGAAAGTAATCTCCGTGGATAGAACCATCTTCTGGACTGACTCAGAGAATGTGTGGTACTGGGTCCGCAATCAAAGCCGTGAGTTCAAACCATTTGTTGCCAACCGAATTGGTGAAATACAGCGAACGTCAAGTCCTGAGCAGTGGCGACACGTACCAGGAACAGTAAACCCAGCAGACCTGCCAACAAGGGGGCTTTCTGCCATGGCCTTAGCCGAGAGTGAAGTTTGGATGGAAGGACCAGCCTTCCTTAAAGATGATGAGTCAACGTGGCCAGCAGCACCACCCCCCAGAGACAACACTAAGAAGAACGAAGACTGTAAAAGACGAACGACATCCAGAACACACGTGACCAACAGCCATGCCAGTGTGATCATTGACCCAAACAGATTCTCAAGCCTCAAGGGTCTAGTTCATGTGACAGGATGGGTTCAGCGATTCCTGACCAACTGCAGACTTCCAATGAATTTACGAAGAAAGGATCGAATCCTTCTGCCAACCGAGATATCAGAAGCAGAGACGTTCTGGATTAAGCAAGCTCAAGCCCAAGCCTTCCCTGATGGAGAAAACGAGGGTTCGCTGACTCAATTGAACCCTAAGAGTGATGGTGATAGGTTACTTCGAATGGATGGACGCTTGCGTTTTGCAGATGAGCTTCCATATGACACAAGGCACCCTATCCTACTTCCAAAGGACCACCCTGTAACAAGACTAGTAATCGCTGACGCCCATGAAAGACTCGGTCATGGGGCTGGAGTAGAGCAAGTTCTAACTGAGTTAAGAAGCCGCTTCTGGATTGTAAAAGGAAGGCGCATGGTACGAAACGTAACCGAGGCTTGTGCTGAATGTAGACGTCGTTTCACCATGAAGATAGGCCATCAGATGATGGCCCCCTTACCCAAATCGAGATTGCAGTCCTCACTAAGGGCATTTGAAAAAGTTGGTGTCGATTATGGAGGCCCATTCTTGACGAAGCAAGGACGTGGTAGGACAAGAGCCAAACGTTACCTGTGTCTTTTCACTTGCCTTACAACCCGAGCTGTGCATTTGGAAATGTCCTACTCATTAGACACTGACTCGTTTATTAACGCATTTACCCGGATGACGTCAAGGAGGGGGGCACCAACCTATGTTATCTCTGACAACGGAACCAACTTCGTTGGAGCAGAGCGCGAACTTCGAGAGTTGGTGGAGGCCCTTGACACCGACAGAATTGCGCAAGAAACCAGCAAATATCACCCAATTGACTGGAAGTTTAACCCTCCGTGTGCCCCCCATTTTGGTGGTGTATTTGAAGCATTGATCAAGAGTGCGAAGAAAGCAATCAAAGCTATCCTTGGAGACGCAGATGTTACTGACGAAGAGCTTCACACAGCAATCTGTGGTGCGGAACGATTGTTGAATTCCAGACCAATTACTTATGTCAGCTCAGATCCCAATGACCCTTCGCCGCTTACTCCACGCCATTTTCTTGTTGGAGAGATTGGAGGACCGTTTGCCCCTGAGGCACTTGACCACGAGCAGACCTACAACCCCAAGAAACGTTGGCACCGTGTGCAGCAACTTCTAGGACAGTTCTGGAAACGTTGGAGAAAGGAGTTCCTGCCCAAACTTAATGCCAGGAAGAAATGGTTTCATCCAAGACACAACTTGAAGGAAGGTGATGTTGTACTGATTGTAGAGCCAAACGCCGGCAGAGGAGAGTGGCCTCTCGGCCGTGTGATTGAAGCCTACCCTGGTGATGATGGTCTAGTGAGAGTTGTAAAAGTCAAGGCAAAGAACAAGGAATACTTGCGTCCTGTCCATCGCCTGTGTCCACTGGAGTATGTAGAAGACAATGCTGAGGAATGAGAGTCATTGAACGTTCGACTGTGATACCGGAACTGTGGCTGATCGTGAAAGTGACAGTCGTTGATGTTTTGTTACCTAGAACTTTGATTGAAACATTGATTAGATAAGATGATTTGAACTTTGATCGTTATTGAGAAACAGTCTATGACAGTGGTCATACTTCTCCGTGGACTTAAGATTTTTATGCATGTTATTAGTCAGCGAATGCATCAATTGCATTCGGGAGGGGAATGTTAAGAATCGAAAAATTGTAATTATTTAGCCGTTCAATGCTTAACTAGTTGCCTAGGTGATTTTTGCGAATTTACCGCTTATTTGTATCGCGGGCGCATTTTCACACGTGTAAGACGAAGGAAGACATGTTGATTGTGAGACTTCGCTGTTCATTCTAACGTGAAATTAAAAGGTAAAATCAATTGCTCTGTGTGACGACCCCTTTGGATATTGACCGTTCTGCCGATTGAGAACAACAACAAAGCCACAGTAATAGCCAGGAAAGCCACCACAAAGCTCAGCTTAACTGCTTCACCAGAACTTATCATGGTCACAGTTGCAAATCCTCTCTTGTCATGCTTTGACAGGGAATCTTCAGTGTTTCTGTATGCCCACACAACATAGATTTCACCTTTCTGAAAACAAAGGAAAAATAAGCACAAATTAGTTCTACAAGAAGGCTGAGCTGTGTTGATCTTTACAACAGCTCAATAATGCTACGGTATGCATCACGTTTTTCTTGATAGATGCAGCATGTTAAAATGCAAATTTGCAGCTTGGCAGTTGGTTAACATATATTAATCACAAAGCTGTTAAAAATAAGCAACCTATTCTGGAATCAGATCATCATGATACCAGATTTTCGTATCATGGATTGCTAGCATCAAACAAATGAACACAGAAGGGTATGGATTTAAATGAGGGGGTGGGGGAAGGGGGCCACAGCACTCCCTTTTTTGTAGGTTTCTCAAAAAAATGATGATCAACCGTCTTTAGACTGTAAAATCCACAACTGGTCTATTATCAATGCTGCGTACTGATTGGTTGAGCTACTACCTATATGTTATAGCCCACTAGTAGCGAAAGCGCCGGCTTTGAACCTAGCCTGCGTAGCAAGCGTTCCCAAGCGAGCGAAGAGCTGTTATGATCTGTTATTGTATAAATTGGGGCAAGGGGACAAGGGAACGCTTGCCCGCAAACCCCACGATTTTGAAAAACGCCCACTGATTTTTCACGCTTGAGTTCATTCATAGGTTGACAGCTTGTCAAGAATTAACCAATAACATTTTGCCAGATGTGAAATTTTATTTCCTTCACTCGTCACGCGAGTCAGCTTGTCAAACCAACGAAACTGTTGTGATGTTTGGTGGTATAATTTCAAAGTAAAATTTTCTCCTCAGAAAATCTTTCCAAGCCATCGAAATGAAAATATGCATATGGAGAAAACCTTGCTGCTACTTGGAGACCGGTTGGAGTCGAAGTTGTTGAAAACAACAAGCTATTTTCAAAGCGTGTTTGCAATCCTTACGCTCACAAAATTTTAATTTACTGACTCTGTACGAACAGTCAACACATACAGAGTTTGATAGGTAGCAAGACTGCTGCTTGCAAAATCCCACCAAAGCAGAGCATTAACGTTCCAAGCCACTGCTTGGGAAGGCACTGAGTAGCAGTAAATTCTTCTGTCTCACAAAACGCTTCTCAGAAGTCTTTAAAATTCGCAGCCACAGCAGGCACAGAAAGATTCTGTTAGTTCAAAGTTGAACACGGGTATGGACGATTTACCAACTGGTGGGACACTTCAAGTCAAAGAAGTGATCGTTTATTCTACCGGTAAAGTGACAGCAAGAATTCCTCACAGGGAAGAAAGTAACAAGAATTGGCAAGCGGCCACAAATATCATACTCGAACACAAAGAACTTTATAAACATGGCTCAGAAGAAGTGGCCAGCTTTACTAGATCTGAAAAATTTCTGCTATGATTAAGGTTATACAAAACACTTCGTCAAAATCGCTGCACCAGTTGCAGGGAAACCATTAACATTTTGAAAATACAATTTTAGAAAGCGGCGAACAAGCTTATCTCAGCCCCGTCCAGGTTTCCACTGAATGATGTTCGTCTACTATAGACAACGAATTGATAAAACGCTAATCCATGGCGGCTTCAGTTGACGCTGGTGTATTTGAACCAAGCAGTCCATCATCTCCATTGAATTCGCCTCTGCTACTTGATCACGTATTATGCTTTGCAATGGAGAAATAACAATGATACTAGAAAAGTCTGTTCCTCTTCGCATTTTCCTTCGCACTCCGCACATCAAAACAAACGACTGAAAAATTTAACTCTTGCCATACCCTGTTGGTAATATCATGATTCCACTTTCTTGTTCTGGCTTCAACGTACTAAAAGATGCGAGTCCCGGTGCACTCAGCTTCGCTCAGGCATGCCATTGCGATTCAAAAGTCTTCCACGAACTTCTTCGTCCATTGATAACTTCTTGTCAAACTTGTCAATCAAAGTACCACGCCGCACCAATCAGAGGCCTTCGTTCGTGGGCGAACGAAGTTTTTCAGAATCGAGGGGTTTGCGGGTAAGCGTTCCTTTCCTTCCCCTCCCCCTTCTTTTCCCTTTTTGCCCTCACCCCAATTTTCGAGCGACCGGAAATCGCTTTTCGCTCTTCGCTCGGGCGGGAACGCTTGCCACGCAGGCTATTGAAAACCAAAACAATGGTGGCTGAATTGCGTTTTGCTGAAGTTTCGGACGAGTATTTGAGCTCATTATTACATAAATCTATACTTTCTATGCTTTCTGGTTGGATTTTACTGAAACAATTATTCCTCTCGCCCTCGTGGCCTCTGAGTCAATAGCCCATTTGGCCTTCGACCTCATGGGCTATTGACTCAGAGCCCAATCGGGCTCGAGGAATAATTGTTAACTATTTTTCAGAACCTTCTTCAGTGATTACCTGGTCCGATAATTATCTAGTTATGTTCACTCTCTGTAAACAGCTTGCCTACCATTTCGTCTTAAAGTTCATCCACTGAAGCCTAATTCAACTGAACTTTTGGTGACACTTGTATGGTGGCCTAGAGCTGCCATAAGGATTTTCGGTGTTTTTTCGTATTTTCTTTCATATTATATTTCATTTTACTTATTTAGTTTATTTTATTTGATTTCATTTGCTTTATTTTATTTTATTTCATTTTCAAAAACAATTTATTATAGAAGTAAAATGAAATAAAAAAAATGTTTGTCTAAAATGTAATTTAATTCAAAGTAAAGTCAAATGAAACCAAATGAAAGTAAAAGCAAATGAAAATTACAATAATTTAATTCAAAGTAAAGTCAAATGAAAACAAATGAAAGTAAAAGCAAATGAAAATTACAATAATTTAATTCAAAGTCAAGTCAAATGAAAACAAATGAAAGTAAAAGCAAATGAAAATTATAAAACACGGTGGCCTAAAACTGCCATAGACCAAGATGCCTTGGGGCCGGATTTTACCCATAACAAAACAACATGGCGGACAGGAAAAAGAAGTCTTGGGGCACTTTTAAGAACGAGATGAAAGCAAGGAGGCGTAAAACTGGAGATGGCGGTGGAAGTTAAACGAAAAAGGCAACATTCTTGAGAGACAAGAATTAGTAGTGCAGAGAATGAGCTCAGAAGTATCCGGGAAAGCCCAAAAATATACTCGAGTAGGGCCACGTGAGTTCGTGCGGTACGATGAGGAGGAACTCTCCATTGAAGGGATCAAAGCAGCTTGCGAAAAACATTTTTCATTTGTTTTCATTTGACTTTACTTTGAATTAAATTATTGTAATTTTCATTTGCTTTTACTTTCATTTGGTTTCATTTGACTTTACTTTGAATTAAATTACATTTTAGAAAACATTTTTTTTTATTTCATTTTACTTCTATAATAAATTGTTTTTGAAAATGAAATAAAATAAAATAAAGCAAATGAAATCAAATAAAATAAACTAAATAAGTAAAATGAAATATAATATAAAAGAAAATACGAAAAAACACCGAAAATCCTTATGGCAGCTCTAGGCCACCATACACTTCTTTCCTTTGGTGTGTGTGTGTGGGGGGGGGGCCTTGCACTCTGCCACAGTTTCTTCAGCCTCCTGTATCTAAATTTTCTGGAGCCACCCCTGACAGCTCAGGCTCCTCTGAGAACAACATTCTTGCCAAGATTTTGCCAAGATCTCAGCATTAGCTAGCATTGAGAATTTTGGCAAATTTTTGGCCATCAAGATTTTGATATATCAGTCGCCAAGATTGTGGCACCATTGTATGTCGAATGTGGAAGGTTTTGATAACATTCCGTTTATAGTGGAATTATAGTGGATGATTAAATCCATCGCACTTTACAAACCATGACAGGGCTTGGAAAATGCTATCTATTACTTACGAGTAGAAACTCAACTGTATTCTATTGGAAATCCTTGAATCTGATTGGTTCTCCGACTGTTTTCTATTCGCCGATAGAAAACGACCGCGCCCTTGTTTTCTATGAGCGATAGTCAACTCGGCTGCGCCTCGTTGACTATTCGCTCATAGAAAACTTGGGCTCGTAGTCTAATTGTTAATTAAATTAAGCCAGTCTGACTCCTCAGTATTAGCGCATGACAGACCATAAACCACTCACCTCAATGACAACATCTTTTGAATCACCAGTGTCAACCTTCCTGTGATACTTGAATGTCGTGGTTCCACCACTCTCCATTGCCTCCTCAAGTTTGCAGTCATTCTGTGAATCCAGGACAGGTGCCTTGTGGCCATCTGTCAAATAATCCTGAAAAATTGAAGAAATAAACGTTTAGTCTTAGATAGCACTCAAGAAGCTAGGGTTGCCCTAGACTATTGCCTCGAGCAACTCTTGCACTTCATCACTGCTCTCCAAACTTGCAGCATGCACTATAAACTTAGCCTGTGTCGCAGACGGACAAAACCGCCGGTAAAGTCCGTCTGCGCAACGGCTCCCAAAAGCTTGTTCCGTTTACAAGAATATGTGTATTCATTTCTGAGTGGCTAGTATCATATTGCTTTCTATCGAGCTTTTCGATTGGTCCAATTTTAATTTACTTCACGTGCACCAGACGTGCAGTCAACTGTGCAGTCACGTAAGGAGTTAGATTCGTTGTTTTTCCCGTGAAAACAAAACGACGGAGATCAGTGATGAATGTTTGAAATCGATCAACTTCTACTAGAACGAGAAAACACACTAAAGACATTTCTTGGAGGCCAAAATGTATTCGTGAATTTTACAACAGGATACGGCAAATCTTTTACTTTCCAGTGTCTTCCTATCGCACCGGAAGCGCTCGTGGTTCCAGTGTTGTTGTTGTGATATCGCTGTTGTGATCGCTTATGGAAGACTCAAGTAGCTTATGATAATGATATGATAATGGAGTCCCAGCAGACATTTAAAACCATTTAAGTTCTTCTAACTTTTCTATCTGCTCAAGAAGTCTTCTTCGTTTTTTTTCAGTTCTGCAACACAGGTTTTGCAGTTGTACTTGCTTATACTCTTTTGTGACTATTAAACGACCTTTATAACCCCTGTTTTTCAAAGTGTAAGCTTCTCAAATTGTCGCATGACAATGACGCGATATAATACGAAACTAGCCAATCAGAAATGAATACACAGATCCTTGCAAACCTGCACGGGGTCAGAACAAGCTTTTGGGAGCCATTGCGCAGACGGACTATATCGAGGATTATGTGACACGTCCGGCTGCAACGCAGGCTATATAAACTCAATAGTGTATGCTATCTCCTTACAGCACTCAAACATACCAGACTGTAAAAAGTAGCAACCCTCCAAAAAATGTTCAAATTGAAATGCTTTTTTATGAGAGGGGCTAGCACTGGCAAGTATATATGCAGAATACTTTTTGAAATTCCTCCAGAGGCTGGGAGGGTTTTTTCTCTCCAATAGTTGAAATGGGAGTTGTACAGGCCAGGGGGGTAGAGCACTCCCATATATGGGCTATATGGGTAGGTGCCGCAGGATAGGGTATGCCTTTTTGAGGTTCTTGGTCCTTAAACAGCCTGTACCAATTTTGCCCCAGGTGTGTGGGGGTCTTATCTGAAATTTTCTCCATGATATGGTAGGGGTGTGGGCATTTTCTGGAGCCACAGGTGACATATTGAGAAGTACATCAGAAGAATCACTTAAAATAACGCAACGTACCAGCGTATAGCTACTACACACATCTCCTTTTAATTAATTACTGGCCCCCTGGGAAACAATGAGCTTTGTTTCTCTTCAGCGATGCCGCTCATTAAGAGCACAGTGTTTATATCACGTGTTACTAAAATTATATTGGACACATCACTATGGAAACTTCAAAACAAGCACATACAACACACTTTCCCAAGGACTTATTTGTGTTTCAACTGACTGAAGCTATTGTTGTGCAAACAAAAAGAATATTCGAGAAGAAAGTTTGCCACTGCTAAGCACATTTATATTGGCTTAATATGGTGTGATCTCACGCAAGTACAAATTTCTGCTCTGTAATGAGTATTTTCTTTCTCATCTCGCTTAAAACAAGCATTAATTTGAATGTCGCTAAATATTCTAACTTACACAGAAATAATATAGTGAGAAAGCGAGAATCATTCGGAGTTCAAATTTTCAAAGGGCTTAATTTGAGGCAAAAACGGACAATATTGGCAAGCTCACATTAAAGAACACTTTCAAAAGGTCACTACAATATTGCTGTCGAACAGGTGTCGAACTCGCTACGAAACAATGATATTCATTCGCAATTTCTCGAATTTTGCAACGCTTAAATCCCTTTCCCCACCAACTCACCTTCAGCTCTTTCGTATTTCCACTAACAGAGCCAAGGCAGGCATCATAATCGTTCATGCTAGAACTTTTCTCTTTCGTAAACGCTAGGGTCACCCAGCCGGTAGCTTTCACCTCGACTGCAATCTGCATCATGCATGTTCGAGGTTGAGTTATGTGTCCAGTACAGCATGTAACCGTCCGTCAAACTGGCCTTGTTTTTGTATTCCGAAGAAAGATCTGCAAAAGAAGTTCCACATAGTAACAGAACCAATAAAATTGTCAACCCCATTTTTCACAACGACTCAACAAGGTATGCGATTGTAATTAGTGCCTCGTTACGTAGTACATGTACCTTTCTCCTAGGAGCTCAAACGAAGAGAAACAGAGACAAAAATCTCGATTCCTATTGGTTCTTCACACGCCTAATTTACAAAACTGTCGGAAAATAATCTGATTGGTTAGATGTTGGCCTGGTTTTATGATCAAACAGCGCGGGTGCTTTTCATTTAACCAAAAATTTCGGTCATTTCGGTAAGGATTCAAATGGAAAACACTTAACGAAGTCACCTCTCGCACCCAGAAATGACACAATTCACAATTACAACACGCGCTCCAGAGTCGATTTCCGCCTAGTTCCGTGACCATCCACCACCCCCTCCCCCACTCCGCCCCGTTGAAGGTTTGTTTTTTGAGCCGAGCCGAATATACTTTACGGAGCAGTTACATATTTAAACTTTTGTTAATCATCCTTGCCCGGTCTTTTCTATGCAGTAAGGGTCAATCTGCTGTTTACTGAATGTATCGTCGTTCTTATTCCGAACACAATGTCAGTTACTTTCTTTTGTTATGTAAATTATTTTCAACGAAATATATCTTTTCGTGCACACATTTTATGCACCAAAATAAGAGAACTGTATAAACACGAAATGACGAACGCGTGCAAATATCGAGTTGCCTTTCGTCTCTGTTTCAGAACGAGTGTGCTAAGCCATACATGTGAAAATGTGTTTCACCTGTATGTTTTGTTATGCAAACTCTTGCTAAGATCTCTAGCCATAATATAGGTTATTTCAGCAGACTTATATAAATTTATACATTGAATTACATGTAAAGTAAGACTGCTAACGGTTTTGAAATAAAATACTGTTGTTATTGTAAAAAAAGGAAATGTTTTGCACGAAGACTCGTTTTCAAACAGAGGCATAAAGATGGCCAATTGGACAGTTGCAAGTTCACTCGCCAAAGATTGGTGCTAATCCAACTCAATGATCGAACGCCCGGAGTATGGAAAAGCACTTAGCACTTACAGCCTGTCTGATAACCGCCTACCAGGGGCAACTCTTCTCCATATAACAGCCCTTAGTGCATTTGAAATTATGACCGTGTATAGATAAACTTTACTCACTCACTCACTCATCCCTCCACCCATCCATCCATGAAGTTAGAAAAATCCATAAGGGCTTTCAAAAATCAGTTAAAATCACTCAATCTCTTTATCGATTTTTAGTGTAAGAGATCTTCATTTTAAATTTGGGCATATAAAATTATTTAAACAATAGAGTATTTCTGTCGAGGAACTATCGGCTGATAGTTGCCCCGCGGAAATTTGATGTTCTTAAAACAAATATTTGCCCGAGAAGCGAAGCTTCGAGGGCAAATATGCTAGTTTTAGGAACATCAAATTTCCAAGGGGCAACTATCAGACCGATAAGTCCGAGACATAAACACTCCATTGTCTTTATTGTTCAACACTAAATTTTCTTCCGCGCGCAGATTCACAAAACAGCTTCTTGAGTTTTTGCTGCAAGCCGAAACGTACGAATAAACGAAAATCAGGTAAGAAACCCTTTAAATGCAGATCAATCAAATAGCGTTTGTTTACAAATAGCGTTTGTTTACGAAAAAAATTCACGGACGGGCACTATCCATCCGGGTATTTTCCTCGGACGGGCACTATGCGCTGATAGTGCCCTCCGCGGATGAACACTATCGCGTCACGCGCGTTTAATTTAGACCAATGAGAATTGGAAAAAATTTAGTGGTGAACTATAATTATTCATAGTTGTATACTGTTGTATATTGTAATTGTAACTCACGGCTTTTGTGAAAAAGAAAAGTGCAATTGTAATTTTTGAGCAGCCACCGTGATTAAATAAAATTTTCTATCCATCCATCCATCAATTCATTCATTCATTCATTCATTCATTCATTCATTCATTCATTCATTCATTTGTTTGCTAGAAAAACAAAATACCACACTTTTTCTTTTGCCTTTTAATAACTAAATGAAACCAGTCGTTTATACGAACTTCTGAGGAAACTCAGTTTCCGTTTCTAAAACCTCGCTCCATGTGGCCTTCGACATGCGCAGAATTACTGGCACGTGTTGAACAGTTTCAGTCCACGTGATATTTCTTTCGAAGCTCATTGGACCAAATGCACAGAAACCACGTGCAGCACACGAGGCACACTACTGTTATGATCACCACGCCGCTCCCAGGCATCTGTTACGCTTCCTGGTAATTGTCCTTTCAATAAAGCGATAATGAAGTCATTAGATTATGCAATATTTGCTGAGTTAGGACAAGGAGCATTGATAATTCCGCTGGGTGGGACCTCCGGTCTAACGTAAGTAGCCCCTCCCCCCTGCCTTGGCATTTTGCCAGACATATTCTTGGTAGTCCAATAATACAATGCATCGAATCTGACACCCCATGAGTATTATTATATTACTACCATGTTGGACTATTCGAGGAGGTTCCACCCTTTCGAGGGGTGCCTCGAAAGGTCGGAGGTATATCAAAGTCATTGAAAGAGAATTTTAAAGTGTTCGAGCATGAAAAATGGATAAGGGAAACTTTTATGTAGGTTTATCTGAATGTCTCGAACAGAGCTAACTAATGGTCGATTCATCTAATAGGTCCTAATATTTTTTTACGTGAAAATGACCAATAAAGCTGTAGAGTGGGGTGGATAGGGGTACGCGACTCCGCCAATCCGTGCTATTTTTTTGGCCAAATCCATCAATTCGCCCCTATTTTCGTTCAAATCCGCATCCGCATTCCTTGAAAACCTTCTGTGTAATAGTTTCACTGAAAGGACAGTAGATTTTGTTTTCGTTTCATTGGCTTTTTTGCGGTAGTTCTAATGTAAAGCGGTGGTTTGGGTCTCGTGCAAACAGAAAATGGACAAAACGAGAACATTGAGACAGGGACTAAAGACACGCCAAGGCCACGATACGAACTTCATGGCATGAAAGCTCATGAAGAGTCCGGAATCCGAGCTAAAATTATCAGCTAATCCGTGATCCGCTGCATTTTCGAAATCCGCGAATCCGCTTAATTTTTCGCTGAAATCCGCAATCCGTGTGCTTATTCACCCCCCTCGCTGTACCATCTCTTCTGTAGGCATGTAAAAAAGATACCATTTTCTATCAGAAACGTCTCTTAAAAATGTTCGGTATATTTAAAAAGGAGAAGGGTTTGGAACTCGGGAAGCAGTCTCTTCACATAGATTTTAATTACTACCCCCCATCCCACCTCAACTTGCCCCCAACCCTTTCCCACTTGGGGAAATACGACTATTGATGAAACTTAAAACTCCCGATGTGGCGAAAAGAGTTGCGCATATATTTTAATGCTTAAATTTATAAGCGAAATCTTATCTAGTCTTCAACGCGTTCATGTTATTTATTCCCAGTCCTGTACCAAAATGAAGTTTCAGTATAACATGCCTTTAAAAGATAAAAGAGTGTTGTCAAAATGGAAGATTCTTACATTGTTGACAAGAGAGAATGGAGACTAATTAAACAAACGCTTGTTTGCATTATATCTTTCTATATCGGGGAGAAATCTACGTTCTCAGTGTCAAAAACCAATTGCAGTAGTTAAAAACATACCCGCAAAATCCTGAGTAAGTGATAAAAAAACGAAAAATAAAGAATGATCTTACTGTGATATTAATTAAATTACCCGCTCAAGCTATTGTATATCTTTCTTGGTAATTGTCTAGAAATGTTATCCCCTCAATGTTTAAGTTTGTGGAACCTTCGAATTCTCATTCATTCAAAATAATGCTCTTTAAACCAGTGTATCCGTGAATAATTTTGAAGAAAGTTTACGTTTCCCACCCTCTTCACAGCTTTAAAAAATTACCGTTAAAATATTTACCTGTTATTTTGAAGCAATCACGCAACCGGAGTTTTTAACTCGCCGTATTCCAGGGCAGATAACACAACTGGACAAGATTTGATACTGCTTTGCTATACGGGGAAGGTTGTCTCTTCTTGGAAGAAAATGGTGGATCTAATCTTGTTTATTATTTGCTCGAGTACCTGTGGTTGGTACTGTGTACCAGCAGGGAATAGATAAACTAAAGTCACAGCTAATGTGTGCAGGTGATCGGGAACACGGTTGAACGCATGCGTATTACGACTACTATAAAAGGCTTTATCCCGTTCTCGACCCCAGTGCTGCTTGTCCCTCTAAGGCGGTTGGGCCTGTGCACGAGAGACAAGTGGCTCTAGGGACACATGATTTCATTTGCTAGAAGTAATGACGGTACACTGGGCCCTAGTTTAACTTGATGACGGCGGGGGGAGAGGAAGGGAGGGAAATTTGGCTTGCTCGCGATTTCGTGAACCCAAAATGGAGGAAGGCAAGATTCCACACGCGATTGAGCAGGATAATTGTTTCATTGTTCAACAACCTTGCCAACGAAACGCATTTTACAACAAGAGAACTTGTAGTTATGTAACACTTTGTAATGTTTCAGACAAAACTTGGCAAGACAAGGATATATATCATTGGATATCTGGAATTTGCGGATGATAGAAAGCAACGACGCTCTGACCATATATGGGCATCGTGACAATTTCTTGAAATAAAAAACTGTTTGTAAATCCACCCTGTCTATAAGCATATGAACAAAAACCCAAGACCACAAAATGGCCGAAACAAAAAGAATAAAGGAAATTTACCTCTTCTTTGGGGTTTGAAATCCTTTTTCAACAGTGTGGTAGATCATTTTCGAGAGCTAACAACTCTCTCTTTTTTCTGAGTTTTCTCGTTTTCTTTAGAGTGAGCGAGAGATTATCGCGCATAAACTGAGAGCGACCTTGGCTAACCAAGAGTATAGGGGGGATGCTTGTCTCCACTTTCCATTATGCTTTCCACTTTTCGATGTTCAACATTTATGATCGACTGCTGGCATATATTTGCAAACCGAGCACCAAGATAAGAACTATTTCACAGCCAACTGCCGGCCATATACACAAGAATGTACTTCCGAGCCATTTAAGGCCATCCAACAGAAATAGAAACGGCGCTGAGATTTTGTCAAACCTTGCGGTAGATTGTTTGTGTTATACGAATTTAAATTTTAAAATAAAATGGAGGGTCCCTATGCTTGTCGTTAATCAGTACCTTAAAGACAAGACCTTAAAGTGATGACTTTTCGGGACCTTTCAGTAGCGTATAGACTCATTCACAAAAAGGTTTGAAATACAAATTAAGAGAGATTATATTCAAGGAACCAACCTCGTCCCAGGGTCTACTCCGTCATAATTTTCAAAATGGAGGCATTTTGAAAAGCAGAGAAGATTCGCCCTGGGGACGAGGTTGCTCGGTTGGTTGCTCAAGGAACCTGTGATCTGATACATAAAAGGAATGCTCGTTTCAGCTGCGATCGACATGTTTTTAAAAGCTACTGACAAATTAATACCTCACTCAACTGAAAGCATGCTGGAGGGGCTTTTGTCTATATCTTTTCTGATAAAGTGAAAAACTGAATTATGAATACTAAATATCTTGCGAAATTAAATTAATTAACGAATGAACAAGTGAATAAGTCGGAAAAATGAAAAGAATAGTAAGTGAGGTCTATTTATTCCGCTTCCACCCAAAATCTTCCGAGAAAACATTGCTTTTCTTGGCAGTTCCAGTCACATTTCCTAAAGCAGCTATTTCTATCAGTAAATCCGAGTTTTCTTGTATACTCACGTTTTATTCATACTAGTTGAAGTTCTAAACTTTTTGGCCTTTCTCGGCTTCGACGTTCTTGTTTAAAGAGGTTTATTCGCAAGAAAAAACGAGCGAACAGTGAATACCGAAAGTTAGCGCTCTGAATACTGGTAAAGATGAAGATCGAAACGAACTGTGCAGAGACATCAAATATTTGTCATGCACTTTCATATTATTACAAAGTACTGATCATGAACATCTGAGATCGATCTAAATTTATGCTGAACAATATGAATTTTGTAACTGATTAATTCTTCTTCATATCTCTAAAATTAACATGCACTAAAATTTACTGGTAAAAGGAAATTAAAGCTTAAAGCACTCCAAATTAACAAAAAAGAAGTAAACTTCTTTCCCTATAGCCAAATGCATTCATTTGGAAATAATCTTAACTCTCACTTAATCATTAGAGTTTCTGTTTTACTGAACTCAATCTATTGGTTAGTCCTCTAGATTTCTGATAGTCAATCATTTGAATTATTAAGCACTTTTCATAACATCTGCCTGAAGAAATTTTGCTTGTTGGTGGAAATTCGATTTGATTTGCCATGTGGGCGTTTAGCAAGTTTTTGGTGGATTAAACTACTTACTCGCTGAAGGCCGCAGCTGTAGATAACTTCGGCAACAAATTTGAAGACAAAACTTTCTGGATGTGTTATATATTCTTGTTGTTTTAACTGTGGTTGTTTAATACAAGGATCGATGGCTGCTTGTGAGATTTTGCAGGAAAAAAATCGCGCGATAGAGTTTGATCTGTGTTTTGCCGAAGATTTCCTGTTTTCAATTTTAAGTCGCCGGGTAATAAGCCTTTGTGCTTGAAATCGCCCAGCAAACTCCCAATTGGGAGCTGATTCTCATTAACCTGTTAATCGACTCGGGCTAAATAGACTGTAATTGTAGACCACGCCAGTGAAATTTGACATAAACAAAGGATTTAAATGGCGGTTTATCAGAGTCGACATTTCGCATTTTCTCCCATCTCTGGGCAATGAGTGCTCGACAGTCACAGACACGCAAAGAAAAAAAAAAGGTATGGATTCATTTAATTCTTTACAATTCATTCGAATTCACGCGTAACAGTGTCAACTCTCTGTACCTTGAAATCGATATTGACTGAGATCGGAGAAGAAATTCGTGTGTGAATTCGACTAAAAATTCCGTTTTGACGAAATAGCTGGTTGGTTCGAATATGTCTAATCGTTTTTACAGAGGATTTTAAACCATTACAATTTGTCATTAATTTTCACAATTCGAAGCTGAGCACATTTCCTTTGAATTGAGTCATGAGCAACAACTTTAGAACTAGCTCAAATTATGAACAATTATATAGGGACAATTTTTATCCGATATGTTTCCTAATTGACAAAAATGTTAATCCAGGGTATTGCATTGACGCTTGTTTTGTGGAGAGGGAATCCTTTACCCATATAGTATATATAACAAAAGCAGTATTTTCTTAGCTAATAACAACACAGAGCGATTGCAAAATAATTAACATGGCGACAAAAAAACTTTTGCCAAAACTATTGAAGGTGCATTTCGAACACATTTTATATATTTCTTTTATTCTTTAGTGAAAGCAATAATTTAAAAATTAAAGAGCGCTTCAAAACGAGTGAGTACCCTCTCAAGTTTATCTTGATCGAGATTGTACTTTCGTTGTTTTTAGGGGCATCGAAGAGCATATTATCAAATTATAAACAGCTGAACAAAAATTGGACAACAAACTACAATGAAAAAACTAAAATAGCCTACACCGGAACTGTAAAATTGTTTTTCGAGTACACAGTTGAGCTAGCACAAAGAATCGACAGTCAAATTAGCGTAGTTTACTTCCGCGCCTGGCCAACGGAATACTAAAATTTACTTGTCTATTGCACGCGCACTAAGTAGATTGTATGATTTTGCAAGAGAGGGATAAAAATGGACCAAATAAAAATAGGAATATTCAAAGAAAACAGAATAGTCAATCATTTGATTGCAAAATTAGGAACAATTGTTAAATGATAATGAGAAATTGGTCTTTGAAATGCCGCACTTGTGAAAAAACATAGCCGTTTTCACTTTTTGGGGAAAGATGATCCTTGTTTCCTTTATTTAAAATTCCAGTTTCCTCAGTTAATTATGCGATAAAGACAATTCTTATCTAGTTTAAACCTACGGAAAGCTTAAAGATTTACCGTAAATGACAATAAACCAATGATTTTTTTTGTCGATTCATAATTTGGGTAAGCTTTAGAAACTAGCCTTAGATTAGGACTTTGATCGTT
The DNA here is from genome assembly GCA_947652115.1 of Blastomussa wellsi. NCBI lineage: Eukaryota > Metazoa > Cnidaria > Anthozoa > Scleractinia > Plerogyridae > Blastomussa > Blastomussa wellsi. Next base: position 16,311,474 of record OX393570.1, on the reverse strand, counting down.
TGTTTCCCAACGAAGTCTGTTTTATCGATCTGTAATAGAGCTAATCAGACTCATTGCAGAGAAAATTCTCAATTTGTGTATGCCATTGTTCAGCTAAAACCTGGCATTTCATGTAGTAAAAACCTTCGTTATCCACTCAAAGAAAATGTATGAAGATTTAAAAGTGGTTTTCTATAAAATGAAACCTTCAACATCAAATGAAATTTTAATTACTTTTTTCGTACTTTTTCCACCTGTCAGTATTCACAATGTGTTGTTATTGTTTCCAAGCAGAAAACTACCCACAATAATTTATATAACTGCAAAGGTAAATAAATGGTTTAATATTCTAAACCGAAGGGGGTTTCTAAACTTTGCTAATAACACCTTTATGGGCGAAGTTGCTTGGAAGCTAAATCTGTCTTTCTTTCTTAAAAAAATGAAAAATGATACCGGATAAAAGGTTTTAAAATTTTTATGTATAAACAATTTCGAATGTCAAATCTTTCTATATTGCATTGGCTATTGTAAAGCTATCCTACTGTACATGTAAAACAGCAACAAAAAAGCTAACAACGAAAAAGACACTGAATTGAGGATTAAGGTAAATCGTTGTCACTGTTATTTTCTACCTCTCTGATCAAACGATACATTGATGAATCATGCACAGAAAAGTGGAATTATCTCTTACTTTGAGCGCTTTACTTCCAGTTAACATTAATTTTTAACATGCGGAAATTCACCTATGATATAGAAAGTCATCATAGCAAAAATGGATTTAGTTTAAGATTCCTATTTAAATTAAGCTTTCTGTGATCATGAAGTTTTTTTTTCACAAAGTCGGAAATTTGAATCTTTTGTAGTTAAATGCCGTCCTCATTTCAGGAGTCGTCTCACAGCTGAACCAACGAGCAGCCAAGTTTCAACATGGCCAGCAATTGTTCAACCGCAAACGCGACAGGGAAAAGCGGTTATAGCATCTTTTACGCAAATGGGCTAACGTTTTTCTACACTTTAATCATCGCCACATGTTTTGCTGCTTACGGAATTATCGTCCTCACAGTTTACATCAATCGTCGTCTGCGGACCACTTGCAATTATTTCATCGTGAGTCTCGGCATCGCGGATTTGATGATCGTTACTATGGTGATACCTGTGAACATTGGCATTCTTCAAGGAACGTTTCGTTTCACATCGACAGCTCAGTGCATCTTCCTCGCGACAGTAAATCTGATAAGTATTTCGGCTGTTTCATTAAATCTCTGCACCGTAAGCATGGAGCGGTACTTTGCTATCGCCTATCCGTTTAAATACGAGGCGTTTACAACGACGAAAACAACAGCGGGAGTTATTGGGTTAGTTTGGCTTTACGCCTTGGTTGCGGCTGTTTTGCCGCTAATGGGCTGGCGATCCCAGCCCACGATTGTCCGCGGGCATGTATGCGTAGGTGAACTCGAGAAAAGCTACATATTATTCATGACCATCGGAAGTTTCTTCATTCCGGCTTTCATCATGGTATTCTCCAATGCGATTGTTTATCGCATTGCCACGAGCCAAGCGAAGAGAGTTTTCCGCATCGTTCCCGTAGTGGGCCCTAGTGCAGACAAACTCCGCAAAAACTTTCGCGCAGCGAAACGCATTTCGCTTATCGTTGGCGCGTATCTCGTCTGCTGGGTTCCTCACATGGTGGTGCTGGTATTGGGATTGAAAATAGGAGCCTGGAATATCCCCCTTGAGGTGTACCCCGTCACACTGTCCTTACAATACAGTTGCTCTGCCGTGAATCCTTGTATGTTTTGTTTCACAAATCGAGAGCTCGGAAACACACTAAAAAATATGCTACGAACCGCTTTGCGACGAAGACCCAACGCATCATTTTCGAGCACAAATGGCGATATCGCTATGGAAAGGAGACGATCGGCTGTTAGGGTGAGCCAGTCAACGGAGCTCTCTACGGGCAATAAAAGAGAACCGCGAGTATCGGTAGACAGCTGCAAATCTTAATCGCTAAAAGGTTATCACTGAGATGAAAGTTGTTGCTGGTAACACTTAGAGTGACTTTCAGCTTAGTGTCGTTAAACCAAAACCAAAGTAATTAGTTTGGCCAGCCACAAAGGACGCAGACAATCCAGTGATCCAATCACAAGTAATTACACGTAGCCGACACAAAGCGCGGGAAAACGTGCGCTCGCGAGTCATGATTTGTTTTGGTTTTACTTCTGATTGGTTGAAAAAGTGGCGCGAGATTTGGCTGTGTTCACACTTGGTGCCCGAGCACTGGTACCTGGGCACCAGGAAAAAAAGTGTGCCGTGTTCAGACACTGGAAATCAAAGTACTCAAGTACTATCAAGTGCCCATGTACAAGGTCTAGACCTTGCACTTGGGCACGGTACCCGTGCCCGAATTCTGGCGTGGGTATTTGAAAAAAGGTGTGTTCACATTGGTGCCCAGCTTAGAATCGTACTCGGGTACCGTACCCTGGCGCCAAGTGTGAACACTGCCTCAAAATTTTGACCACTTTTAATCAATTCACTGCAAAGGTGCGAACAGGCCCTCTATCGAGGAAGGTTTTCCTTCTCCCCAGGCCATGCTCGGCTTTCTTAGCTTGCCGAAAATGTTCTTCGCCTGAGGCCCCACTGGGGAGCTTGTTGGCAGGGTCGCGCAAAATTTAAGTATGTAAATAAAACTTTAGTGCTGCACCATTCAAATGAAAGCTATTGAACAGTGCTTTCATGCGGTACTAAATATTTTGTGTGTATATAAGCTAAGGCAGTGCGCACTTACATTTTGTAAATTAAGCCCCCGGCGTATTTTGCCTTGTTCAAGCTTCGAGCAGTCGATCTTTTTTCGCGAAGCGCGCGTCCTGTTCCCAGGCTTTCTACGGCTAGTTTCAACCCCCATCATTCCCTGATTATATCGACTGCTAAAACCACAGTCTTTGTTACCTTTTGTTTCCACAGTATAATACTGTTAATCGTATCTATAATAACATTCCCGATTTTTAATGGTTCTGCGCCGACCGAAATTAATGAAAAATATTAGTAGAGAGACGAAAACCAGGAACTAACTAGCTAACTACTCTCCGTTATAGAGCCAGACATACCAAAAATAAGCACTAGTCTATTAGCTTAGAGACGGACCATTTTCTTTTAGAGAGGAGGGGGGGGAGGGGGTGGGGAGTGTGGGCGGTTGGGGTTGGGGAATTTTTCTCGGCAAGAATTTTTTTCGCCTTCGGTTGAGCAAGATTATTTTGGACTGTGACCTTGTGCAAATTTTTTTTTCAACATCACAGGGCCTGGACAGTAGAAAATGCTTGCTAGATTTTTTCGCACGTCTTCCTATGCACGATATTTTTGGGGCCTTTTTTCTTGTGCGGGAAGTTTTTAGGTAATTGCCCAACCCCCCTCAAAAATGAAATGGTCCGTCCTTACGCAAAAGACTTCAGTAACATGAAGCAGAAAACAAACTCGTCAGTTTTGGATGAAAAAATAGCACGTTTAAGCTGTAAGAAGCTTATAATCGAAGGAAGTATAGAATTGAGTAACCTGCAAATCTAAGTATTTGAATTGCCTACGCAAGAGAGGTCATGATGCAGGGACAAAATTGCCGCAAAATTTGTAAAAATAATTATTTGGGAAACTTTACCCTTTGAAGTATTAAATTTACCCAATCGAAAGATTACCATATTACTGTTCTCATGGCTACGCGATAATAAAATAATTCACTGCGTCTGGTATATAATTTGGATGCATTTTAGCCATTCTGGGAGCATTCATTTTTTAAAAACAATTCTCAGGGGAGCATGCCCCCGGACCCCTAGATGGCTTGCGCCTGGGGCGTGCGATACAAATGCCTACGGCATGCCTACTGATGTCCCTGCGTCATGTCCCCTCGTGTGCCGTATGGACCTTTACAAATTATATGCCGTATGCACTATACCTGGAGCCTGACCATATAATATACCTATCTACCTCTGTGCCTAACTACAATACATAGGCGTTACTTAGACAGCTATTTTAATAGAAAAAACTTAGTTAATTATTTATCAGGGCGATTTTCCCTTGCGTGTCGGAATAAGCACTTCCGAGTGCGCAGCTTTCTTATAGGCCATTTCCGAGTTCTCTTTTGCCTCTTATAATAAGATAATTAATACAATGCTTTATTATATAGACGTGAGTGTTTTACTGGGAATTACACTACTCGTAAAATCCATACGAAACTACATCCGGGACCGTAGTGGCGTATTTTCCATATCTTCACTAGTGAGGATATCGATGACGCCATTTCTGGCCTTGCACGATTCAGTTTGTGTTTTTGTCTATATAATAAAAAGAAAATTACACGTTAGCTCAAAGATATGAATTTTATGATGTCGTGGCAAGAACAATATCTCACGAGTGAGCGCAGCGAACGAGTAAAATTCGAACATAAAATTCATATCTTCTCGCCACCGTGTAATATCCTCTATAGACCTAATATTGAGGAAAATGTTCATACAATAACGGGTCTTATACCAACGGTTATAAGGTTTTTTACTAAAAATAGTAGCCTCTTAGAGTGAGAGTATGCTTCATATATGCCTACAAGTACAACACAATAGAAGTTGAGATTTAGTAAAGGCTCAGAAAAAAAAAAAAAACAATCAGCCCATTAAACTGTTTCCTTTCTTCTCCTCTCATATTCTTGAATCTTTTCTCATTGATCTTTCTACACTAGCATCCCATCCAGGGGGTAGTAGAAATACTCTGTCGCTTCATGCTAACGAAACCGTGATAACCTCCGGCCTGATGGGCCACTAGGCTCGTATGCAGACTTTTTTCCAGACGTCTGACAAACAAGATGTCTCCATTATTCTCAGCTGTTCACTTTCCATTTTCATTTGTTCATCACGTCACCGCATTGCAGAGCACTTTTGCACGTATCTTTGTAGAGCAGTTTTGATCGACCAATAGGACGGTTGTCCTTTGTCCAGTTCACAGTAAGGAAGGGCTTTTGTGGGTCTCTCATCTTCCATTCTGGAC
>OX393570.1:16196473-16301473 GCA_947652115.1 Blastomussa wellsi | reverse complement strand
ACCTCCCTCCGAGAGACCCCGGCCCGCGAAAGCTTTCCATTCATTCTTTATATATACTTTATTACATGAAATTTTCCCGGCACGTTTATTTTGCGATTTCGGGATTTTATCAACGCTACAAGTTTAGTTCAACAGTAAGAAAAAGAAACATTTCCCAGAAGTAGTTTATGTAAAAAACGTAATATAGTTGGCTTCTACTCGGTCTTGAGTCAAAATTTATCATTATTATTTTCCATTTAATGTGAAACAAGGCTTTTTGAACAGTCCCGGGGGGGGGGGGAAGGGGGACTCCCAGATGAAAGGGACGGAGATACTCGTCATCTCGCTGAGGGTGTTCCGGGCAAAATAATTTAGCCATCACCGCACATCTCGTTTAGGGTTGCACGCGAAGAAGTACAGAAATATACAGTTTCCGGCGGAGTTCTCCGTCCTCCGGGCGATCAGTGCAGTTCACTGATGACGAGGACCAAGAAATCGCCTCCAAAAAGTTTAAACTTTCCGTTAAACAAGAAGTAACAAGAAGAAACAAGAAGGGTATTTAGTTTGCAGGACACTTGACTCTACAACATGCGATGAGTGCACGAGTACAAATTTGCATTTCGCTCCCAAAAGGTGTGGATGTAGCAGGTGCTATCCCTTTTGTAGCTGAACGTCTTGCTTAACGTTTCATTGGTAATAAATTCACCCTGTCTCAAGATTCGCGTCATCTTATGTTCGCGAAAATTAACAATCGCGAAAATCCATGTGATAAGATAGTTCCAAAACGTTTATATGGGAAATGGCAAAGTTGGGGGAGGGGGGGGGATGGTGCAGCGGGACCCCAGACGACCAGCCAATTTTTGGTGAGGTTTGTTGGGACGACGTTTCTTATAAAAAGGCCTTTGATAATACAAAACAAAACTTCTATGACAAAAATTACAACCAGGAATTCTTACCTGTCCATTGCCAAGGGGAATGAAAACCTGGGCGTTTGAAGTTGGTCCGTGGTTGACAATCGGCGACCCACTCAAAGACATAATTCTGGAAACAGAAAAAACACATACTTCTAATCAATAAAATGACAAGCTTGCAGTAAGAAGTACCGCTCAGAAATAAGCGAACCATCGAACGCGTTTGACGCGCAAAGCGAACGCGTTTCAAACGCGTTGACCTTTAGAAGTAAACGCGTTTGTGCTCTTTTGCCAACAAACAAACGCGGTTGGCTTTGTTATTCATTTTGTCACCTCCAGGTTTATGTATACCATAAATTATCACTGCCACTTGAAACAGATTTTTGGACATGTTTGACAAGGCGAAGTTGATCAAAAAGAAGTCAACGCCACCGCGAACTTTTTTAAAACATTTCATCCCATTAAGTGCTTGGGGTACAACTCCAAATCGCGTACGTAAACCAGTCACGAAGCGTTTTTGTTTAAAAGTCGTGTACAATATATTTATGTGCCGAAACGAATTTTATCACGTTTCATAGATATCGCACTGAAAACGCAGCTGGTTGCAGCCCCAGCGCGATAAAAAAATCGCAGAAGTAAACGCAACAAAACTTGCTTGTGTAGTGTTGTAAATTTTGGGCTCGTACTTTTGCGTTATCTTTCCTCGACCTGAGACTAATTAACAATTGGTTCATGTTTCAGCGTGCACCATTGAGTTATGGTTCACGCGGGAGAGCACGAAAGAAGCTAGTTCTTGAGTGCTCTCCAAACTCCCCAAGTAAAGCTAAAAGCATAAACCAATTGTTTTGTAACATTACCGGTGGAAATGTACATAAAAAACCGCGCAAGAAAAAAAATATGGCGAAGCGATTTGCTCACACTATCAGCGTGCTCCAATGGATTATGGAGCGCGCTTACGTATACTGAATTTGATTGCGCAGCTACAGTATAACTGCTATAACTTGTCTTAGGGACTGATTATATGGCAACTGATTATGAGCTGAAAAATGAAATTTAAAATTTCAACCCGGCTGACATTAGCCATGCTATTCAAACAGTCACTATAGTTGGCAAAAACTTGGTAAACTAACAAAATAACGTCATCGAGTGGTAACAAAAAAATACGTCGTACTAACTCTCATTTAACATCATTTCATTCTCTTTTTCTAAGGTCCACTTACCTTTCGCCAGCTTTGGGTTCTCTCAGTAGTGCAGGGGTCAGTGGCAACCTGAAGATGAAAGAGACAAACACGCTCGCCTTTTTTAGAAATTGAAAAAAAAAAACAGACAACAAAAGGTTGATTCATCAGTAACTGTAATGTTCAGCTGATAAAGCCCCGAATGTTGTATTTTACCGTAAAGTGCAAGTTACATTACTCTATGTGTAATGATCAGCATCTTAAAAGATTATGATTAAAAACTGGATCATCCTTTTAGCTATGCACTCTTGAATCATGGTGCACATGGGAAGTTTAGAGAGTATGAAAGAAGCATGAGAGCTTCTCGAACTTATAATTAGCAGCTCTAGCTTATAATTATATCAAGTGCTCTTCAAACTCCCCAAGTGCATCATAACTCAATAGTGCACCACTAAAAGCATGGACCAACCTTTTTAGAATCTATTAAACCAAGGCTCACATTATACACAATGATTTTATGACGTCAAGTACTTACCGTGGGTCAAACTTTGGTGTTATCATTGGCGTGTTGCTAATGGATATTGTCTTTGCAGCTGGTGTAACAAGCTGAGCCTTGGATTGAACTCGTTTGCTGAAAAGTAAAATAAAAAAGAACTTTACAAAAGTCTACCTGGAGGCCCATCAGGCCGGAGCTAATCCCGATTTCCGTAGCATGAAGTGACTTGGGATAAGGGCTAACGCTCGAAGCGTCAGCTCTCGAATCTCTTTACGGTGGCCAATTCACATTATCAACCCAGTTGATAAAACCAAATTATATTGTAAGTTATACTTCCCACCGACGCAGCACCACAGTTTCTTCAGAAATTTACCCCCTCTATTTCTACTCCCCCCTGGATGGGATGCTAGCCCATCGCAGGGTTACTCCCCAGCAGTAAATTCATAGATGTACAGCTGGGTGAAGACAGGCACTGAAGGGGATTTAAAATGTTTTGAAGCTAGCTAGTAGACATCAGCAACTCGTGTAGAAGAGAAGTGACCTTGTTTGTCGCAAGCTGGTTACTCTAACCACAGTACAGTGGAACCCCGATATAACGATATGCCAAGGGAGCAGTGCATTTATATCGTTATATCGAGACTCCCGATATAACGATATAGCCAGAAAATAGCCGAAAATATCGTTATATCGGGGTAAAGTTAAATGCACTTTTTTTTACTACATATTATTTAATAAAACTTATCATGAGCATCAAATGATTTACAAATGCAGTGTTTCAAGCACGCAGCAATGTCCTTAAACAATAACTGTACTAAGCATTAGACGTTTTCAAGGTCACACAACAGAGTCTGTGTTATGAATCGTAAGAGGGAAACAAAACAAAACTAAAACTTGTGCGGTTGCGACTTAAATCGACTTTACTTATCGCTGTTTCTGTGTTCATTGTTTTTCTTTTGAAACAGCCACTTGTTCCTTAATTGAAATACTCGTCAAGTTTGGTTTGCCTCATTGTTTTAACTCGCAGATTACCGTTCAAGTTACGGGAAAACGCAGGAACAAAGGCATCGGCCTTGAAATCCCGGCGACGTATACTTTTTGTCACAAGAAGAAGTCAAAAATTTTAAAACTGAAAGAACTATTAAATGACAAGGAGGATAAGGAGGCATTGTAAACTGAAAGCTGTTGACAGACACGTTACAGATTACTGTACTCGATTTGCAATCTTAGTGTATTAAATTCAATGTTTTGTTTAAGTTGTTACTGTGTCCTGATACTATAATATCGTTATATCGGGGAAGATTTTACGCTCGGTGCGCTAAAAACTCATCGTTATATCGGGAATATCGTTATATCGAAGATCGTTATATCGGGGTTCTGTCCCATACATTTTACTGTAACTTTTGCCGGGACATAGCATATTCATCGTTATATCGGGAATATCGTTATATCGAAGATCGTTATATCGGGGTTCCACTGTAACTAGTGACATATTTACTACTACTAATAATAATTTTTATTTATATTGTGCAAATTCAACACAAGTCACAAACGTATCACTAAAATAAACAAAAAAAACCTATTATGTCAGAAATAAATAAATTTAAGCAATAGAGGACTTCTTCCCTATTGAAAGAATTTGAGACAGTTATGCATGACTTCGGAGAATTCTCCCAATGTGTTTAGATGAGGCTATGTAAGCACGGAGAAGTCCTCTGTTGCATTAATTTTATAAAATGTTTCTTAAAAATACACACGAAACTAAAATTGTGGAAGGCGTGGCAGAATAATGGTTAGCGCTGGACTCCGGATTGGACGGTCTGGGTTCAAGCCCCGCCTGGGGCAGTTCATTGCATTCTTTTGCAAGACACTTAACTCTTGCAGTGCCTCTCCTCACCCACGCGTGTTTACATACTGTCATCTAAATGCACCTATCAACGACTGAGAGCATGCATGGTACCGTATCTCAGTTATTTTATAAAATCAAGCAACCAGACGGGTGTAACTCTGGCATCACCAGCTTGCTTTGAAGTCCTGGCTGCACTGTGAGAGGAATGTGTCTTGCCAAAGAGCACAGTTCAGTGGCCCGGCCAGGGCTTTACTACCTGATCTGGAGTCCAGTACACTAGCCACTAAGCCGCTGTGCCCTCCCCCGTCCCAAACAAAAAATTATGAGGAAATCATAGTCTGGAACTTTGGTCATCTCCTGCTCTTCAAGGATTTTTCAAGGATTTGGTAAACTTTTAAAGACCTTTCAAGGTCTGTGGGAACAATGGAAAGGGGCAAGGGGAGTCTATCATTGAACAGGCTAAAGTACATTTGTCCACTCAAATCTAATTTGTCAGTGAAATTACCTTGTGCGTTTGCCAGTAGACGGCGGTACCATAATTGAACCATTATTGTCTTTTGTTTTATGGCTCTTGGCAGATCTTAAACCATTGTCAGTTGTGCCAGGAGGTGCATCTTTTCGCTAGAATGATATGAAAAACGTTACATCCAACATGAAACATGTAATGTAAGTTCACTGTCATGATTCACTAGGATTGTAGGCATGCAATATGTGCAGAGTAAGAGATAGTATTATAGGCCAGCAATGAGTACAGAGAGCTTGATAAAATAGACCATTATTTTTCATGTTGCTTTTTGTCTCTGTTTAGAACTACAGGGAGGTGCATCTTTTCGCTAAAATGATATGATATGAAAAACGTTACATCCAATATAAAACATGTAATGTAAGTTCACTGTCATGATTCACTAGGATTGTAGGCATGCAATATGTGCAGAGTCAGAGATAGCATTATAGGCCTGCACTGAGTACAGATAGCTTGATAAAATAGACCATTATTTTTCATGTTGCTTTTTGTCTCTGTTTAGAACTACAGTTACAAGCTTTAATGCAAAACTCTTCATGTGAAAATGAGTTTGAGTGAAGTTTACTCATTTAGCATATGAACACTACTGCACAAAGGCTTCTTGCAAGACAGACAAAAAGGCAAAGTTGGAAAAGAATGGCTGAATATCTGGCAAAATAGGCCTGCAAAGTGTACAGAGAACTTGATAAACATAATGAAAACCATAGACAAGGCCTACATAAGGAAGTCCTAAAGAGTTCAACTATTTTGGGGATCAAGAGACTATTTAAATGCTTGTGTAGGTAAGAAAAGCCATCGTAAAATCTCTACTCAGGAAGACCTATACAGGGGTATTAATAATTTTTGTAATAAGTGTCTAGTATAATAGGCAGTTGTGATGACAAAACAGGGTGTAAGCCCCCTTTCCCCTGATGGGTCTGGGGCCATACCCCCAGAAAATTTTTAAATCTACATGTAGAAGCTTGGAATTGCAATTTCCAGCACTCTGGGGCAGGGCATCACAAAGACGGCGGCAAGAGGCCTTATAAGCGGGGGTAGACCACCGGTAACTGACCTTTATTGAAACCCTTGCTATGTTTTGGGATAGAGTGGTGAGGTGGCCCTGCCTGCACAACATGTACAAATAAAATTATTTCTGAAAAACCTTGCACAAGTAGAATTTATTGGCTTGAAAAGGATCTAGTTACAACATTGCAGTTATTAATATTACCAAGTGTAAACTGGGACAAGGAGAGTGCTAGTCAACAAACTGTCGAAACAAAAAACTGATTATTTTTAGGAATTGCTTTCTCTAAAGACTATTAAAAATTTTATGAATTGTATTGATGATAATGCATGTACCTTTCTTGGGCGTAGAGATCTGGGAGCAGTGGTTGGCTCTAAAACCTCAGTTTGCTGCAAATTAAAATAAGTTTGCACAACTTTTCATTAATATAACCAGAGAAAGAAAACACTCGGGTCATGCAGCAGCCCTCTAGCCACTAAAACAATAGCAACTGCTAAACTTATTAAGCAAAGTCATAGTTTCCAGACAGGATTAACCCAGTCTGAGCCGTATGGGGTCACAGAGTTGCCTTGTGATGGACTAGAATCCCATCTAGCGGATCTAGGGGGCAGTAGAGAAAGTCAAACTGTCATAAGCTACAGCCTGACGGGCCACAAGCCTCAAACACAGACTAACCTTATACCAACTTGTTAATGATCAATGTAAACAAAGTAAGTTCTTAATGTAAATTAATGCAAAATACTTACTGCAATAGCCTGATCCCCATTTTTGACTTTTAATCCTGAAAGTGTAATGGGATGGGAGAAAAATGGTTTCAGTTGTTTGATGCATATATTAATCAGTTGCCAGAGTTAAAATTACATGTAGGGTGGCAATAGTTTGTGCTTAAAAGTGGCAGAAAATTAGTATATAAAATTAACTAGCAGTTCTCAATGAGAAGGAAAGTGCAGTCATTAACACTGTGAATAAAAATTAAACAAAAATTAAACATAAACAAAATTTCCACACATCTGATTCTCATGAAAATAACTCTGACTGCAGGATATCACGTTTCAACCCAGGTTTCAGACAACCGCTTGTAAAGTGCAAACTATGAATTACAAAGACAAAATAAAACTAAAAAGATCAATTGGTAACAATTTGTTTACATTGACACACATTTGCTTTTAGAAGCAAATGGAATATACTGTATGATTTCTAAATGCCCTTACTTACAGTAGGCTGATAAAAACTGCATTTGATGCTCTTACATTAGATATGATAAATTAAATATACCGCACCTGCAGGAGTTTTTAATGGTAAGTTCCCAAGCTCAGTGAGTGGGCCTCTGCTGAAGGATACATTGTAGACAAAATTAATAACTAAACATGATGTTAATAACATTGTTAAGAAACAAATTGAAGGCAAGAATTTGAACCAAAAATAAAGGCACAATGTTTGTTTAGCCGGTGTGCAATATCTGTCCCATTTCCGAACGTGGAAAAGAGGAAATAGTAGACGGCTGCATGCAGGCTTGTTTAGGTTTTATCCGCACCTGGTTGCCACATCCGATGTTGTTTGGAAAATTGATCTTGTCATTTCACTAACAAGTTTTGATGTCTAGGAATTAAACAAATTAAGTTAGTTTAATATTTGAAAAAACGTTATGGAGAAGAATTAATTTCATGTAGAATGGGGCAAGGAAGGAACCTTAAATGCTAAACAACATTCTGAAAAAAAGCCTGCATTACAGTAAGCAGGTAAAAATAGTCATGTTGAGATGTTGCAAAGAAATGTTTGACTTAAGTTAATTTATCTCACAATGTTGCTGTGCAAATAATTTTGCAAAACGGGTGGCACCTGTAGAATGCTGCCACAGAATTGTCAAGCTAATAAATGCCGTAAACAATTGTTTTAGGCACAGTTTATTTTAGAACTTGTTATAATGCTTATCAAATGGCAATTTCTTTCGATATCAAAATTTACAGTTTTACCACACACCTCAGTTAACGCAGTGTCATTCACTACACCACCCTGAGCTGAAAAAGAAACATGGAACAGTAGTAACATTATTTTATGTAATGGCCAGTAACACTGTACTTGCACACGGCAAATGAAGGAAGTGTTGATGTACTTAGGGAACATTAAAATATGCAACCAAAGGAAAAATATTTCATTATTATATACATGTATTCTATCAGTTAACATTGAATTACATAATATTTGAAATAACTTGGAGGTCAGATTACTAGAGTTATGAATTTATCTCCACTGTTTACTAAACTGTTAATTACTAACAAAAACCTTGTCCAACAATGACAACATGTACAACAGCAACTATAGCGTGAATTTCATACATCTAAACATGCGAACAGACTTGGAGATGTCGAAATTCAGGCTACAGCAACTATAATAACATTAAAAACAAGGTAAGCAAATTCACTTTATCTAACTTGTGAGTTATTACATACCTAAATAATCATTCAGTTTCATCTTTCTTATGTGCTGTTGAAATGAGACAAGTTAAATTTCATTTATTCCGTAAAATATACAATGCTCCATTTTAAGTTATATGTAATGTCATGTAAAGTCATGCCTACAGGATGGCTGGTGTAAAGTGAGCTTCCGAGACAGCAACTGATAACGGGGCTTGAAAGAGACAAATTATTCTTGCCCATTGGACAAGCATCTCTTAATAGGCCATTTCCAAGTTCCCTTTTCCCTCTGTTTCAAAACGAGGCTAAGTGCGAAGGTATTCATATGGAAATGAGCTTGTTTTGCATGAGAATGAAGATGCAGGTAAAACACATTTGCATATGAATGGTTTCGCACTGAAGCGAAAGAGAACTCAGAAATGGCCTATTAAATTTCCTTAAAATTTTGCTTGAAAGTTACAGGGTGATAACTGCTGCCAAATCCCCCACCTAATTGCCTGGCCTTCAAACCCCCCCCCCCCCCACCCACATCAGTAGCTGCATTACTTACCATGGGAAGCTTTAGGATTTCTAATGAAAAGGCTCCCTTCACTTTACAGATCATATCATAGCCTCTGGCTTTCATCTTTTCTATTCGCTCTTCAACTGAATAAAGAAATACACAATCAAAAGACCTGTCAAGTATTGACTGGAGCAGTTAAATCATATTTACATGTACATGCAGGAAAATATCCCATTGATCAGTTAATGGCCAAAATTAATGTGAATCTATTTTTTATTTATTATAATATATTTAACAGTTGATCAATTGTTACATTGCTTGTCCCAGAATTTTAGCCTGCAAGCAGCGAACAAACAGATACCTTACAACATAACAACTTTTAATTTTTAATTAGGGCAACTAGAAGCTGAAGTCTACAACTACAAGCTGAAGTCTATTTCAGTATTTGTCAATTTCATCGATTGGATACCCTGAGATTTAAGCTTAATTACTTCTCAATAATCTTTGTTAGCCTCTGCGATTTGCAAACTGTTATGACCACAGTAAATCTAGTTCGATTTCTTTACACAAAACACTATGATTAGTATAACTAAAGCAACTTTGAAAATATTGTTTACTGCAGTCTTCGTTGGTATTTTGCAACGTACATATGCATGTAAAAAATAAAATGCAAGGCACTTTTTGTTCTGTTGTTTTAACACCGCTTCATGATCGCTTACCACATGCTCAGAAAAAGGTTAAACCAACTTCTAAACAGATATTCAAACTATAAAAACGTGACAGTGTAGAAACAAATTAAGATAAGCTTATAACCACCTTGCATATTCAAATCTTTCAGATAGATCTCCAACTTCGCTTTGCGTTCATCGATGTTCATTGAAGTATCAAGTTCGCCTTCGGGCAGCATCGGTCGCTTGCGAGTTGTTTGATTCTTCCTCGTATTTTTCCTCCTAGGCATCTTGCTTCTTTTTAAACCACAAGAACAACTGAAGGCCACGAAAGCTGAAAAATTGTGCTAATGAAGCCCGCCAACTCTTGAATTTGGAATTGAATTTTGAAAGTTCCGCCGCAGATTTTACGAGCCAGCGATACAATGGCCCAGATGACTAGTACTCAGTCGATATCTTCTTTCGCCCCAAGACCAAAAAGGAGCGACTGGGTACTAGTCGGACAATGGCCATTGCGAGGTTACAAAGCTCTCTTCTTCGAAGCTGCCATCTCGCTTTCGTGTAAATTGATTTTTCTTAGTTTTCTCTCTGAAAATGACTTTATTTCATTTTGGAAACTGTGTGGCCTTAGCGTATTTTCCTTATTTTATTGTCTACAAATGTTCTGGACTGTAAGTTTGGAGTTTTTTTTAGTATGATTAGCGTAAACGGCTTACGTGCAGGTTTTGGCGAATACCTGCGATTTTTGGGCACATGCCTGTTTGGTCTCTTCCATCCTGTCGCTGTTTGTTTTTATTTCAGCTCTGAGTACAGCGCCTTTTGGAGATGTGTAAAAGCTGGAGCTGCATATTTAGTAACTCAACTTTGTAAGGTAAAATATACTTTAGTGTCATAATATATATACTTTAGTGTCATAGCCCTTCGTCGGATTCGCTCCGACGAAGGGCTAACGCTCGAAACGTCAGCACTTGAATCTCTTTACGGTGGCCAATTGACATTATCAACCCAGTTGATAAAACCAAATTATATTGTCATAAGAACAGCCGACTTATTTAGCAAATGGAAATTGATGATTCGATATCAATCAACGAAAGTCAATAATTAATAAATCAAATAATAATCAATGTTAATCGATAACCATAGACCAACTCATCTAATGTGTATTCATCCTTGTTGCTACCCAATTCAGATCATGAGATGATTCATATTGTACAATTTGTCACACGCAACCGATTGCATGTGAGCAGCTGCGAAATGACCAGTTGTAACCTACCAAATGAATCATCACATGATCTGAATTGGGTAGCTACAAGATTGTAAACATGTTAGCCGAATAGGTCTATCAATTGATTGATATTGAAAATCGAAGAAAATCAATGACTGTTTGCATAAACGTCTGGAACAGGCATGGTAAAAGAAGTACAAAGATACAGCCTGGAATGGTGAGACAAGCTTGAATAAACCTAAGTCGCTTGGTTTTTGGAACTACTGTGGATAAATTTGTGTTTAAATTACAGCAAAGGTCTAAAGCCCCTTTTATCTGGGAGGTCATCCGTACGGGAGACCAGGAGATTCGTTCTGTATCCGGGAGACTCCCGGATAATCCGGGAGAGTTGGCATAACTGTTATTTCCATGTTCCGAGCTACACCCAATCGTTTGTAACTTTGAAGGAATTGCAATGTTCTATTCTTCTTTTAACTGCATAGAAAGTTTCCCTATATTCACTGTAAAGGGACATTCATCGTAGCCCTTTTAAAACGACACAGAACTATGGATTAATAAGTTCTGCTCCAGCTTCGGCTTGATCTTGAATCACCATAATCTGTGATAATCAATAGCAATTAAGACATTTTTGTAAGTGAGTATTGATTAGTCGGAACAATCAATTAATTGTTATTGGTTATATTGATTGGCAATCAATGATTGATTTTCATTGATTGATATAGCCAGGTTTATTGCTGTTACTTTATTAGATATAGAGATTATACCATGGAAAGTGTGCACTAACGATGTCTATTCACAAGTTGCTATGCATCAAAATGTGCATGTTTTTGCCAATCATATTTTTAGTTGTTTATAATGTAGTTTTTTTGGACTCATTGATATTTTTCAGATGTTGGTGTTAGCGACATTCTTTCCTACATCAGATGTTTCTCCAGGTTATATGGACTTCATCGGGGTAAGGTTTTTGTTATTTTTTGCAAAGTAAGAATAGCACTGATTTATTCCTTCTTATTCTACAAAGTGTGGACCAAAGTGGCCACATGTTTTTTGCAGATGCAGATGCAGTACAAAATATCTGTGGTTGACAATGTGAAAATTGTGCCTGCAGTGATTTCATTTATGGAAAATACCGCATCATCCAAGATGGCGGTCCAAAGTTATGATTTTATCACAATGGAAAGTTGCAAATTATTTTCTCTTTCATAAAAAGGGTCAGAGAAAATGTAATATTTTTATTCATCAAGTCAAATTTAAGTTGTCCGACAGACAAGATTTTTCATGTTGTTTTTGTCGTCCATGTGATTCTTTAGTCGTCTCGGCGCGACCAGGCAACTGTGACCATGGATCCCTGCTGTAGGGTTAACAGTAATTATAATTACACAATTTGTGCTTTTCTTTCAGGAGTTTCTCAGATCCACAGTAGACTTAGCTGATCTTGTTGGCCTACATATAGTCATGACTAAAATTGCTGGCAAGGGAGAACTGAAGGTTTTAGTGGCTGGAGTAGGTGTGTTTACACCTTTTATTCATGTACAGTATACAATTTGTATGCAGACGTCCATGGTTGGAAGTCTGGAAATTTACATACCAGTAATACATTGTTCATACTATGGATGAAACCATTGGGCCGTTGAATGGACCTGAATTTTTACCTCACTGGCCCATCCACATTGTCCCACTGCCCCTTGTTTTATTGTCTGTGAATTCCAACTGTTGCCTTGTCACGCACAACATGCAATTTTGTAATTAGATTGGGTTCTTCACTGAAAACAAGTGTTGAATAAACAGTTAGTAGAAGAACAATTCAATGAAAGTTCAGTTAATATTTTCCTTTGAGTGATTGCGTGTAAAGTTTGGCCGTAACCTTATGTTTTCGGTGCGAAAAAATATGTATAATTATTTAATCAAGATAACTCTTCTAGCATAGTTCAAGCAAGCAACTGCCTCTTGGGCATGTAACCAGTAGGGTATGATTCATAAAAGAATTGATGAAAACATCTCTGCTTTTTTTGTCGTAGGCTGGGCTACAGCTGAGCTTATCATGACCCGCCTGGTGCCTCTGTGGGTTGGTGCTAGGGGAGTTGAATTTGACTGGAAGTACATACAGATGAGTTTTGATGCTAACGTCAGTCTGGTAATCATTTTCTAGGAAAGGTGGCATACAAATAACTTTTGCCTTATTTGAGTCAGAATGATTGCAAGAATTAGTATGTCTAGATGTTGTTGAAAGCAGCCAGACAAATACACAATTATGGCAATTACTTGTGCCAGTTTTTGGACGGACCTTTGTTGAAAAACTTGACTTTAAAGCGTTGTGATTCTTATTATTTAACATCAAAATCGTGTGTGAGTACAGTACTCAGTAATTGTACTCCAGCAGTTCATGTAGTCACTGACAAACCTGTGACCCTCAATACATGTATCCCACATTGACTTTGAATGCCGTGAAGTGACAATTACTGTAGAAATCGGAGAAAAGCCCTTGGAACTTGGCTAAGAACAATAACAAACTCAACCCACATATATATTAGCAACTGTACTCAAACCTCAGCTGCCCCATCACTAATTTCTAATATAATAACTAGTTCAGCACTGATAACTTACATCTACATTCCCTTTATGTTTTCAGGTTCAGCATATCTCTACAGCTGCCTTAGTTTGGTTGTGGAGCAGGACTGATCTACAAAAATCGCTCTTGCCAATAGTCATGGTCTTTATGGCTGTGACCTGCTACAGACCTCTCCTTATTGAGTAAGTACACTTTTGTAAACATCAGATATGGTGTTCTCCAGCTTTTGAGAATGTTTGTATAGTTTATACAGCTATGGCATGGGTCACGTTCAAAGACATAGGTGTTTGGATAGGCATCACCTCTCCAAGACAAGTGCGACCCTTATGTCGCAACAGTGGACATGAGCCGCGGAGGACATAAGATCAAAAGGGCCGATGTCCTGCCTCAGAGCCGGTCATATCTGGTCATAGGGCCGTAAAACAAAAGCTTCTGTCAAAACCATCATTCGGCACCTCATTTTGGATAAAACTAATGTTGCACAGACTCATTCTATTTTGCAATCTGCTGCACACCAAGCTCACACGAAGCTGTTGCTTGAAGTAATCATCTGGTAAATTAGGATCGTAGTAACGAAGTTCAAACCACGAGTTCACAGGACGAGGTAAATGCCAAAGCCTTCTGCGAATCCTTTGTCTACGTCTTCTGTAAATTGCCATGGTGATCACTCTCCGTCGAATGTTGTGCAGAGCATAAGCAACGATTAAAAGCTGGAAATCGATAAAGTTGAAATACACATTGTATGCCTGCATAAAAGCAGCAAAAAGAAGAAGCAAGCGTAGCATGATGTGCATGTAACTCATGCGAATTACAAACACATGATATGTCAGTGATGTCCACCAGTGCGCGACCGACATGGGTCATACCGAATTGGATTAATTTTTGTTTCCAGTTTTGGCCACGTCATGCTATGGCCCCAATATATGATCAAATGTCTTTAAACGCGCCCCCTGCCTATTTCAATCAATGCTGGTTAGCTTGTTGTTGGTTAGTGTGCAGCCCTGTATGCGAGAGATCCCAAGTTCGATCCTTGTGACCTTGCATCCTTGCTTTGACTTCAGGTCGCTTCAAATACCCTTAAAACGGAGCAGTGGTGGAAAGAGGGGGGTAAAATGAGCACACTATTGGCTTCCTGGGAGAATACCCTTTCAAGGGTAAAGGAACTTACCGATGTTACCTTCACCTTTATATTGTCGGATTAAAGCTTCAAGCTACAAGACAAAACAGGATGCTAGTATGGGTCTATTCTGGAGTGCATGTCTAACATTGTCAGCTGAAATGCTAATGGATTTGTTTTCTATTCTTGCAGAGTTTTGAGTCATGTCTTGGGGATTCAGTCTTGGAGTTTGCTGTTGTTGAAAACCACCACCACTTCGTGTATTGGGCTTGTTGCTCTTCAGCTTTATCTAACATTGACCTCTGGCAAACAGGCTAGGACATGAGAGAGAGAGAGACCTCACACCTGCTATTTATTGACCCTGAGATCCTCAAAAATTCAATAAAAGAACAATCATGACTTACTAAAGGGCTAGCTTGAATTTGTGTAAAGGCTAGCTTGAATTTTGGTAATTGTCTTAAAAAGCTCCTTGAATAATGGCTAGAATCCTTGAAAAGTGCTTGACTATAAATGAATTTTGTTGGTTTGTGAACAATATTGCAGTTATTTTCAATGCCTGGCACTTCAAAGGTACTTCAGATCATGATCTTGATGTCATACAACAGAATCAAAGTCAGAGAGGACTGCTACGGCAATCTTATACAATAAGAATTTTTATAATCTATCAAATCTGTTTTTGGGCACGTGATTGGCGTAAACATGTTACATAATGCTAGTAAAACTGGGGAATATCTGAGATCATTATTCAACAAATTGTAACGCTGTCCAAATATGTTCATTATTTTCTCAATATACGTCAACTGCAGCTGACAGATATTCTGCATTATATGTTAAGTAAGGAGAAAGTGGTCAAAGTCTCACAAAGCTCCACATAACTGCAATTTTTATAGCTGCAAAATGCTCTTCGTTGACAATTTGTTGAATAATAAAACAATTATCCTGCTCAATCTTGCAGAATATTGTCCGATTTTAGCCAACTCGGTCTACAGCCTCATTGGCTAAGTATCAGGCGATATTCCGCACGATTTAGCAGGGTAAATGTTAATATACCCCAAGTGATATTCTCCAGGTTTTGAATTTAGAGATTTATGTTTGCTCGTTTAGTTTTCATCCTGGGTAAAGTGTTTGTTTGAAGAGAACTGAGCATTTTAAACAGAATGAAAATATTTTTAACGCCCACGGAAATGTGTAGGTGTTAAATATTTTTCTGAAAAGGTCTCCAAAATTGGGCGGACCAACCAGTAATTGAAAAATATTTGAAGGATAATAAATAAAATACACTGTAGCGTCCATTTTACATGGAAATATCCCCAGATATTTGTCCTTGGACATTATCTGTTTCTAGGTCACAGTTTTCCTTGAGCTTCACTCTCGGAAAACTGTTTGCATCTCGGAACAAATAGGTAATGTAAATAGGTAATATCTGAGAATATTTGTGTGCCAAATGGAGGCTATTTATTTATTTATTGTTAAAAATATTAGAATGAGTGCAGTGGGTGGCTTTGGATGTTATTTTTGACAGACTTACAAGCAATTCCAGCATTTTTTAGCAATAAGATCAAGCCTTACCAGTTATCAGCACTGTAAATTCAAGTCATTTTACAATCAGCTGTTTACTTTCTGCATTATTACTGTACCTGGTGATCAATAAATAACTGAATCACTGAGAAATAAGTGAGATGATTCCTCACGTTTCTGGTCAACCATGTTCAGCCTCCCTGTTCTGCGCAGACTCTGAATTTTTTCATTTAATATGATTGGCTGAGAGAATCAAAACAGTGCACCATGTGCATGCTCCAAAAATCGGTCCTGGTCAGAGTCTGTTCTTGGTGCTGACAAAAAGAAAAGTGGGCTCTGGGGATGAGATTGGACATTTCTCTGTTTTTAAAGAATGTCAGAAGTTTTAGAGCAATTATTCTCTGCACAATGATTACCAACAGAAAATTGTCCAAAAACAGAACTGATTACCATAACATGACACGATCAAAATTTGCATAGAAGCTGGACATGTCTGGTCAATGTGTGCCGAAATGACGAACACTAAAAATTTGGCTGAGCATTTTGAAATCAAATGATTGTGTTTTGGTGGACAAACTCAGCGATTTTGACTGTATTAGGGTTGCACAAACTAATTCTTATTTCTTATCTTGAAAACACGAAACAATGCCTTCGAAGGGGACTATACGCTCTGATTGGACATCAGAACAAAGTTTACAACTACCTTGGCCCAGATTTCCAGAAGAAACGCAAACATTATCTAGTTGATTTTGGGCCGTAATCATATTCGCAACTGTTATTTTTATAAATCAAGTTGATTTTAGGCCGTATCTGATTGATGCTGATAATCATTGTCAAAACCGTCAGATTTAAAGGTTAAATCGTGAGAGCATAAGACGAGTCCTGAAATCGTGAGTCTCGTGACCAAATCGGGAGAGTTGGAAGGTCTGTTGCCGTCAACAAAGCTGCCAACAAACTGGTTAAATAAACAGCAACCAATGATTAAGTAAAGGAAGCTGCATAATAATGAAAGATCCGGCAAATGCACGACCACGTACAATACAGTAGCCAGGTGTAATAAAGAACTCACTTTTTCGAAATTCTTGGAAAGATAGATTTATTCAAGGAAATGACTGTAAAAAAGGCGTCACTTTCTTACGAGTAACATATAGTACGAGTCACAATCCAATTACTTCTGCAACACATTCGTTGGATCCGTCATAAGTCAAAGGCAAATCCAAACAAGTTCCTTGCTTCTGTTAAGTCTTATTAAAGATCATTAAATATTGGTCTTCAGATCGCGTAACCCTTCTTCATTTGGTTGCAAAGTCAAACTTGGGAAACTCTTCAAGATTTCCTTCTCCATAACGCTTTCGTATCTGTTGCTTTTCCACCTCGACTCTAGCCTTCTTTTCGGGCGTAAAATCAACCAAATCTCCGCCAGCGGCTGAGCTTTTCTTCTTGTAATCTTGCAACTTCTCCACGAACAATTTCTGTATGGGATCACCGCTCTTGTCTGCCTTTGCCAGTAAAACAGCTGTCATGCCGACGTTTCTTCTATAAGTGGCCATCAACGACCTGGATGTCCCCGAAATCACCCGTGAAAAACGAAAAACTGCCGCCATCGCTCACCTAGCTAACTTCTCCACAATATTCAAAATGGCGGATCTTGACTGCATTGCACCGCCTCGATTTGAAGGGAATGCAATATTAGTCTCCAGTCTTCTAGCCCGTGATAGAAAGCTCGGTCAACATGGCGGATGGGAAGATTGTGAAAGTTGGCTCACGCAAAAGTCAGGTACGATTTGTCACGAAAGTAATTTCTGTAGTGAGATTGTTTGAGATAAAATTATTTCTGCACCTTCTACTTCAGAACGTCTTAAATAAGCGTTTTAAAATACGCGCAAAAATGTTTTGATTATTTTACTGGACTTTTAAACTTATATTGGGCCATTACATTTAATATCCGCTACCCCCAAATTAAGGGTCTTTTCTGTCTACCCTCTCAGAAATAGCTCTTGAAGACCCCCTCAGGGAAGCAAGATGTAAGATGAACGCTCAACAAAGCGGGTGGGGAGGGATATAACTATATTTTAATAGGGAGGGGGGTCGGGTGGTTTAGTGAAGAGGTGGGGGCTTTTCTTCCTGTTTTTCCTGTACCTATTCCTTAGTATCTCACACCCCTATGTCCTTTTTTCTATGTGTACTGGGATGTGCATGAACTTTAGCTGGCAATTCATAACAGAACCAGGCTGTATGTTGTGTAAGTTACACTGAAGATCTTTGGCATGAATCTTTTGCTTTTTTTAAATATTGGCATCTTTTTGGTGAATCTCTGTTGTAAACTTTGCATGGAAGCGTGCACCTCGGCCACAGAAATACTCCATTCATTCCAACCTTCTCCTCTCCTCTCCATGAGCCCTGAAGGCACTTGCCTCTATGGTTGTCTATGGTTGTCCTACAGGATGCCCCCCCCTGAAGTTGGCGCAATCCAGTTTATTACAATACCAGAAAAACCAAAGGCTCATGCTAGGATGCCCAAAAGGTAAAAGAAGGCCAAAATCTTCGCTAAAAAGACTTGTGAAGCAGGGAAAACGTTATCTCCCTTTGCCAGAGAAATGGGAGAATGTTAAGTAAAAATGGGATGCCTGAAATGATTACCAAAACCAGGAGGTTTCCGGCCAAAACTGCAGGGTTGAATTTCTTATACGAACAAAAACTCAGGTGACTTGTTTGATATTCCATTGACGTACATTTTATAATTTTCAATAAAGCTGGCACTCATTCAAACTAATGTTATTGTGGAGGAACTAAAGAAGCGTTATTCTGACAGATCCTTTGAAATTGGTAAGTTCTGAACTTGTTTACTCTAAAACACATTATATTTTTGCCTTTATTAGCTCTTTATTAGCTATGGTTTTGCATTTATTGGCTCTAGTTGGCAGAAGTAATCCTCAATGAAAATGACATAACTTTCCTATGAATATTAGCCCCTAGCCACTTAATCATTCCACTGTAAAAGTAATACCATAGAAATGGCAAGGATAGCACACTATAGAAAAACAATTAAAACTGCATGGAACATCATAAATAAATTAAAAAGCATTTTGAGTTATCTTGATGTTTTATATTGTCACAAGTGTGAATAACACAACATATTGATTTACTTGTAGCAGAATCATAATCACATGAGGATAAACATAAGTAAATAATAATTTTCTTTTTTTTTTCTAGTTCCATACAATATCCTTACCTTCCACACAGAAGGGATTTTCTTTCGAGATCTCCCGCCCGCTTGGAAATTCCAGTCAAGCTTCGCACATTTCTACCCCCAAAATTTCCAATCCCTTCTGTTGGGGGAGTATGGAGATTTTCTGGAACCACACGTTACATTGTTTGTATCTAATAGGACACCAGCTTTAGCAAAATAATAATAAATATATGTTCAGCCTATCAAATTATGATAGACAGCCAATAACAAAAAACAACCAATCACACTCTCCATAAAGTTCCAGTCCATTATTCCTAATTAAGTCCTTGGTATTTTCTGTCCAAACTGTCAAGATCTCAGGCCGATACGCTCCCAGTACAGCCTTTACACTTGGTTAACAAGATTATGTATCTGAGTTTGACAATATGTTTTTTCTTTCCAGTGTCTATGTCTACTGTAGGGGACAATGTTCTGGATAAAGCATTACCCAAAGTGAGTTTTAAATAAATATTTAACACTGACAGTCCGGTAATATAAATTTGTCTGTGATATTTTAGTTTGACCAGTGAGTGACTTGTGAATTAAAATCAAACTACTCAAAAACTGTAACTTTGTAATTACAAGGAATTTCTGTTTGTCTGTAAACAGATTGGGGAAAAGAGCCTTTTTACAAAGGAGTTAGAAGTTGCTCTGGCTGATAGAAGGTTGGTGTTATTGATATCTACTGTTGAAGAAAATGTCACCCATTATTTAAGTAAATAAAAATTAAATCTCTTTCCTAAGTGTTGATGTCTCTAGCACTGCTGTGCTAATTATCGGGGACACTGTAGATAAGAAAATAAATATTTTGAATGAAACAGACAGCAGACCGGTTGGCTATTTGTGAAACATGGAGAAATTTAATTCGGATGACAAATCCTTTATAGTGGCATGGAGGAGGATTTGAACCTGGGACCTCTGGATTAACAGTCCAGTGCCTTTACCACGTGACCACGCTCATCTCATTAAAAAGATAATAAATTAATAATGATTAAACTCATCACCTAGAGGTGAGTATGGGGGGCCTAAAAGGGTGCCTGGCGTGACAACAGCCTTCAATAGGGCATGGAGGTATCCATGTTTCGTATTGATACTTTTATTGCTTACGTTCCTAGTTGATATATACACGCTAATGAATATATGACGTAGAACTATAATCCTAAATGTCGAAATCACAACTTTTTATTTCGACCTAATTGAATCAATCATCGTATTCTACTTTCAGTCTAAGCGTTCATTGTTCACTCATAATATGACAGTTCGATAACAGTTTGGTATGACACCATGGCAACCAGGCACTGTCACAATGATAAGTTCAAGTTTTCATTTGGCTGAGGTGTTCTTTATTAATTTTTGATTACTTCAATCCTTTAGTGTAGATCTTGTGGTTCATTCACTGAAGGATCTTCCATCCACTCTCCCACCAGGCATGCTTATTGGAGCTGTCTTCAAGTAAGTGATTCTACGTAGAAACTATCCAAGATTATAGCGCTGTGGTTAGAAGATTTTTTTTTTGCTTGGTTTTAAAACTAAGATTGCCTTGACAATGAATATATTAATTAGTAGCCTTGCCAAAACGCGAAAGGTTCGGGAAACATCTTTTAGCAATGAAATTCTTAGAATGGAAGACATTGAAATTAGAGTTTATACGGATAGAGTGCATTAGGTTTGGTGTGATCACTGGCTATTAAAGTTGTAGAAACTGTCATTTTACCACTTCCAGTAATAATAATAATAATTAATAATAATAATAACAATAACAATAATTTTATTTATCCAGGGAGATCACATCACCATAGGCCCTGTAAAATAATAGTTGAAATTAAAATTAAATTTCACTTAATTTGTGAAATCGCATTGACAGAAACATTGACTGCCAAGGTCAGCCAAAAGACAATTATATTTCCAGACTTGTTTTAAAATACCAACAATGAAGTTTACACCTTTCAAAAGTGCACCACGAAAAGGTTTGAAATTCTAGTAGAGGATGTGCGAACCCCCTTACGGGGTCTCGTCCTAGGCTACCAGAGCTGCAAATAACAGTCGGACATGACGGACAATGGCCAACCAAAATTTGTCGATGTCCATTGAAATCCCAACTGTGGTTAGACAGAATGTCTTGACAATTTTTACGCTTTCCAGTGCAAACGTCAGTGTTTTTCATTGACAATGCTTTATCGAGGAGTTTTGTAATATGATGTCCTCACTACAGTTTCGTCTGATCAAAATGGTGACTTAGTCGGACATATGCTCTTTCACAGGATAAAATTATTTGCAGTACTGTATGTTTCACACTGTTGATTTGAATTTATTTTTTATCAGGCGAGACAGTCCTTATGATGTGGTTGTATATCATCCCAAACACAAAGGTTCCACTCTTGCTACTTTACCTAAAGGAAGGTCAGTATCTGAGTACTGTAACATTAATTATCATCTGGATGTGTTCCTATTGTCGGAGACACAGTGGACTAAGAGTTAGTGCGCTGGACTCCGGATCAAGTGTCCCACGTTCGAGCCTCGGCTGGAGAACTGCATTGTGTTCTTGGGCAAGGCACTTCATTCTATCTCATAGTGCCTTGCTTCACACAGGTGTACAAATGGGTATTTGCGAATTTAATGCTGGGGGTAACCCTGTGATGGACTAGCATCCCATCCTTGTCACTTAACGGAAACCAAGATAAGCTCTGGTGGTATGGGCCACTAAGGCTTGATGCAGACTTTACCTTACCTGTGTTCCTGTTTAAGTGGCAAATAAAGGTCTCGTCTGTGTCAGCCTAAATGGTCAATACCGCTAGAGCTTATCTTAATTTCTGCGGCATTCAGTCCTTCCTGGAATGGGATGCTAGCACCCTGTACAGTTACCCCCAGCAGTAAATGTGTGTGTACTCATTTACACACCTGGGTGTAGAGAGGCACATAGACTTGCACTAAGTCGTCCTCTATAGGTGAGCGTAACGAGCAAAGCGTTGCAAAGCGACAACTGCGAGTGACAAACCATGTGTCAAAGGACTTTGCGAAAGTCTAAGAGGCACAATGAAGTTAAAGTATCTTGCTCAAGAATAAAATGCATTGTTCCCTTCCAGGACTTGGACCCAGGCCACTACATCCAGAATCAGTGCACTAGCCATTAGGCCACTATGCTCCGCCATCAGTGACAAGTTATTAATAAATTAATAAACTATTATTGACTATTACATGCATGAAATATACTGGCCATTGTTTTTATGCAGTCTGCCCTATGCTGTCAGCACTGTTTTGGGAGCAGAATGAGAAAGAGGTCAGGAAGCCCAGGGTAAAGCTGACAGAAACTCTATGGAAGGCAGGGGAAGAGAGAGCAGAAAGAGGGGCACCCAACAGGGTCTGAAATTCCACCTTCCTGGTCGCCAATGCAACTGAAAAGTTGTACTGGTAACCAGAATTTTACAATTGGTCGCCAGTGGGTGACCTGACTATTTCCGAGACTACATGATACGTGTGATACTCAAATTTGATGGTTAAATTTACATTAACTTTTCTCTTTATCACCAAGGCAATTACACTGACATTTTTATCTTGCTGCTAATCCTGAAATAGAATTGAAAGGGACTTTCTTGTTAATCGACTGTTGTACCCAAAAAGTTAATTTTAGACCTTGTCCAAGATGACTAGAAAAATATGGGAAAAATTGCATTGAATTATGCAGTTGAAAACTGTAAGGCAATAATAGCTGTGAAAGGCTAATTTTGTGATGCCTGATTTCTTCCACAATCATTTAATTTAATACTTGTATCACTGTAACAGCACATGTATGCACTTTATTCACTTATGAATAGTGGTGCATGTAGATTCTTTCATGGATTACATGAGTCCATTTTTTGTATCCTAATTTTTCTTTCATTTTTAGTGTGATTGGAACAAGTTCATTGAGGCGTAGTTCACAACTTAAAAGAGCTTACCCACATTTGATCATTGAAGATGTTGTATCCTTTTAAAACATTTCCCAAAGGTCGGAATTTGCCAAATTAAATGAAGGGTCACCAGATTTGGGACAAAAAGGTTATTAATTTTTTTTACAGGAAATGACTAAAATGCAAGACTAATTCCTTGTGAAATCAATGGCTTTGTGCTAGAGTTTAAATTGTTGCTGAGTGTCTCTGATCAGCAAAACGACTGAGTCAGAATGAATCACAACTTGAAAAATCTTAGGCCAATTTTTTTTTCAACTCTCGCATTTTTGTTTTGAAAATGTGCTAGAAGATGTCATTAATCCTTCCTCTGTTAAGAATTTAGCTGTTTTGAATTCCTTTTTCTTGTTGCTCTGGTAAGTATTTTGCATGATATAGAAAGTATTATAGGGCAATTTTGACCAAGTTAGGTTACTGAAAAACCCAGTGTATACTTCCTCTTTAAGGTAAGCAAGTTTGAAATAACAGAATCCTAGTGCACAATGATACTCGTGATCAATCTGTTGAGAGCTTGTACTGGCATCTTGAATGAACATCTTCATGAATAGCTGAATGTGGTCTGAGCCTGGTGTAAGCTTTCCCGGTTTCGGCAGCATGAAATGACTTGGGTATAATTTCTACTCCCCCTGGATGGAATGGTAGTCCATTGCAGGGTTACAGCCAGCATTAAATTCACAGTACCCAGTGAGACATTGTGAAAATCAAGTGTCTTACCCAATAAAATAACAGAGTTCTCCAGGCCAGGTTTCAAACCCAGAGCATTCTTTCCATTAGACCACTACACCTCGGACAGGTATTCATGTAAGACACCTCTAAATTATCATTGAGAAAGTGGCAAGATTAGGATTTCAAATTTATTCCACATGGTCAGATATTCATGGAAGACAGGCATGTACGCATTGCAGACCTATATAACTGGACTAAGCTCATCCTCGGTAGGGTACCCAGCGTACCTTTTTGTACTGGTGTCATTTGGCCTTAACAGCTGTTTTCTCATAATCAGCGTGGGAACCTGAACACAAGACTTAACAAACTTGATGCAGGCGATAAATATGATGCCCTCATACTTGCAGCTGCCGGGATGGAGCGCATGGGCTGGGCTCAACGTATTGAACAGGTGAGAGATGAATTGCTGTTTTCTCTTCACCTTCTCGTAAAAAAATTCCGTGGAAGGGATATGAGAAAAGCGAAGTTCGTCATGTCGTAAAACATGTTACCGAAATATTCAGAGATTCGCAGGTTTAAGAGCAGTTAATAATTTTCTCGAAAACATTTTTTCGCGGGTCTTCTTTCTTTTCATGATAGTTTTACAATCGCAAAAATCGCTCGAATTAATTCACCCACAAAGCTAAATATCAAAACCTAAAACACATTTTACAGTGAAACACCCCTTACCGACTTCCAACAGATTCCCAAAATCTGGTCGAAGAATTACGTGGATGTATTGAAGATGGAAAAAAAATGGACAAAGTTTTTCTTCTTTTCAAAAGAAAGTGGCCATTATAGCAAGATTGCCATACTAGCAAAGTGGTCGTAAATTGCCAGTCTGGCGTCTTCGTTACCAAGTGACGATTTTATGTCCATTGTCCGTATTTTTTAATGTTGTAAATTGTTGCTTCTGTTTTCTAAGGTTCTTGGTGCCGATGAATGCTTATATGCTGTAGGGCAGGTTGGTGGAGATTCATTGATCTCAATGATAGGTTTGTTTGGTTACGCAATAATATAAGTGTTAAAGACTTGAAAATCGCTCCGATATATTGAGAAGCAATTTCGGTGAATGCTGCGTGTTACAGAATTTACTGTTTTAAGATTCCCGCAAGTTTTGAAGAGATCTATGTTCGTAAGCAATTATTGTTACGTTAATTAATACTTAGATTCAGCTTGTGGTCCTGTGTTTTTTTTCTGTATACCAGCGCAAATAGTCCAAATACAAACGCGTTTGAATACATCATCATCATCATCATATCCTTTATTTAAACACGATAAAATTTAAAGCTAAAGCTTGTGGGGTCGTGGGATACCAACAATTATGGCTAGTTTTGATTAGTTTAAAAGACGACAGTCGCGTTCGGCTGCGAGATCAAACATTTCCCTACGCTAGGTCAGCCCGCAACCCTCATATTTAATCCCACGAGAAAGGCGTCTGAAATTTGACATGAAAAGATACGTTCTGTTTGCTACGTAGCTTCACAGAGCTCCCTGTAGACCTCTGATCGTGTGCCTCTCGGTTATAAAGGTAGTGTTCCTTATTTTAACCAGTCTATAAAATCCGGATTTTGTGATCGAAAATTAGATTTCCCGTTTCGTTTGACGACAAATCGATCTTAGATTGTAATCTGAGCAATCCAACCTCCGTCAGTTGTTCAATCTCTTTAGATTTTCGTTCCAGCTAACACGAAGATTAAAATTAACTCTAACCAAAGTTTCGTGTCGGTAGATCGTTCCCTGGAGATCGACTTATTGGAAGTCTTTTCTTTACTACGTAAGGAATTTAACGCGTTTAGAACTCAAGGTAGTTGGTCATGGCCTATAGAGCTGTTTCTATCTCCACACCTGTCTTCAAACAATTATTAAAAGTGTGTTTCTTGTTGGAAGGGAGCTCTGGCAGTCGAAGTTAATCTTGACGATAACGACACCATTGAACTGGTTTCAAAATTGATTGACGATAACACGAGTTTGTGCTGTGCGGCCGAGAGAAACTTCTTGAGGACCTTGGTAAGTAGTTAGCACGTTACATTCATTACTGTATAGCTGACATTTTTCCATAACGAATAGAGGGGGTAAGTTTCTAAAGAAACTGTGGTGCTGCGTCGGTGGGAAGTATAACAATATAATTTGGTTTTATCAACTGGGTTGATAATGTCAATTGGCCACCGTAAAGAGATTCAATTGCTGACGTTTCGAAACGTCAGCAATTGAATCTCTTTACGGTGGCCAATTGACATTATCAACCCAGTTGATAAAACCAAATTATATTTTTCCATAACACCGCGTGCTCTCATTGGCTACTTCGAGGTCACGTGACATCTAACAATCAAACTGTTTCCCGCCAAAAGATTCTGAGTTAGCGGGTAGCATGGCACAATCTGTGACGTCAGAAGGCAACAGTGCAATGTTAATGCTGCCTGCCAATTGTTAACCGATGTTCTCTGTTGTACGCTTATACTGGAACAGCTTATTTTGTTTCTCTCGAATCCCTTGAATTCGAGAAACAATAACTGTTTACCTTATGTGTTCTCATGTGTTGGGCTCTGCCGCTCGGTTTGTTGCCTAACGAACCAAACCTAACGTTAGGGTCAGCCCACACTATTTTTTAATATTTTTGTCTTCACAACCGTTCATAAATGCGCTCAGGAGCATGGGGTCCGCCTGCGTGAAAGCAACCGACGGTATCGCTAATTATTTATGATCTATTTTACCGCTCGACGAACAACGTGTATAAAGTGCAAAAAAATTTAATTTGCAACATTGCAGGAAGGCGGGTGCAGTGTTCCTATTGGAGTGACTTGTAGCCTGGATGGCAATCAGGTATGGAATGTTCCATCCTATTATATATGATTAAAGTTTTACAGAGGTTTCCTTTCCTATTTATCGTACAAGCGGCTGAGAGGATGGCTAGTTGCATAAGGATGGCACGCTAGTCCATTCAAGTGGACGGACCATTTTACCAAACCGTTGTTGTACTGAAGTAAGGATCTGCAAATTAAAATGACTTCATCCCTCTTCCCTCATCCCCCACCCCACCCCATGGAAAAAAAACTTTGCGGGAAAACAAGAGGCAGCACTGAAGCTTCTCCTCCCCATCCCTCTCTCTCTTTTGCAAACCACTTCTTCTGTAATTCAAACCCACTTCTTTACGAGTTGCGTCCAGCGAATGAACCCAGAGTGACGCAAGATTTCCTTGTTTTCCAGTTAACCATAACAGGCGCTGTGTTTAGCTTAGACGGAAAAGAATGCATCAAGGAGACTAAAATTGGAACCCTTCCAGACCCCTCTGTTCAGGATGGTAGCTGCCCTCATGCCGTGCTCACGCACTCCAGCATTTTTGTCCCCGAGAGATTGCGTGACGCTCTTGTAGCAGCCGAGAAGCTGGGAGAGCAGTTAGCGCTCGCTTTGATTGGCAGAGGAGCCGTGAAAGTGCTGCGTAAAGCCAGACAAGAAAAAGATCTCGTTTATTAGGGAACAGGTCGAACCGTGCTTGCCCTTTGCTCGATGTTATATTGTTGCAATACTAAACAAAGGTTGAAAAAGAGGACATCTTTGACTTTGCTATAGCAACGAACTTTGACGTCACAGAGAGTAAAGGTTAAGCATGGATAGAATCAATGCGAATTTTCACTAAAACAATTTTCCACAGCGTGAGCTGCAATAAGGTGCCTTAGGACGGGTATGTTGAAACCATTACGGGATACCAGCGCGCGAAGCAAGAGGGGAACAAATCTTCGAATATTATTGATTTAGCCAAGCCTTAAAGCGGAGCTCCATAGTATTTGCTGATTCTTAACAATTTGAGAAACTCCTCAACAAAGATTTCGGTAGCGAAAAAAATCAGAATTGTCTAATCACATAAATTCCGCCGAGGATGGCCATGAAAACTTCAAAATCAACCAAAAATCGGACCTGAGCCCGCGATATGGTCATGTGATACTAGTCAGCGGATAGCTTGTTTGACAGCTGTCAATCGATCATACAAAAGTCGTTTTGAAAGTTCTTTACGGCAACAGACCTAGGCCTTGTTCCTAGGCCTAATCCGCGCGTACGTAATTTTGTCGGCTTGATGAGTTTACTAATTTCTATAGGTATGGATGCTCAGCTCGCGCGGGAGCTCCGCTAATATAAGCAAATCCACAATGACAAATCAATGAATAGTGCCGGATCTTGTATAGACTGAGTTTGTTTTGCATACCGAAATATCGGGCAAATATAGTACTCTTCTCCTTGCCGTGGCGATCAGTCTAACGTTTTTTCCTTAGTTCCCTTGAGGACCTAAATAGTTTTCCCCAGCCTCCTTTGTAGACGTCATTTTCGCTCGTCACGCAATCTCCATCTCAGTTGCAATCTCAGTCTCGTCATGCAATCTCAAAATCAGAGTGCTGATGATAATAAAACAAATCACCGACTAAGGCTCATGTCTTGTCATTTTTGCTTCTTTGTCAGCAAACCCAAGCGGCAAAATCATGATGAGAATGAGTGCGCATGAATTGAAATTCCTGCAAGGTGAAGCGCCGCAACCAAAGCCGTTGCGCATTAGAAAGAAAAAAATAGCCAAACAGACCACAAAACACCCAAGCGAAGTTACCTGAAATGTCATCAATAAACAACAAATGGGCAACATTTGATGTCATCTACAATTTATGGATGTTTATTATCATTTGCTCGCTTTCTGTTCTAGTCTAGGGCCCTGTAGTTTTCGCACAAGTATTATTGAAAGCTACTATTTCTTACCTACATACTCCTACGAATCTTCAATATTCATAATTTTTCGTAGATAATTTAGTAATTATCACAAGTTAACTAACTACACGTAAGATTTGTTGGCCCTTATCAAACTGGGTTCATTTACTAGGACATCATTTCAATTTTGAGATGCGAGACTAATTTTATTCTTTTATTCGATATTATATTCTCTTCTCCATTGTCAAATTTAAATGAATTTATATTAAAAAAGATATCAGTTATTTTATCCAAGATATAGTTATGGTAATAAGCTGGGCAGCTTCACAATTGGTTAAAAACGCTCATGCGGGGCATTCTAACTCCTCAGAACAAAGATATAACCTTGACCAATCAGGATCGTAATCTAAACCAACCGTGAATGCACGAATTTTCCCGCGCTTTCTACAATTTTGGTACGTGATTGGTTTCATTACTTATTTGCGGTCATAGTGGTACGCTCTTGGAAGAAACAACAAAACTATTTTTTCTTGCATCAGTTATTGAAAGTCACTCGATACCAGGGTGAAAACCCGAAAAAGGAGATAAATTTAAAATAAAATGCTTTCTCTCACTCCGGCTTTCATTCGCTGTAATTATCGTCACCCGGCAAGGGGACAACTCGCTCGTAACACCTCTGTCTAGATTTGCACTTGGTGTAGCCTCTATCTTGGAGCTAATTTTTTTATCCTAAACTCGGAACCTAAGGTCAAAGTTCCTCTTTCTTTATCTGTTCTTCTTTTCTTCCATTCTGTGATGTTTCCGTAATATTCACTGGTTCTTTCAGTTCCACTTTTCCCGCCAGAATATCTTCCACCCACTGCTGAAGGTGACGTAGTTTAGTTTCTTTGCCCTTTTTCTCAAACCAGGAACTTTTGCTCTGTTTGAAAGAAAAAAAATGTATACTTACGGGGTCGGCGAGAAATTTTGCAATAGCGAAATGCATCGCGGTCTTAAAATAGATTGGACTCCCGCAAAACTCGGACATTAGCGTGTTCTGAGAGAAATGGCGGGAATGTAGGCGAAGTTTTCGTTTCAAAACACCACTCACAGAAAGCATCAAATCTTCCGCCATTACGGTTTCTTTGCCGAGGTTTGTTCGAGTCTTGTATGAGTTAATGACGTCATTTGCGCGCTTCATACAAACATTGCATCTCGTAAAATGTTTCTTCCCCGGAAACGTGGTGGAAAAACTTGAAAAGGTCTGTTCTATAGAATTTGACAGAAATGTTTTCTGTGAGTTGTTTTCAATAATACCAAGCTTTTTGAAAATGTGGACTTACTGTTATCTGGGCTTTACTTTGCCTAGTTCCTAGGCCTCGATTTTTCGTCGCGGTCAACCCGGGTCACGTGGTCTGAGCGAAAAAGTGTTAGTTCGGACACGTCACCTTAACGAGTACTGACGTCATACTATACCGTGAAGGCCTGGGGGAAAAGCCGTACAGGAACTTGGCAAGGCTTTACTGATATCTGAACAGAAATTCTGGTAGAAATTGTATACTTACAAGTTTTGGTTCGATAACACCAATTACAGGTGAGTTAACATCGATGTTGTACGACTTCTGCCAGTAGTCGCGCATCTTTAAAATAAAGGAGAAGACCAAATATCAATGAAATTAATTAATTACTCGCGGTAGTTTGTGTTACATTAATGTTCATATCTAGCTTTCAGTGCAGGCCAAAAAAATATGAAACAACTTGGAAATTGCGAGCTGAAGAACCAGAACTTTCGTCGTCAGGACTGAGTTGATTTTCTCAGTGCTCTGTTTTAAAAAGACGTTTATTATTATCGAGTCCAGAATGACTTCTTGGTTTCATTTGATTTTAATGGTTTCATGGCAGTCTCTGTTAAATCGATTTGACAGAATTCGGGAATCTTCCGTCTTCCCAAAGAGACTAACTCTCAGACTTATCAACTAATCGGAAGATTACACGATCACTCACGAGCACATCGAAAGTTATTACGTCGTCAAAGACACGTCATGTCGCTAAGCAATCTGTTCAGTCACGTAACACCTCTCAGCACCAACGTTGCGTCACACTTGAAAATAATGGCCTCGCAGAAAATCTGACTTGTGAGAAACAACAAAGAATTAAAACACAACATTCAAAGCACACTTGTAACGAACCGTAGGGAACGGATCTGGATCGACCCATAGGAAGTTTAATTTCTTGTTGTCTCCATAGCGCCTGGCCAAAGACTTCACCAACGAGAAGAACTGTGCACCATCTGTTAACAGAAAGAAATCGAGTTTTTTAAATCAGCAACAATGAAGGATAATAAACACAGCAGCGCTCATTTGGCCTTAAAAATATGCACAGATATTTTCCCATTGGCAGTTTTCCCTGAGCATAACCCTATTCAGCTGCTCACCTCTCGGAATTTCGTGGGAAATAGATTGGTCTGTAAAATCTCTGTGGCAGAAATATATGGCAGTTGGCCGGACAATTCTAGTCATGGACTCCTGTTTATTATTTATAATGTAAAAGCAGCATTGAATGAGAACATACCGTTCGTGTCAAGCCTCACAAAGGCCGTAATCAGGTAACCCTCCACTTTAGTTGACTAAAAGAGAAAACAGGAAAGGTTAGCCAATGAGTGTCGTTCCAGCGCTTCTCAGCCAAAAGAACAATCTTCGTAAAAACACTCGATAAGTTTCCGACTGTTATTAACCAATCAGACAACAGCGCGAGCTTTCCCGAGTACTCCGGCAGCTGTGACGTCAATTAAGAATACGTTGCGTTGCTGAGCAACATCCATGAGGTAAAACGCAGGCTAAGAAGATTCGCACGAATTGAACCACGACTGGAATGGATGGCAATATCCTAAAATTACTACAAATTTACAGATGTTTCGGGGATAACCCCTCCAACATTTTAATACTGATTGAAGAAATATATCAAACACGAGATACAGTGTTTCCATGTGTTTCATCGGGATATCTAAACACCGAGAAGAGAGTTGAAAATGCGACGCGTAGTGGAGTATCACTTCGAGGTGTTTGGATAGCCGATGAAACACTGTCTCGAGTGTTTGATATATCTTCTCAATCGAAACAAAAACTAAGGAGTAAACGGAGAAATAAAATCGTCAAAATCTATGCTAATTAAGATCGGGTATCCAAACATTCTTCACGGTTATGATTTTCTTTGTTTTAACTCGATGAATTATTAATGAGTTTGAGAAGTTCGGATGAAGAGGTTATTACCGAAACTCCGCATTCATTCATAGACTACTTACCCAAGTGTCATGAATATCTTCAAGCCTAATCTTCGTCAAAATGCTTCTGTAATTCAAAAGGAAATATATAAGAAACACGACATCGGTATCGCCAAAATAAAAATCTCTCGTAAAAAGAGCTTTCCGGAAGAAGAGAGGGGGTAAGTTTCTAAAGAAACTGTGGTGCTGCGTCGGTGGGAAGTATAACAATATAATTTGGTTTTATCAACTGGGTTGATAACGTCAATTGGCCACCGTAAAGAGATTCAAGAGCTAACGTTTCGAGCGTTAGCCCTTCGTCGGAGCGAATGACGAAGGGCTAACGCTCGAAACGTCAGCTCTTGAATCTCTTTACGGTGGCCAATTGACATTATCAACCCAGTTGATAAAACCAAATTATATTATTATACTTCCCACCGACGCAGCACCACAGTTTCTTTTGAAACTTACCCCCTCTATTCATTTTAAAAAGTGTAGTTTATTTTAAGATCTACTTCATGTACAACTACTTACAAGTTTTTCGCTGCCCAGACGAAGACAATTAAACAAAGTTTATTGGCTTGTTACTGAACAAAATATTCTAGACATTTAATGCGACAATACGAAATACACTAATCTACAAGTGCTCACCTTTTGTTTTTCTCGATGAAGTTGTTGATATTTTCTTCTGTAATGGCCTAAAATGCAACAGTATTCAATCTAAAAGGGGACATGATTTTTGCTTGCGACTTCCACAATCAAGTTTTCACTAAAACATAAGCGAGAGTCATAAGCGGAATCGGAACTCTGTTTACGACTCCGTCAGTTTGATTTTCACACATTTTTGCTTTTATTTTTATTATTATTTACGTTCGATTGTATACATCAGGACTCATTTGAGCACGGTACCTCATTTGTAGGATAATTAACGGGCTTCTCAAATGGCTTCAACAATTGTATGCTTTTTGGTTTCTTGAATCTCAGTGACTTGGCAAGCTGACAAAAATAAGACATCAAAGATATTATTCTTAAAAACTTGAAAAACAGTAGTTTCAAGAGAAAATGAGGGACAAAGAGGGAAACTCCCAGAAATGATAGCTACAAGGGATAGACGAGAGGGACTTTTCTAACCATGAATGGATTGAGTTGCCTTACATGAACCGTGGAATCGTTGGAGCCTCGAGAGGTCGGTAGCCAGAAAAGGTTGAGGCTCCAACGATTCCACGCTTCATGTAATATAACTCAATCTGTCCATAGTTACAAAGTTTTAGCCATCACCCCACAGACCAGGGGCAAAGTTATTCAACTCAACTCAACTTTATTCAACATTTAAGATTTCCTTTTTACAAACAAACATTGCTTGCCCCCACAAATAGTTACAAAGCTGATCGTGGTGGGGCCAAGAATGTTGACAAAAATTTCCAAAGGGTGGAAACGCTATCCACTGAATAAAATCACTACCCAGTGGATGGTGTAGTTTGTTTTGGATCCAACACTTATCCACTGGATAGCGATAGCGTTATTCACCCTTTGAACATCTGGGACCAGGTTTTGGGAGATTAAAGTTATTCATATTTTTAGACTATCCTGTTCCCGAAAATCTGTTCCCCTAGACCTCCGCACAAAGGCTAATCTCGATGTAATATCTGGAAGAAAAATAATATTTTGCTTGTAATGAGGGGTCAAGTTGAGTTAAGTTTTGTCGACGACCATTTCCAAAAATAGGTCCGCAATGCGTACATGTCTGGCTTACGAGTTAAATTGAAATATTTAACAAGAAACATTTTTGGAACGTTAACATCGCTGGTGATTTTTCCGTTAAAAAACTATAGCATGGGTTAAAACTGACACACGATTGAAAAACAAATAATCTGAGGCTTGCATGAGACTCGTGCTTTGTTGTATTTAATATATTGAAGCGTGACATCCCATATGCGATATACGATACTCCGTGCGAATCACAAGGTCAGTGACATTCGATATACAACATGCGATACTAAGACGTGAATCATAAGTTCAAGTGTTTTGTGCAGGCATGTAAGGTACGTCCGATCCGCCTCTCTTGTTATTATTATAAATGAGAGTGATGACAGGCGTTCGACTCACATATACAAAGAGCTAATGAAATAAATAATTCCGACGCTGCCATAATGTGGCTCATTTCGTGGAAGCCACATAAAAACAAACAAAATGGTATTTTGCAGATTTCATGGGAAGCAGACGTACTTTCCATATCCATCTGTAGATGGCTTTTGTGGAATTGACATATCCCGGCCAACACTCTTTATAGTTTCCCACTGTGCAGTCCTCTCATTTTCTCTTGGTAGTTTGCAATAATATGTTGCAACACAGACATACCTTTTTATCCCAGACAACAAAGAATGGCAATAGGGGTTGGTACTGTTTGGCAGAATCTTCAAATGCTTTGATTTCTGACAGGAGTATCAATCAAATGATTAGTATTGCAATATCCACCCCCCCCCCCCCACATTTGAATAGTTCCTAGCATCTCTCTTCTCTCCACCCAATGCCAACCATGCCACACCTACAAGCTGTTAATTTACTATTGAGTTAAATGTGAGAATTTGATGAAATGATCAACAGACCATTTTACAGTTCTGTGAAATGTAACCAGGCCTCTATACGAAAGCGAGGCTGCCGGTGACCTTGTCATGATAGAGACCACAAACTAGTTAGCATAAGAACAGGACGATTTACATATCAAAAGCAAGAGGGTTTGTATCAAAACAAGGTCACCGGAAGCATCGCTTCCAATCAAAGGCTTGTTAACTAAGCTTAGAACTGTAAAATGGCCTATTATGACACAAGCATGGAACAAAGAACAAAATCTGAGTGAGCCCCTGCACAACAGAAATCAAATCCATGACCTCCCAAATACCTGTCCGGCACTCTAACCAAATGAGTTAAGACAACTCCTGGTGAGCTAAGGCCATTTACTAGGTGCATATGTGACAAGCGTTCCATACTGCTAGGATTGGCAATATCAAAACAACATGAGTGTGGTAAATGTGATAGTTGGTACATTTTCAGCATCAGTTGGTGAATAAACGAAAAAGATGAAATTGTCAATTATTTATCATCTGTCATATTTACCACCGATACTCATGTTGTTTAGACATTGTTGGTACTAGCAGTATGCAGGGCACGTTTCAAAATATGAACCTAGTAAATGTCTTTAGAGTTGTCGTAGCTCAGTTAGAGAACCCGACTGGTGTGTGGGAGATCATGCATTCGAATCCTGTCAGGGATTCAGAATTTTCCATTGTCCCGTGCTCATGACAATTGAACATTTCATCTTTATCATTTTATTTACCGAGCTGAAAATTTACCATCGTGAGAATTTGTTGCTGCAAACATCTAGCACAGTACCCTAGTGTCCACCGTATTACGGATATCATAAATATTCTTTGAGTTAAGGAAGAAACAGGGAAACCCCTTGTCGACTGATACAGATTGACTAAAAACACCCGAAAATGGCACTTTGGAGTTCCCGGTTGGAGCAATGCTTCGACCCCAGGAGGCATGCGCCTTTGACATATGTTTGGAAACGGTCACCAATTTCCGTGGATCCACGCATTTTCATGCTCAGTCTTCCAACAAAATCCAAAAAGATTGAGAGAAGACATCTTATGCTGAACTGTATACAATTGTACTATAACATTGTGCTTCGTCGCAAACATAACTGCATGTCTTTTCATCTTTTCCATGTCATTACTTAAGCAATAGAGAACATTTTTCCGTGCTTACATAGCCTCATCTAAACACGAGGGGGTTGGGAAGAATTAGAGAATGGTCTGCAAACCCAAGACAAAGTCAAGGATTTGCATATCACTTTCGAGAATTCTCCCAAACCCCTAGTGTTTAGTCATTGGATGAGGCTATGTAAACACTGAAAAAGTCCTGTTATTCCTTTTTTTAAATATTTCTTAAAAATACACACGCAACTAAAATGTTACAACTGGGTTTACATACTCTCGTCTAAATGCACCTATCAACCAATAAGAGCGTACATAGTATCTCAGTTATTTTTATGAAAAACTATTTTAATAGTGCCCATTCTGAGAATACCCATTTTCCAACAAAAATAATTAACAATAAGGAACACGATCAAGTTTGTGTTTACAGTACCTGGAGAATCTTTTTCCAGATAAGCAATGACTTTGCTGCCATCAACATCTTCAAACACAGTTTTCTGTTTCTTGCTTTCAATGAAGTTAACAGGAGGCTCAAACATCTGATAGAGAGGGAAAGTAAGAATCAGAATGAGTTATTTAAGGTGGTTCCTGACCGTTTCCAGCACTTTCCAAGACTTAGATTTTGATAGGTCATTATAACCACTCTTTAACAGTTGATGCTACAATCATGGTGTTAAACGAATTACCAATGATTGGTAAACAAGATGTGAAAATTTTTATAACACGATAGGTTACCATAGCAAAAGTATAACCTTCCAAATACAACCTTAATAATTTTAGCTTTAACTGCTAATAACTCAAAAATGAGCTTGATCACCTATATTTTTTATTATTAAATTTTGATCAGCGAGACTTTTTGCATTTATCATATTGAAGATAATGATGGCATGAATGCCAATACTGACCTTGTGTAAAAATCCCACTAGAATATCAGCTGATCTGCTCGTGTAATACAAATTAAACAGTAAGTGAATTTTAGCCACCCTGAGAAATTGACAAGTGTCACTGACCTATTACAGGACAAATAAACTATCCAAACTGCAATGAAGATTAACATATATGTGGCATACATATGGTAATTGTAAGGGAATGCACAGTCTGCATTTGAGCCCAAAGGCCCATGCTGCCAGGCAGGCCTGGTTTCCACAGCGTCAATTGACAAAGAGTATTATTTGCTGCTTGCCCGTCCCTCCCTCCCTGGATAGGATGCTAAGCTAGTCCACTGAGTCCTTACCTAACCATGATGGGTAACAAAACTGACAATTTTTATGTTTGTCACTCATAAATATATATTCATTTGATAAAAAATACAACTCAACAAGTTAATTTATAAAGTCTACAGTATAAAGTAGACCTGTAAAGTATTAAAGAGAACTACATTCAAAACACATGGAAACCATTTTTTTATACTGTATTCCAACAACCCATGCCTCACCATGTTAATAAAACATCATCACTGAAGTTTCAGACAACCTCCCCCCAATAAGGCTGTCCATAATTTTAGTAACCCCCCCCCCCAATTATGCTTCCCAACAAGACAATCTTGCCAACCACCCCCATGCACTAATGAATGAAAGCCCC
This sequence comes from Blastomussa wellsi, assembly GCA_947652115.1. Lineage (NCBI taxonomy): Eukaryota > Metazoa > Cnidaria > Anthozoa > Scleractinia > Plerogyridae > Blastomussa > Blastomussa wellsi. The sequence goes on along the minus strand of OX393570.1, from coordinate 16,264,419 downwards.
CTAACCATCAATGATGTCAGTGTGCCGCCCTAAGTATTTTGAGACTACATACAAATATGGCCTGGCCTGCCAAACTTCAGTCAGCTATGAGAATATTGTTTACTATAATTAATTAATTATTTTTAATATATTTTTTATAAAATTAAGTATTTTCCATCTTCTTTAAAATATATAATTCACCTGTGTCCATAATATTCTATTCTCTTTCCGCTATGAAAAATCATTATTGCACCAGAGTATTTCACACCTGTAAGAACCAATAGCAAGAAGTCAGAACAGCCCAAACTTGAAGGGAAACACCACCTGTTGAAGAGAGTTTCCATGTTAACTACAGCATAAACACAGAATAATGAAGTACACACCCATCCTTTGAGCTAGGTCCATGCTTTCAGCGACATTTACAATACCAACAGTCACACCCTGTGGTTGAAGAACCCGGGCTACAATCTGAAAAAAAAATTATTCAAAATAATTTGAAGTAACAATAGGCATTTTGGTCTAATGGGTGGGGGGGACTCTGAAACCCTTATCCTCTTGACGTGAAGACCAAAATATGCCAAATTTGACCATTTTCATGCAAATTTGCAGAAGATCCCTAGATTGAGGGTATAAATTTGTCCTTGATCTTCTAAACAGAATCAACAACAAAAATTGCACATCAATCAACATCATTTCCATGACCCACACATATGTTGCATGTCTTTGACTTTCTCGCCCAGGAAGATAAATATTTAAAATTCCACGACTTTCTAGGTTTTTCATGACCCATACATATCATTCCTTATCCTGAGAATCCTGAAAAGGGTGGGGGGGGGGAGGGGAGGTGAGGTACCAAATCCCATTTCCCATTTCTCATTTCAATTTTTTGTTTCTAAATTCCCTGTGCCAGTCACCCACATTCTATTCTCCCAGTGAAAAATGTGCAAATCCCAGTTCCCATCTTACCCCTTCAGGTCCCTGATTCTTAGCAGGAGTGTACAAACCATACCCTCACCTGTTTCAGACCAAAAAGATACTCAAACACCATGATAACCTTTATCGCTGCACCAGGTGGCACTGCACACATACCTCCATGGTTTAAGAGAGAAACCCCCTTCCATCCCCCTTCCCTCGCAGAAACAAGGGGTCTTGCTATTAGAGGTCATGAATTGGGTGGGTGCCAGAATACCTTCAGAAAAGGTTTAAGTTTGTCTTGAAATCACTATCTCAAGCTTTGATTCTCATGTTATAACCATCTTTGTTCCTTTGTTAATTATGATCTTAATTATGATCTCTTTAAATATTGCTTTCCATCATAATCTACAGGTAAAGTCTGCATACCAGCCTAGTCGCCCATTCACCTAGAGCTTATCCTGGTCTCCCCCCCCCCCTTGGATGTGATGCTAGCCCATATATACACCCACATCAGTCACCGCAGTCCAGCACACTAACTATAACGCCACCCTTTACAGAGGCGGATCCAGGATTTTTCTTAGGGGGGGTGCACCACTAAGGAATGATGTAGTTGATTAGAAAAACACATGTCATCTCAGCAGGGGGGTGTACCCCTGCACCCTCCCCCTGGATCTGCCCCTACTTTAGCTTCCTTCCTCCATGACACTGTAATCTTTTAGTTTTAGATTCCACTTGATTTCAAGGAAACTTTTAATAAAGCTAACTATAACATAAAAATTATTTTATGCAGGTAAGACTTTTAGAAAGATCATCTGCCAAGAACTTACTGATACCCCCCATGAAGGTACACCTATGAACCTTGATCAAACTTTGCTGATCAATAAAATATGTCATCTGCTAAAAATTATATTACATACATACCTGTACAGTATGTTGCCCTATTTCCGGACACTTTTTGCATAAACCGTAATATCTTACCTCAAAACAATGCAAACAGGCCGAAATTCAGCCACAAGTTAGCTTCCATTTCTGGTAAGTAGGTTGTAAAGTTTCATCGCCTGAAGCTCTTTCAATTCTTTGTAATTTTGGAAAGAGTTTGTCGAGTTGGATGCAGTATTTCTGGATAGGTTGCCCTATTTCCGGACGATCGCTACGAGATAAATACTCTGCTTTTCTTGTGAACATTCTTCTCCCCTGTGGCAAAATATATCTTATAAAAGTTGAATAAAGAAACATTCATTTAAATGATTACGTTTTGCCCGAAATTGAAAGTGTTTTCTTTCAATTATTTAGCGAAGAAGTCATCAATGTTTTGAAACCACTCAAGCCAACATATTTGATTTGTATCACGGCAAGACGAGGAAGACTGGCGACTGATTTATCAGATACTGGACTGGACTTGGAAAACAACACGCAAGCACTTTTCTTCCCAACTAATTATTTCAGGTGAGTTGAAATTATGAAAGGGAGTTAAAAAAACGTGTCCGGAAATAGGAACACCTCACCAAAAATGCAAATAAACTCTTTTGTGGTCAAGTTCAAAGATACGAAACTGAAAACAGAAAATTCTTATATGCTGACAAACCTAGTCCTTTAAGCTTTACTTATGCCCAAAAAAAAGTTTAATCTGTATCGCATTTTGCGAGAACTGATCACTTAACTGTAAATAGGTAATTCGACGCACGCTAAAAATCGCATTTAAGAAGAAACAAATTTTACTTACCTCAACTGAAAACTTGATGTTCTCACCTAAACGAAGTGTGGCTTAGCCACGAAAGTATCAAACGAAAGCTGACTACTCGATCAGTCTTCGGAACATATCGATCGGATTTGTTTTATTGTTTCAACGAAATACGGAATCGTTAAGTTGAAGTGTCCGGAAATAGGGGTGTCCTGGAAATAGGGCAACATACTGTACATTGTATTAATAAAAGATGAGAATGTTTTCAAAATTATCTCCAAAAATTATGGTAAAGAAAGTTTTTGCAATCTGGGGTTGAGAGATATTAATACACGTACTTTATAATTCATATAGGCAATAGTCTTCATTTTCAATCACTCAGTGTTCATTTGTCACTCTCTGAACAACGTTATTTAGTTTTTTAGAGCAGAAAATGAAAATATTCAACATTTTATTCTAAGGAAATTAAATATATCCAGACATTGTCCTTTGTGATTTTATCTACGAGCATCTATTTTCACACTCCAATCAATTGAACCAAAATAAAATAGAGCTGTTAGCAGGTCTTTATGTAAATTTACTGTTCTATACCTGTTTACTGTGCCAACCAAAAAATGATTTTTTGAAAGACAATTTGAAACAAATTAATAGTAACAATTTCTCTTTATTAAAAGCAGACCTGTATGCTAAAAAATCATTTATTTTGCAAATTAAATGCAAAATATTTGAAAGCAGCAAAAAATGTTTTTGATCTACGCAGACTATGAATTATTGAAAAGCAATTTACACCATCAATTAGCACCAGCTAATTAATTTTTAATACTTTTTAGCCGGCAGAAGTCTAAGTGAAATTACAATTTTCAAAATTTCGAACCGCTTATTAGTAAAATCTAAAAACATTTCCTTTTGTTCAGAAGTTTAGAACCCCCTAATGAGTCTTAAATTTCTAGGATTAGATTATCTGTAAAGTCGAAAATTCTGTTTCGCATATCGTACGCGGAACCAACCCCACGTGAACTGTAAAACAAAAACAAAATAGCATGAAAATAAAAACAAATCCCCGCTGAAAAACCGAAGGATTTATCTAGCGCAGATAAGCTAATTCTTAAATTTGTTTCTCTTCGATAAACTTTAACACAGATTACATTTTTAAAACCATTTAATAGAAGATGTCATCCAAGAATGCCTAAGATTACGTTTCAAATCCATTAATAGAACTCGCCAGCAGAGCTAAGCAGTAAAGGGGATTGGCTTTCACGTGAAATATAGAACTCTAGATCTTTGATTTGCGGCCAACTGATCGCTTGCCATTCAATTGAATGTAATGTGAACTTGTGTGACTAGGTCTTAAGCTTACCTCAAGCATTTTTTCGTCTGTTTTCCACGATATATCGGCGTCTGGGTCACTTTCGTTGCTGGAGTAATAAAAGAGAACGACCATCACACGGCTTGCTTTTAGAGTCTTGTTGAAGTGGTCTTTGGTCAGCTTCGCAACGCGACGAATTCCATCGTCTTTTAGATAGTGGGGTAGTTTATCTTCTTCTCTTTGTACCTCGTCAAATTCTTCATCCAGAGGAAAAACGCCATGAAATAAAACTGCACAATGAACAACCAAGACAAAAACCTTCATTGCAAACGCAATGCACGGAGATAAAACCATGCAAGCTCAATGAATGTTGTCTATCGGTATGCACTCCACCACTCGCTGGGGAACAGAATGACGTCTCCAGGGCACCCCGGTTAGGAATGTCAAGGTGTCGCTTTCACCATTTCCGGTAATAACAGAAACTTCCGGTACAAATCTTGAGTACCTCTTCAATGTTGAGTATATTTTTTACAAAGACGATGTTCTAATATCTGTGTCTCGCAGTGAATGAACCAATGCGTGAGTGTGTCCTGTTTGTCCTCTCCAGTCGGACAGCCACAATGGAAGTCAAAGAGTAGTTATGCTGTTTATGGTGTCTAACTGACTAGCGCTTGAACAGTCGACCCAAAATCCGGCCGCGAATACCAACACAAACCCGCCTTATTGATGAATAACCGGGGAGGCCGTTAGGTGGGGTTTCTTTCCCCATGTCCGTTATTTCAAGCATCACACAACGCCGCCCAGATATGCTGTGTGACAATCCAAATTTAAGAAAGACAAAAGTCGGACCAGCTTGGAAACATATTTTGTCATAACCTCAGGCTACAGCTTACATACAGATCTTGACCCCCTAGGGCAACAAACCGCTTCAAGTCATTTACAAAGATAATAAATTTAATATCTCTCTAAATAATGCGTCGCTCTAATGTGTTAAAAAGAAAAAAAGCTGGTCAGAGCTTCAATTGCTGATAAAAGACCAGAAGTTTGTTCGTTTCTGGAACAAAAAAGTTTTTGAAGGAAAAGATGTTAAAATTTTTGTGACATGAACATTGAATTCACGGGGGATCAAGGGGGTACCACAGGGAGCAGATAGGGGGCACGGTAACATGACGTCATCATTGACTTGCAAATTTTCGGTGATGGCGGACAACTCGTCGCTCGACTCACAAAGAAAAAACTCTTCAACACATCTGTGCCATGACTTCGCCAGTACTTGAAAATCCCGAACTGTAGAAAATGACGACTTGGTACACTTCTGTCGCAAGTTCCTCAGGTAATTTATAAAGATTAAACGTCGGCGAAAAAGCACTTTTGATATTGCTTCTCTCACACCCTCAAACCAAAAACAGTTTTATAGCTTTCCTTCGTATTGCATTTACACGGCTTGTTTGTCTTCTACAACTTGTAATCCTCTTTTTTACAGTATTTACAAGGACACTGCTCATGTATAAGCGCATCGTATTACATTTGATGATTTATTTTCCTTCTTTGATCCAATTTTCAGGGGCAACTAATTTTGCTGTGCCAACTGATCAAAGGAGTCTTTCTTACGCCCGACAGCAAATTGCTAGGTAAGGGGGAATGTCTTTATCTTCCGGTAATTCCAAAGCCTTTAATCTAATCATCGAAATTTCAGTTACAGGGTTGATTTTTATCTTAAATGTTTTAAAAAGTCGAGTACCCGTCAATCGATCACACCTATCAAAGAAATTGTTTAAACTCATTTCAATCTTGAAACTGTTCTCCCATCTGGAATCGTTTAGTTTCCCAGACGATAACGCATCGTATTAAAAGTCGAAATATTTTGTTTGCTTTAAGCCGCTTAACTTTATTCCTACTTGCTAAATTTAGTCGCTAGGGGCAGATCAAGCTTAACAACAATAACAACAACACCAAGTTCAGACAAAACTATATTGTAGCGTTCTTGCTCTGATATATCTAATTAATTGAAGCTTTCGGAGGTTTTAATATTGGTCAAAAAATTTATATTTTCCTGTCTTTAATATCACGTAGATATAAGCTTGCACATCGTACGTCTATGATAAATAACCACAGGTTTGTTTATCATACCTTGAATCAAGTTGGATAATCACTAATTTAAGTTTTGCATAATTATCTTTTGTGCTGTAGCTATGATCTAAACTAAATACAGTGTAAAAATGACCTGGTCCAAAAAAAATGATCAGAAATGCTTCTTTGGGACTTAAAAATGAAATTACGACTGGCTAGAAGAATAAAATGTTAGATCATTTGCATACAAATTAAAAATGCCATTCATAGTGATTCCAGGGCTGTTGTTAGTAACCAAGATGTTTGATTGTATATTTGGTAGGGCTCGACTCTAACGGTAGCCAACTAGCCACAGTCCAGTAGAAATTTAGTTTTGGTTAGTAGGTTATCAATTTCCACTAGCCGCCTTGGCTAGCATAAAACCACATGAAATTGGCCAAAGTAGTTTCTGTCTTCCTCAACCAAGATAAACACAAACACTTTTCTCGGAAACAAGGTCAGAATTTAATTGCGTGGACATCTTGTTATCATGCCATGTGCCATGGAATTGGTTTAAGTACAATGCAATTACCAACATTATGTATTCAAAGAGAGTTGCTTGCATTGTGCTCTCAAGTCTTGCTACTAATTCTGCTGTTGATGTGAAGTATACATGAAATACCCATTCATATTTGAACTGCGGATGTACATGAAAGTGAAGAATGATCATCGCAGTTAATTTCCAATTTAAGCAATTGGAAAGAAGAAGCCTGAAAAAATCAGGGCTTTAATGGATTCGAACCCGTGACCTCTACGATATCAGTGCAATGCTCTACCAACTGAGCTATGAAGCCACACATTGGGAGCGAGGTCAATTTGTTGAGTTCATATTTTCCCATGAGGAGTTAAATGATATGAAGTATATATGAAATAATTCATATTTGAACTGTGGATGTAGATGAAAGTGAAGAGTGATCATTGCAGTGAATTTCCATAATTTGGAGAGAAGAAGCCTGAAAAAATCAGGGCTTTAACAACATCAAAGCTGGGCTAGTAAAATTTTTTTGGGCTAGTAACATCTAAGTTGTCACTAGCCAGTAGGCTAGTATGTTGAAAAGTTAGTGTCGAGCCCTGTTTGGGTGAGAAGTTGGTTACTCTCCTCAAACCAACTGCTTACCTGTTTCAAATTTCAAAATTTGGACAAAAATTTGAAACACCAACTGACATTTCATGCATTTTCTTTATAGGTTTGGTGTTAATTACATTCAACAAATACACATTTAAAGTTACACGTTTTATTTTATTTTGAGCAGGAATTCTAAAATGATGAAGCTGCCTTTGGGTTCGACTGGAACACGAAGAAGTGTTACTTTGGAAAAGACTTCACCAGTTGAAAGCAAGGTGTTCCCTTCTTTGAATTCAATTTAATGTTTACTTTCTAGCTTTAGGTTCAGTTGAACTGAAAATAACTGCAAGTTCGAGTGTGTATGTGCACTTTAATGAATTACATGATCATATGCTGCCCTGGTGTTTATTTGATATGTTTACATGTTAATTCTCAAATGCAATTCTTAGTTCAATGTTATTCATGAGTTTGAAACACATTTTTGAAATTTACCTTAATGTCCATTATTTTGACCCTAAATTCTCAATTTGTTGAAAGCATTCTTGACATTTAAGAAATAATCATGACTTTCTTTTCAGGAAACTTTCACAGAGCAAAAACCATTTATAATTATATTACATCATATTATATTTTCAGTTTTATGGTTGCTCTTTGATGAGTAGTTCTTCACATTAACTTTCAGCCAGGATCTATTTCAATCATCAACATAATCTTCTCAACACACTAAGAGACCTTTTTCAAAATTGCTAGACTTCTGGGCAACTCTAACTTCTGAAATGACTTCTCTTCTAAATTTGGTGCCTTGTTCCAAAATGTACCAAAACAAAAAGTCATACAAAATAAATATATGATAATAATGATTTTAGTAATGATTATCTTGTTTCTTTTTTTATTGTTATTATTTCAGGGTGACTTCATGTATGGTGAAACTGCTGGGGCGACTGGTACCTACAGGAGGCTCTTTAGGTACTGCTGACCCTTTCAGCCCTACTATAACTTGTACAAATTTTCAATACCATGGATCTCCATATACTAGATTTTGTAATCAGGGCACGAAATTGCACCTAATACAGACGCCAATGCTACTAAATTTACCATACTGGCGACCAAGATTCAAAAATTAGTCACCAAGTTGGCGACCAGAACTCTTTGGGCTTTGTATATCTTACCTTGATGTAATTTTCAACTAAATAAAGCTTTAAGGTAGACGAATCGATGGGAACGATTAGGTATGTTAAGCAAATCGTCGCGAATGCTACGAAGCAAACATGTCCACATCTGTCATCTTGGATTTTCCAAATGTTACATTGTATATTGTGAATTGAAATGTCCCTTTTGCTAACAATGCATATTGCGGGCTCGCAATATTCCGACATTTGCAACCGTGATGACACCTTCCACGTGAAAAAAAGCTCCTAACTTTTTGGTCTTGGCGACCACTTTGGAAAATTTAGGAGCCAGATGGCTCCTTTGAAAAAAGTTTATTTCATGCCCTGAGTAATGTTAGCTGAGTGATTTTTTCTCCGACCAGGTTCTGCTAATATTCCTGTGACTTCCTTGCCTGAAAGTGTCCTCAAACAGTCTGGAGACCGTAGCCATTCATGTCAGTTGAAAGTTTTCACCTGATCATATCTCTGAATTCAAAAGCCACCATTATTTTACAAATATTGAGAAAGCATTATTAAAAATAAAGGGCTGTCAGCATTTATGGAAGTAAAAGGACCATTAATTTTATAGAAAAAGAAAAACCATGATAATAATTTTTGCAAAACATGAAGGAACTGAAAATGGATTGTAATTTGAAAAACTTTACCATTTTTTTTAAAGTTTTAAGCTATGTATTGAAAAAAATCTCCCAAAAATATTATGGTCTGCTTTCCCTGCTGAAATTTTATCTGAATTCACCTTGGTGAGTCTGTTGGAGCATTTTGTGTACAATAACAGGCACAATGCAATGATTTTGGCAAAATTGACCCAAACAATAGCAAAAATCCCGATGACAATGTCCCTTTGCAGCACGACGTGCCTTCGTGTGGCCACCCGACAAACTTTTTTGACAAGTTAGCCAACCATAGAGCACGAATTTATTTGAGTTGTCCCGCCTCCTTGTTAAAAGCCCGACAGGTTTCATGACAACAGCTTTGAATTTTGCAAGGAGGCGGGACAGCTCAAACAAATTCACGCTCTCTGGTTGGCTAATTATAACTTGTCAAAAAAGTTTGTTGGGTGGCCACACTTAGGTGCGTCACACTGTAAGAATCTTATTTTGATATACAAGTTTATGTGTGTGTATTAATTGTTATAGACTTCCTAGTGGAAATTCTCGTTTTCCAAGAGTAGAGGACATGCCACATTTTCATTACGACTTTGTTGATCTTGATGAATCAGTGAAGGTAAGATGAACATATCACCAAAAAAGACTTTGTTTGGCTTAATTTCCTGGCAAGTGGTACTCTGAGAGCATGGAAGAATTTTATGGCCCAGTAGTTCAGCCTTGCAACATTTTTAAATTGTCCATTAGTGTCCTATATGGAAGACAAAAAACTTTGTTCTCTGTTCAGTTAAATTTCCAAAACTAATGGACAAATGATCTCGTAAACCAGACACTTCTGTTCCCAGCAGTTCCTGGCATTTATTTACCTGCAACAAGTGGACATTCCTTATAATAAGTGAACACTTGTAACATTCTGAAAACGAGGACTGTGCTTATATATTTGCTTAGTGCTTCTTTCAGCTGTGAAAGGCTACTTGCAGGTGGATTTGAATAAAAAATCTTTGGTTGTGGAATAACTACTGTGAGAAGAACTCTTTGAACATACCAATATGAAACTCAAACATAATGTTGGACAAATTTATACTAATAAGGACATAAAAGAATGCCAAAAATTGAATGTACAAAATATGCAAAGATGATCACTCAATTTCTTTTGTTTTGTTTCTTTTTTGTGCGCAGATTAGTCTCTTCACCGACAATGGAGGAGACAAGCGATATTATAATGGCAATGAAGAGGAAGGAGCTATTCTGGTTAGTAAAAGCATTTTAAGGGTGCCCTTCTTAACTACCCACTGCTCATGAATGATTTTTTTGCTAAGGAAGTTTTTAATCATCATATTTTAAAAAATCATACCTCCTACAGATAAGCTTTTTGCATTGGTTTGTTCCATTGAGGAGTCCTTCAAAACTTTTAAATCATGGCCTTATTTGATTGGTTACAAAAACCCTAAAACTTAAAGGATCAGTGTCACGGCATTTGAAGTCAATTTCCCATTTACTTTCAAATTGAAGAAAATCTAAAAGTAAGAGTTTTCTAATGCCGAAAAACACCAACGGGATAATAAAATGCTGAAATTATACAAGGATTGTTTCGAATGACAACGATATAGACCGATTACAAACGACAAACTTGAAAAAACTTGCCAGTTTTTTCCGTGACTTAGCTCCTTTAAAAGGCATATAAATCTCAGAATTTAAATCCGAGTGCCAGTGGATAAGAACGTTCACATGCACGATGCTAGTTATGGGTTTATGAAGTTTGTATTATCATAAAAGTTATGACTTAATAAACACCCATATTTTCAGACTTTTTCCAGTAGCATTCCTCTTGCGTACGCAGTTATTCCATATGACCGATTATAAAGAAGGCTAGGTTATTTCTGATCTATGAATAAGTAAAATAGGACACCTTGTTCTTTTCCACTGAGTTTTTCGTTGTCAGTATTTAAAATTCTACCGCACGGTTTGGGACTGGCACTAGTTTCGTACGCGCGATATTGTTTAGTTCCATAAATTATCCATACCTCCCCCCCACGGAAGGGATTTTCTGCTAGTTGAATTTTCCCCACCTTTGTTTCACCGTCAATCAAACGAAAGTTATGATTTCACATTTTGTTGAGATAAGGGCTTTGTTGGAATGAAAATATTTTTTCAGAGGTTATTGAAATTTAAACAAATTTCAACTATCAGTGAGCCAAGAATTTTTTCCCTTTTTTGTTTCTTTTGAGAGTGCTACCAAGTTAACCAACCGATGCGACCCTGCAATTACGGTTTTGACTGCGGTTCATTTTGAAGTCGATATTAGTCTTATTGGACTTTCCAGACAATAACTAATCATTCACGAGGGACTCCTTGCTGAACTTAATAACTCGTGTGATTTCTTTGTTTTAACGTCTACAGCTTTCGCTATTGACTCTGAATTCAATATCATTTAAATATAACATACAATTTCGTCAACCGTCAAGTGTAAACTCAGTTGTGGGGCAGAAAATATTTAGCGTGCTTGATACAAGAATTACGAGGTTTATTTAGTTTTAGTTTTGTTTACATATTTTCCGTCATTGGGAATTTGACAGTGTTATTGTAAAATCCCATTGCAGATTAACGTTGTCTGTCGTGGAAAGTCGTGGATTTTGACTCGGTCAATTGACAATTTGCGGTTACTGGATCGAGCACTTCACAGGTACGTTCAATTCTGTTTCACACTCCACAATTATGCATGCTTGTAGAATTGTTTAGCTGAGTAATTTTTTCGTTTATTAGTTTACCTTAACCCTTCATTGTCAAATAACATCTTCCTTGAATTGACGACAAGAGATGTAACATTATGGCATGAACATTTCGATATGTTTTTGTCAATTAACGTAAACATTGCGTGTCTAAATATTTTCGCTCAACAAACTGTTATGTTTATTTTGTATTGAGACTTGTATATTTAAAAGAACAAAGCCTGAACTGAAATCATTTGGGGGTTTTAGCGACGCCAGAAGAATCGAATTTGATTTTCATAATTGCACCATTTTCCTTTATAAAAACCGCACTTTTAAGTATCAGACGCAAGATTCTTCTTTAGAAGAGCTTAGCTCATTGTTAGATGTTTAACAATTCTGCAAAGTCTGTTTCTTCCTTGTAAGACTATGCAAAATTGAAGAAAAAATCGGAGTTTGGAAACTGAAATTTATATCCGCAAAACTTATTATGCTAAGGAAAAACTGTTTCAATATCGACAAATTCAGTGAAATGTGCAAAACGAACGATATATAATTTATTCATGCTAAGAAAAATTGTATTTTTCAGTCGTTTTTTCACCATATTGGTTCAGTTTTACCGACTGTACGGAATTCGAAAACGCTGAATTGTTAAAAAGAAATAAAACTTTTGCGCGATTTAAGTTTTGTTCACACAGAATTGATTCCGTGAGGAAGAGAAACGCGGAAACATTAGAAATGCACCGAACTTTAAACGATTAATCTAATCAGGTTTTTTCTCGTTCAGTCAATATTCAAAGAAATCGCGGGCTTACAAAGTGACCTTCACTTCAATAAGGCTGCGTCCACACTAATCCGGATAAATTTGAAAACGCAATTTTTTTCTCCGGATCGGCCTTCCATCCACACTAAAACGGAGCGTTTTGAAAACGCTCTCCAAAGTGGATAAATTTGAAAACGCTGACTAGGTGTGTTAGTGTGGACGGCGAAAATGGAACTTTTTGAAAACGCTGACATCGAAACAGTCAAATTAGGTGAAAACGGTATAGTGTACACAGAAACATTTTGTCCGCTTTCAAGGCGAAAACGCCGTATTCAGATTTATCCGGCTTAGTATGGACGTAGTGTAAGATGTAGTGAATTGTGTTCTTCAACCCTCCTTAACTATGGAGCGTGTGTCGTTTGACTTTTTTTTATTCTAATTGGTTAAAAAAGGGAAGGGACATTTCAATAACGCGGTAAACACAAACAATGTACTCAGTACACACGGACAAAAAAACCGATACTGATTTCCTGAACAGTTCTCAAAGCTAATCTAGTTTGTTTGTAACTTTTGGTTATCCTGGCAACAGTTTTCTTTTAGTATTGAAGTCATGGTTTTGTTACTCAGACCAATAGAAGCAATTTCTTCGCTAACATTTAAGTTATATAGCTTCATTGCGCGTATTTTGCAAAACGTAACTTTTCCTTGGGAACGGAAGATTGCATTATTCTTCGAAGGACTATTATGTTGAAGAGTAATGGTGAGTATCATATGACGTCGAAAAATTATAAAATCCAAACCCAAAGAGCCACCAAACTTTTTTATGCTCATCAGGCATAAGAGGTGCTAACTTTATATCTGTGTACAACTTTTCAGCTCGACAGCGTCCTTTGTTTGGAAACTAGCGCATTTTGAAGTTTTGACCGTGACATAAAGTTATATCGTACGTTTTAGCCATTTGAAATGGTTAAGTCTTAGGAAAAGTGTGTATATAAATATTTTTTTGTTCAGTACAGGTAATCAATCGCCTAGATAACCAAAGTGAATTCCAGATGTTTACACTATTTCCGGCCGCCATATTGGTGTTCCACTGAGGTACACCAATATGGCGGCTCCATACTGGTCTCTGTAAATTTGTGCGGAACATTTCGACGAATATCTGATAACGCTGCACCTGAAACTTGGAAGATTGTATCCTTTATTTATTTTCTATAACATCGTAGTTTCTTGACCCTGTCCACTGACTGGTTTTCGATTTATTTATTTATTTTTTGGGTCACGTGAGTGAAAACCCTCTACAAACAAGAAATCTGTTTTTTTTTTTTTCAGGTGCCTTTTCGACAGAAACCACAGCAAGCTAAAATCCCTTGCACGTCTTCCCGACACTGAGGACTTTATCAGAAGCCAAGTAGGTTTGCTTTTTTGTTAGGTATCATCGAGAAGTTTACCGGGAATAAAATTTCAACACGAAAAGGGCGCTTCCTTCCTTAATATATTGGTTCAATACCCTCAAATGTATTAGTTCAATATATCGTAACTTGCATTTGTGTTGTTTTTTTAGAATTTCCCGGTTAGCGTGACTGACCCGCATAAAACTTTTGGCAGGTCACGCCATCTTCCTTTGAATAGGCGTTACGAGCTAAAGAGAGCTTTATTCTGACACCTTTTCTTTCCTGTTTTTGCAGGAATGTCGTCATTTACTGCAGGAGTATCTGACAAGATTCTCTCAGCTCGCTGATGATGTCATGAACTGTAGTGCAGTCCTCAACTGGCTTGAGGTGAGTGCCAAACTTTGTCATTGATAAACATGAAAAGGCACGAAACGTGCTCTAATGAAGCAAGGTATCAATGGTGAGGATTTTAGCCAATCAGGCACGAAACCATAACCTATCGTCGTTTACTTTATGCGTGTTTTCCCGCTCTTGGCTCCGGTTGCCTGTTTTCCCGCTCTTTTCACTGATACATGACTAAAGGTTCAGTTACGCATTATGCGAGCATAATCATGACTAAAGGTGAAGAATCGAGCATAATGTCGGCACAATAGTGCTTTTTTGCCGGCATAATAGCGTTATTTTGCGACATAACTACAGTTATTTCTTTTTTAGAGCTACTATTGTCCGTTTATTAAGTAAAAACTACAAAATTTCGATAAGTTTGGCGTCTAAATTTCCTTACAACCCCTATACATGACTGCATGTTTCTCCCGCGCTTGGCACTGGTTGTCTATTTTGCGTCGCTTTTGACCGCGTTGGTACCGGTTGTCTGTTTTCCCGCTCTTTTCTCTGGTACATGGTTGCATGTTTCTCCAGCGCTTGGCACTGGTTGTCTATTTTGCGTCGCTTTTCAGTTTGACCGCGTTGGTACCGGTATTCTGTTTTCCCGCTTTTCTCTGGTACATGGCTGCATGTTTCTCCAGCGCTTGGCACTGGTTGTCTATTTTGCGTCGCTTTTGAGTTTGACCGCGTTGGTACCGGTTGTCTGTTTTCCCGCTCTTCTCTCTGGTACATGGTTGCATGTTTCCCCCGCGCTTGGCACTGTTTGTCTACTGTTTGTCTACTGTTAGTTTCATTAATTGTCTTCTGTTTTCTCAGCTTGATAACCATGGAAACCACATGTTACTGACAGACGAGTCTCCAATCAACGTGCCTGGAATAGCAGCTGCTCACGTGATCAAACGATACACTGCCCAGGCCGCAGACGAAATCTCTCTCGAGGTATGACAACATTGTCACTATACATGTACATCACGTGATAGGTGCTTCCAGAGGACAAGCATCCCAAATAAGAGGGGGTAGGGAGAGCAAGTAGAACTTCCAGTCGCTCTATGGCTTTATGAGCCATTCATCTATGTGGCAGATACTTTTCCTTTCCCGGGTTCGGTTCCAATTTCTTGTTGCAATTTTTGACATCGCGTGACCTCACTAACACGATTTTGCGTGACTGACGCCAAACGGCTAGCGGGGAGCACGATGGGTATTAGTGTCCAGTTCTCTCGCGACACTTTTTCCCCGTTAAAAAATTGAAGAATAATAGAACAAAACTAGCGGTTATTAAACAGTGGAGACCTAAAGTGAAACAAGGACAGAGGCATGTTCAGTTTAACACATTCTTCGGTGTACAAATGGAGACAGGGAAAACTCGTTATCCAATGTTCCTCGCCTGTGCTTCTAAACGTACTGAGTATATAGTATGGTGTTTCCTAGTATTTGGCCCAAATTTTTTTTTTCGAAATCCGTCTAAATCTTCCTCGAAAATCTTCCTATTTTCTTTTTGGCTTCTGACCGTATTAATTGATAGTTGTTAGTCACGTTTTACTGGGTTTTGCCAATTTAAAAAGAGCTTCATTTAACGTGGTTTTGCCTGCATTGACTGAACATGCTTTAACAGGATGGCGAAATAAATTTGTGACGTTCTCTCTTGTGTCACGGATATAATGTCTTACGAAAAGGTCGCGTGACGTATTTCCGTTGTTGAATCGATTTGTTCGTTTCTGTGGGTGAACGACTTTGAAAGGTTTCCGCCCCTTACGACTTTCGTCACGTCTTTCTTTGTGTAGCATCTGTTACACTTGGTTATTCTTGGGTAACCGTAAAATATTACTGGCAAGGGGGTCAAATCGTTAGTGACGCAAATATATCGAATAAAACGATCTCGTAGTGAAATAGTGAAATAAGTGAATTAAAGAAGTATTGGCAAAGTAAAACAACATTTAGTGAATGCGAAAATGAATTGAGTTCATCGATTCACAAAAAGCAAATGAAAATTTATTCTTCGGTTCTGAGCGAGCTTAGTTCATAAGTAATTTGAAATCTCAAATTTTCTTTTTAAAATCGTTTGAAGCGCACATGACGTCATTCTTGCAGAAACTGAGTAGTCACGTGTCACGTGGTTAAAATTGCTTGTTCAAATATTGATTGATGGGAAGATAAGCAAATTACTGTTGACATGAATTCGACGGCAGTTTACGTTTTCTTTGCAGAATATCAAAATGAGAATGGTTGTTTTTAGAACTCTTACGAGGAAACCGCTCCACCAGAGCTGTTACGCAATTCCCGGGGTTTGAGCGTATGAGCAGAGGCGCTTGACGTAGGAATGAATTATTCCGCTTCGCGTAGCGTGTCCGCTTTGTTATTCCACATGGAAACATTTCAGAAATCCAAAAATGATTGATAACAATTAGTTCGTCGAGGGGGCGACTATTTGACTGTAGTTGGCAAAGTTTCATTCGCGCTTCTTTAAAAGACTTTGTTTCATTTGTTGCAACGCTGTCGTTGCAGGTTGGCGGGATTGTATCTGTGATTGATATGCCCCCTGTTGACGAAAGTTTGTGGTGGAGAGGCAAGCAAGGATTTGAGGTACGTACCAATTGCCGAGCTATCCAAATCTTGCGCCATATTTTATATGTACCGAATGCAAACCGTTTAAAGTCGTTGAACAGAGTTACACAACGGGGAGAAACCGATCAATTGACTTGTGACTTTGATTTGTTTGATTTGATAGTGTAAAATGTATCGAAAGGGTTTCTATCTTGTGGTCAATGTAGTGTACTGTTTACAATGTTCTCCTTGTACAGTTTGTTTTATGCATAGTTTTAAATGTAAATATTTACAAATACCGCTTTATTTTGATTAAACTTGTAGCAAATAACGGAGGCGGAACTGAGTAAAGATTGTTTATTTTTAATTCCATCATAAATTCTTCTTAGTTTCGAACATTCCTTTTCTTGATAATGAATTTGTTTGTGATTTGAGCGAATTTTAATTAACGTTTCACGGGGCAGCGTTAATTGCAGTCAAGTAATCTCATTTTTGAGATGCCTTTGTTGTTGGCAAGGCTGGCGTTTGTCAGAAGTCGGTCAATTTTCCATCTTCAAAAATGTAAATGCTTTAATTGAATGTCATTCAGAGTTGCTGTTTTCCAACTATGGTTTAAGCTTTATAAGCTTTTAATTTTGATCCACTGCGAGGCAAGGCGCCTTGTCCTGTACCAATTCACAGGACGAAATACCACGAATACGCAAATGGAACATAGCGGAATTCGTGATAAAACGCTGCGGAAACGCAACGGTGTACACGTTTTCCGACTACGGAATCGTGACGTTTACTCATTTACTCATTTACTTCCGTTGCTGCGGAAACAGAGGAACAGGACCGCTTTTTTCGTGATTCCGTCGGGTTTCCACCCATGTTTCCGCTAGCGTAATTGTGTGAAAGCAGTTGCGGAAACACATGATCCAAATCCATCGTCTTCTTGATCTCTCCAAGCCGTTCCTTCCTCCTTGTTGAATGAGCTTCGTCCTTCGCCAGTGGCAACTTCCAGTTCTCTCCTGGCATCACTTTTTCTTTAAACTCTTCTCGTTAGATTTCGAAGCATACACAGGAAGTGCAGAAAACTTGTCAAATAATGTGCGACTCGTAGCCAAGTTACTTACGAGTCGCCATCTTTTTGACTTGTGTGTGCAGGGTCAGGATCACGTGACTAAGCGAAAACCATAACAAAGAGATGTTCATCTGAAGTCAGCCGGCTTTCCTAACCAGTCTCCTCTATTAACTATGGGAAACATAAGAAAACGTTCCAGAAACATGTTGTTTTACATTTCCGTAGCGTTTACGGGTACACGAGTTTCCTGGATACACGAATTTCACACCGGATGCATGCTTTGTTGTATGTTTCCGTCAAGTTTCCAAACCTGGATACACCAGTTTATGCATCGGAAACACGCGAAATTGTTCCCATATTTTCAGCTCTTTTTCTCAAATAAACGTCTTGCACGCTTGTGCGGCTAGGACAAAAATAATATTAACAATATCAAACGTAAAATACCATGACGAAGATCGCGACTGGTACATTTACCTATAATTCTTTGCGCGCGAAAACCCTAAAAACGCTATAAAAATGCAAAGAAAAGCCTGTAAACTTTCAAACTCGACAAGAACAATGTTACTGCAGGAACGAATTACGTTAAATTGTAACTTTCTGTATACCCTGTGGGCTGTGTGGGCTTGTGGTAAATGTACAGCCGCCAATTTTTGCACAAATGTGATCGTGAACGTCCTCAATGTCAGCACGGGTATTAAATATCATAATTATTCAATGCTTATTGAGAGTTTACACGTAACGAACTTCATTGTTGGCGAAGCAATGAATTACACTGTAGAATAAGTGGTTTTCACTCAAGTCTTGTTGTGTGGTTGTTTGTTTTAGTCGGAGGTTTAATGCAACCAGCAGTTCTCTGCAAATTGTAGTGCAAATTCACGTCACACGCAAGACATGCCTCAGAGTATTTTGTCATAAAGTTAAAGCTCAAGAGGACCCATGTCTGTTTGTGATTTCTTTTAGATTTAAAAACAAATCGGAAATCCGTTTGCGGAAACTTGACGGAAACAAACATCAGCGAAAATCCGCTGTCATAAACATGACGGAAACACGACTTGGCATTTCCGTTCCGGAAACGTGATATCACACCGAATTGAATGATCACGTTTCCGCAGCACTTAAAACATAAAACTCCCTGTTTCCGATTTCGTCCTGTGCAACCTCAAAATGCCGTAAAATCTGCCCTTTACTTATCGCTGAATGTTTTACGATGTTTTCAGGTTGGATTCTTTCCCAGTCAGTGTGTCGAAGTCATTGGTGACAAAACGGACGGCCACGCATCGCTTCCCGGCCACACGGCCTCCTCGCACATGACGCCAGGTTTGTTTACTTGTTTTGCATGTAACACTATTACTGGCCGGGACGTCTTTGTTTTCTAATCAAGGAAAATGTTTTCGATAAATGTTATGAAAATACCATAGACTCGCCAAACCGGAACCCAGGCTTGTTATCACTTTCTTTCGTACGTAAGCCAATCAGTCTGCCTTCCCTCATACTGTCAGTATGTCAGTCTGTCGGTCTGTCTGTCTGTCTGTATGTCTGTCTGTCTATCTGTTTGTTTGTCTGTCTGTACGTGTCAGTCGGTCAGTCAATTTGCCAGTAAGTCAGTGAGTCTGCCAATTAATCAGTCTGCCATTCAGCCTGTCTCTCGACATGAGTCGGTCTATCGTTATACTCGTCTGTGTGTCTGTACGGATGGTCTCAAAAATATGAAATTTAATATATCCCCTTTGTATGTGTAGCTCGTGCAATGATTTATATTAGCTGAACTGCACAACATAACTCCAAGGAGGACTCTTGCCCCCTCTTAAACTTTTGCCTCTTATGTTGAAACTGGATCTACAGAATGATGTTCAGGAAAATAATAATCTAGATGTTTTTCCTTCTTTAGTTGCCAAGAAGCGAGGGAAAATTGTGTCTTTTTTGAGATTGTTCTTGTCTTCTCGCCCGTCAAAGGCACGGCTGATGCAAAGAGGTATCCTGAAGTAAGTTTCACAGCTGCCAAATCTGACAGTTTACTAATTCATCGTTAGCATGCCCAAAAACTGTGCGACTGGCAAATAGTTAAATAAACCCAACAAACCAGTCCGCGGGAAATTCAGCTTTTAGACTGTTCACAGTCCGCTATTGTGTCGTATTTTTCCTCGATCGGCGAACGCGGTGAACGAATCGCGAGAGAACTGGACTCCAGCGCAAAACGTGAGGCACAAGGCGGTAGGGGGCGGTCCGCTCGGCCCCCCGCTTCGCTCTCGGTCCCCTCCCCCACCCGCTAGCGCTTCGCTCGCTGTTTTTTTTGCTCGCGCGCGTTCTTTCGCGTTGAAAATTAGAGCGGCTGTAAACAGTCTATTCAGCTTTTTGCAATCTGGATCAAACGTGGTGGAAAAATGTGCTTGGACTGCGGAGAATTAGATTTCAGCTCGCAAATGAGAGCTTTCATATTCGTTATTGAATAATCCTTGTATCTTCCAAAGTCCTTCAATTTTGTTGCACTAATACTGCGCAACATTAGTCATTCATTTTCTTTTCTTGTTTGCTTTCAGGGAACGGACGTTTGGTTGTGACTTGGGCGAACATTTGGCAAAAACGAACAACCATGGTGAGAGGAAGTTTCTTAAGTTTAAACTCCATCAGTTGTTTTATATCAGCTTTTGACGTGTTCTTGTAGACCTTGTAGGTTCACTTAATGCTTAGCCTGCCAAGACTAATTTGACAAATCAGAGTAAGTTTGGCTTGTAACTGTTTCAGTCAGAAAGGACACACAATGAAAAGTTTGCAATATTGCATACAGTACGTAAAATATCAAACACGAGTTAGTGGTTCGTCACATTTTCAAACACCGTGAAGACAGTTGGAAATATGACGCGCAGAGGAGTGTTTCGGACGAACTGCGAGGTGTTTGGAAATGTGATGAAACACTCGACAGAGTGTTTGATATCTGTTCTCAATCGTATATAAACTATGGAGAAAATGAAGAAATAAAATCGTAAAAATCTGTGCTAAAGATAACATTTCCAAACCACTGTTCTGGTTTGGCTTTCTTTCATCTTTTGTTGATGAATTATTATTGAGTTTGAGAATTCCATTTGAAATCTCTTTTGTTTTACAGAGGACGGCCAGCATAATTCTAAGCTCTATATAAATTCACGGGCAAACTTCTTATAACACGCTTCTGTTTAGCGAAGTTTTTATCTCTCGTACATTAGCAATAAAATGTTTTCCATGTTAAGAAAATTCGATCAAAATCAACGCTCTGCTTGAGCTGCTTTCGTTTCAATCATACGTCGCGTATGTTTTCTTTTAGAAGACGTTTTAATTTGCCTTATGCATGATGACCTCGTATCCTTCAAATTCCCCACAAAGCCACGTTTACGCAAATTATTTTCAACCCTCTGCGCATTCATGTAGTTTTCACGCGAGTGTTGCTTTGAGGATTCGTTCATGGTAAAATTTACATGTTAAGTTTGCGCTTTAAAAGCAAAGCGTGGTGACGGTAACCAGTTGCTAGTCTAACGTGAATGCGCATCAGGGCAATTTAGATATAACGCAATTCTTTGTTTGTCGCTTCAGTTCCGCTGGTGTTAACAAAGTGCGCTGAAGTGATAGAGAAGAACGGTATCGTAGATGGAATTTATCGTCTATCAGGCATGTCATCCAACATTCAGAAACTCAGGTAAGGTTCATTTACTCTTTTACTCGTAATGGCCTAGTTAGCCTCCCACGCAGACGCCCTTGGCTTCGTCACGCTTTCGTCACGTTTTCCTCACGCGTTTGTCACGCGTTCCTCTCCGTGGCTGCCAGTATCAGTCAGTTGTAAAGGTGCCGGATATTGCAACACGCATTCACTGTAAACTAACCAAAAGTTGATGTTACCGTGACGAGACAAATGTTGCGTAGAAAATCGACGGCGTGTAACATGTGCGACGGACGCGTTTTGTTGTGGCAACATGTTGCAGCAATTTGAAGGCGATTCAAAAACCTACAACATTGTTGCCCAACTAGTTGTGCTGGAGTTGGTTCGTGTAGACCCCTCCTCTCAGACTTTTAACGCAGCATCGCGTGATATTAGCACGTGCTCGAGGAGTACGCGTGCCCAAGATGAAGTTGCGTTAAAAATGATCGTCCCGTGTAACACACTGTTGCCGCACGTTGACGCAACAATGTTGCATTATCCGGCGTTGCGTTGCGTCGCCCCTTCTAACATGACCTTTAAAACTATTAAAAGGGTATGGGTCTCGACTAGTTTCAGCCCCACCTAGCAAAGCGTATTTTATTATTTGTTTTGAGAATTTAGTGGTTCATCAAGATTGCATCTCCTATTTGATAATTTTCTTAAGTCTCATCAACTGCTTGGTTGACAATGTGTTGATATTACAAGGAGAAAGTAGATGTTGATCAGTCGTGTTTGACACGAATTTTTTCTATTTCCCAGGCTGGCATTTGACGGAGACGAGCCACCTGACCTTCTAAAGGACTGCTACATCCGGGACATACACTGCATCAGCTCTTTGCTCAAGATGTACTTTAGGTAAGGTCACTTGAAATGTCCTGATGAGTTTTGGGTTTGCACTTACGGAGCTATTAGCAAAATTTAAACGTAAGAAAATGGCCAAGGAATTGGGTGAATTATAAAAATAATCACTTAAAACAGTGAAAGAACATTTCAATAACACAGCCGATACATAAGAAGGTACTGACGGAGAATGATTGAAGAAGATTACAAAGGATTGCAAAATAGGTTTTAGAAAAACTGCTAGGCTGAGTAGGGAGATTGTTGTCATTTAGATCCATTGAAGTCGAATTTGTGGAAACTGGAGAAAAAAGACTAAGCTCGGCCTTGTCACAGTCCCTTAACACAGCAATAACTACTCGTTTTTGTTCGCAGAGAGCTGCCTAACCCGTTGCTGACGTACCATCTGTACGACAAGTTTGTGGTAAGCAAAATTTAATAGTTGGGTGAAAATAGCTGTCTACTTTTCATAATACGGAGAAAATATGCAGTGTTATTATTCAACAAATTGTCTCGTTGTTCATATATGGTCATGGAGCGATTATTATCTGTCATTTGTACGTGACAGATACCCTGCGATATGCGTTAACTGAAGATAATTCGCAGGATAATTGTTTAATGTTTGTCCATAGATATTTTTTTGCGACAAACGAACAGCTAGCTGTGCAAGAAGAGCGGTAAAAGCTCAGTTGCTTTTAGACAATTACTACGGACAAACTCGAGTAACCAAACAAGTTGTACAAGGGTTTCATACAATTACCAAATAAGGTAATGCCGGAGCACGTGGAGGCGATCGAAAACAAAATAGCGAGTTCATTGTGAGATTGTGACAGTTTTTTGTGAGTAAATATTAAACGAAAGTCCGTGAGTTTTGTGGTTGGCTTATAAGAAATATCTTTCTAAAGATCTTTCCCCGCAAACCCCCCTCCCCGCCCCACCCCGGGTGAGGGGAATAAATATAACTGTTTTTTATATGAAAACATGACAGTGTCCCAAACGTTTTCACGGGGATTATAGATCACTGCCTACAGTATTCCACCATCTGTACATTTCAGGCTGCTATCCAGATAACGGACGAATCAGAGCGTCAAATTGCCGTACACCATGTGGTACAGCAACTTCCACCACCGCACTACAGAACACTGGAGTGTCTGTTACGTCACTTGTCACATGTCGCCTCGTACTCGCCCCAGACCGGCATGCATGCCAAGAACCTTGCGATTGTGTGGTCACCAAACCTCTTGCGGCCGATGTCGCTGGACGGTGGAGGCGCAGCTCTGCTGCAAGTCAACGTACAAGCTATCATAATAGAGTACCTTATAAGGAATGTGCACGTGTTTTTTGACGAGCACGCGGCGGCGGCGGTGATTGTGGCGAACCCGCGTTACTCTGACAGTTCACTGGACAGACAACGAAAGGTGGTCTCCGATTGTGGTAAGGAGTATTGTCACGTAGGCGTGACGGTCGCGCGGTTGAAAGCGTGACAGTCTATTCAAGCCTGTAAACTGTTCAGAGTCTATTCTTAGAATGCCGACCTTTTCAACTAAGCATAAGTTGAAAGTTGGTGAGAGCGGAAAAATATAGAAATATGCGTAAAATCTACTTGCATTTTCGAGTTGCGTTTTTCGTTTGTTTCAAAACGGGCCCAGGTTAGATATTCATTGTCTTGAAAATCAAACTAATTTCAAAACGAAAGGTTGTGTACCAGGACTCCTTTTGAAGGAGAGGCAGACAGGTAGTTATAACAATTAACAATTATTCAATCAGCGCGCGTTGGACTCCGCCAACGGGGCGCGTAGCGCCGCTGTTGGTTTCCCTTTCGTAAACCGTCGATGCCATCTTTAACGGTCGATGTCATTTTTAACGGTCGATGTCATAATTGGTAACCAAGCTTTTTGGAATGATCGACGCTATATCTGCTCTAGTTCAGGCCTGGACTAGGTCAAAACTGGTTATAATTTTGTAATAGACTAATACACACTCACCACATGCTTAATTGTTCTCTTTCACACTGGTTTGCTTGCGGTTAGCTTTGATCCAATTTTATTGGTTGGCTAGGGCAATACTATAAGTTAAATAGATTAAGAAAGTCGTCTTTTAGAATTAAAAAATTCGGGGATTTGGCGGATCAACCTGGTAGTGTAGAGGTGAGATGGGGATGTTGGCATGCTAGGAGGTCTGGGTTCTATTCTGGTTGTTGCCAAGTTTTCTTTTTTCTGTGTGAAAAAACTTGACGACAGCTAACAAATTTCTAAGTAACCGTTAACTGGCATCGACCGTTTACGGAAGGAAAACGGGCAGCGCCGAGCTGGCTATAACTATCTCATATCCAGCAAGCATGGAATAACTGTTTTATTAAAGTCGAGCCAATTGAAGCGTACCCCTAGAGTACATTAATGAATTGATTATTGGGAAATTGAACCCGTTATTCGTTTCAAATATTGCATTCGGTTTGAAAAGGAGCAGATCAATGCTCAACTCAAAAGCCGATTTTTGATTGGACTAGGCAAGAGCTTTCCTTGGCTATTTACATCTCGCAGAACGTGCATAAATTCTTATTCGTGTAAATGGTGGGAAGAAAAGAGTTTTCTGGCGAAGCTTTTACACGTTTTTCGTGAATATTTTTACGTGTCTCACTTCCGGCATGGGAAAAATTATTCAAGGTTCCGTACGTACCGTTGAAAATCGCCAGTTGTCTTCCTAACATTACGCACTGTCTCTTGCAAGTCACGAATTTCCCATCTGAATTTATCTGAGAGGTTTCCCAAGCTCGTGAGTTCGACCAGGCAAGTTTGTTCCTTGCCGCCATTTTGAAAAGGAAACAATAATTCCATATAAGGAGCATCTCTTGTTCGCCTAGTCCAATCACAACTCGACTTTGATTTGAACATTGATGCGCGTCTTTTCAAACCGAATGCAATATTTGAAACGAATAACGGGTTCAAATTTCCAATAACCAATTCATTAATGTACTATGGGGGGGGGGAGGTACGCTTCACTTGGTTTGACTGTAAAAGCACCCACACAATTTCAATATTTGACTTCCCCGGCTGTTCTCTCTGATGCGTACGCACCTTCCATACGTGGTTGTCCATGATATTTGAGCCATATACCGTGGGCTGTGAACCAATCAAAACTCAGGAATTGTAATATACTATGGTTAGTTCTTAATAATATATTATATTGCAGATATTGCCGGATCTCCTTCCATTGGTCCAAGGATGGCGTCATTGTCCATTTCCCCGCCAACTAAACTAATATCACTTGAAGAAGCCCGGGCGCGGGCCCAGACTACGCCTACGAGGCCCACAAGGAGGTACGTGCGAGCAACGCCTGTACAAACCCCGGAGCGGTCTGGGACCCCCACGTACCGGACGTCAGTCGAAGTCCCTGCAAGAAGGAAGACAAGCGATGGGTCCATGAGCGGACGTAAGTGGAAGAGCTTTTTCCACAAGGGCAGGAGCTTGGACGCCACGCAGTCAGTGGCCAAGATTCAGGAGACAAGCCAAGGGACATATGTTAGTGTCATGCGCGAGCCCCGGCCTCAACGTGACACTGTAGAAGAAGTTCGGCAGGCACGAAGCGCCGAGAATCTCAGCGAGGCCCCGAATAATACGGGCCCGTGGCCTGTTAGGGCCAGACATGTACGCGCGGATGTTAAGCATGACGTGAGGGAGATAAGAACTCCTATTCACCAACCGGTCACGATATCGTTTAGTCACCAACCCGCGCGGGAACGCTCGAAAACCGCGAGTGAGGTTCACATTAGAAGACATCCGGTGTTGACTTCGTTCAAACGGGTGTCATCCGAACAAACGGTGTTCTATACTAAAGTGGAATATCACCCGACTCAGGTCAATCATCGGAGAGCATCAACGGGGGGCGAGGAACTCGAGAATTCCTTGCGGAGACGAGAGATCACGATCGCCGATCACCGCCCAATGTCGGTATACGACAATCGACCGATCTCGATATACGACAACGAGCCGACACCGTATCGGTATTCTTCGCCGGTGTTCTCGCAGAATTACTGCGCGATTCCCGAAGAGAGGTACCGCTACTCGATCCCAGTAGACATGAACACTCCTCCCCTGAAGAGATCACCCAAGGGGAGACTATCGGACCAACAAATTGCCATCACTGGAACGAGGCTTTCGCATGCGCCCCTAGTGCCTTGCTCGAACAGCGGTAGGCCGATGCACTGAATGAGATGCTGTGAAGTTGTAACAGTCACGTGCTGTGGTTGACGGTCACGTGATAACTGTCAAGAGTGGCGTTGCACTTTTCAAGTAGTTTTAATATTGTGAAGAAAATTATTTATTTTGGAGTGATCCTGCTAAAAGAGAGCAAGTGATTTTCACTGGATTCTATCGTTCGGTGCAAACACGGTGAAGCTGCGGTAAATGTCTATATCACTGACATCTTTGCTAATCTGCAGTTTTATGACGGTCGAATTTGTCAGATTCAAAATTTAGAATCCCTGCCGTAAATAGATGTTGTGCTGGTCTTGTTTAAGTCACTTTTAGGATCTCTTGTCAATCTCGGCAGCTTGCGCATTTTGGAGGCGAAACTTACACAACAAATATCTTTGACAAAACATAAATTATTCGTTTTCAGTTGAATTTATCGAAATTTGGTGGTGTTTACACATGACTGAAAACTTCTAAACATTTTCTGCCTCGCCGTATTTGTACCTAACCCCATAACGTTTAGTTCCTCCTCTGTGAAGTACTAATTCCACCAGATTTACAGTGATGGGTGGGAGAGCCACTGCTTTCAGTTTATCTTGTAATACTTGTAATAGTCGAACAAACAGCAACGCATAGTTCATGTCTCAAATTTGTGAATATTGGAATATTTTTTAATTTATCATGAAAATTGTATTTTCAATCCTTTAAAGCCTGTTTTAATATAAATTTTGAATGTAAATATTTTAAGAGTTGGCGATAATATT
This sequence comes from Blastomussa wellsi, assembly GCA_947652115.1. Taxonomy (NCBI): domain Eukaryota; kingdom Metazoa; phylum Cnidaria; class Anthozoa; order Scleractinia; family Plerogyridae; genus Blastomussa; species Blastomussa wellsi. The sequence goes on along the minus strand of OX393570.1, from coordinate 16,237,281 downwards.
ATTTTAACTGACTCGCCTCATTGTGGAGATAGAGAGCTGGAAAAGCGTGATTGAGATTTGAGATTAGCCCCGTTGAATCACGATGTGATTGCATCTTGCACACGCCCTCTTTAATTTTAGGGGCACAATCAGCTGGTGCACATGCGTATTAGATTTCATTTCATAGCTAATTTGCATATCACACTTTATCGCGATCTATACTGTTTTGAGTAAATATGATAAAAAAATATCATAGGATGAGCAAAAGTACAATAAGGTTTTCAGTAAACAATTGAAAATAGAGTGAAACACTGGGAAGATTGAAGCGGATTTCTAGACGTACTCGGTGCGTACCTTTGATTTCAGGTTGAGGTAAACTTTTTTCAAAGTGAGAAAACTAGTGTCGAGGTCAGGGCGGTTCCAAAGCTGACTGTGTCCCTCAAAGAAAAATAGCAATTTTAATAGAACTGTTGCGGGAATAAGCAAGCGGTATTCAACAGCGCCTTATTTTATCATTCCTTTGATTCCGTTCGTAAAATCTTAAAATGAAAATCTTTCAAGATTGTATCTCCTATTCATCTCTCTTTATGGAAATGGAGCAAACGTCTAGTAAGGAGTGAGTCATTAAAATCCAAATTGGAAAGAGTGGGATTTGTTCTCTTGTTCCAAGAGGTAGTGGGCGTTCCCCTTTTTGTCCCTGACTCCAATCTAGAGCCCAGTCTTCTCGGTCAACATTGTGTCGCTGAGGGAGGGACCCTGCCGCTGACCGAGAAGCTGGCAAACGCTGGTCTCGAGATTGCCCTGACTACAAACAATGGCCCTTTCAACTCGAAAATTTCGGAACAAGAAGAATATTTCGGAAAGTTCGTACAAAGCTTTTCCAAACCTAAAAAACGATCCATTCAACCAAGAATTTCGGGAAGAAAGTCAGATGTAACGGACACTACCGAGAGGAAAGTTGTCTCGGTCCGATCAATCAACCGTACCGAGCTGAGTTTCGTTAACGTGACAATGCAAATGTCGAAAAAGGAAAAACTTAGTTTTTTGAATTTGAATGAATGATACGACGTCATATACATGTGAAAACAGCATGGTGACGACCGGGAAATGTCGAAAATTTTCGAAATTGGGAGTGGGTGGGGGCGGGGGGGGCGGCTGCATCCTCCCAGCCCAGGTTCGAGTTTTGCCCAACAACGCAACGCAGTGCCCCGTCCGAGGCTCGACTGTGAACTCGGACCGTTCGATCCGGAGTCCATTAGGCCCTCCATGCATCGAAACACGTTCTTTAACCATTCTCGGTGAAATAAAATGCCTTAGCAGAGAGAAACACGCGCAAGTGGAGAGTGAAAATCACCGAAAACTATTTTATCTCATACGCAATGTATGAAAAGACCTGAACAATGAATGGAATTTCAAAGTGTTATTTTCATGGTCAACTGCTTGTAAGACTGTGGGCATTGACACAAAACATTTAATTTATAAACAAATCTTATTAAATAAGCAAGAGGATGAGAATATCGATCCAAGGATTGGATTGAAGATCAGTTTTCTTCCAGTAACGAGATTTATGGTACAATTTTGTGCAAATTATCAGTGCTTTAACAATTGATTAAAAAGTGACATGTAAGGAACCCGGTCCAATACTTACAAAATGTTTTATTGCGCTTGATTGGTTGATTTCTGTTGTTAGCCTGATACCATATAATAAATAATTTCCCATAGAAACTGTATCAGTCAACGTGGAAGGTAAGAAACGCAACTCGGTGATAAGCTAGAAGTGGACAAACCTGATTGTATTCTTTGTCGCAATAGCATTCAATAGAAACTTCAATGTCGGAGGCCTTCGCCGCCGCATTTACAGGCATTCTAAATGCTTTTAAAGGAGTTGCACAGTCGAACGAAGTCCCCCTTAAAACAATTGTCGCCGCCCTGCTTCTCTTCGGTGTCAACGAATTCCTGAACGAAATCGTCTTCTCGTGTCCTGACGAGAATTTCAAGCTATATGGCACACTTTTCATCTTCGGTCCGTCTGTTTTGCTTTTCTGTTTGTCCCTACTGGCTTCCACCGCGTTCTGGCAAGCTGTAACAGGCTGTTGTCTGTTAAGATGTCGTGGAAAGAAGATGTTGTTGTTGAAGGCAAAGAACAGTTTGTTTGTAGCTGTCTTGCCGCCTGTAATGTGGTTAGTATACGCCTTCGTCGAAGAGGACTATTACATTTGTGCCAAACTTGGGTCTAAAGATGCGGCGCTCGCTAAGGCAAACACAACTGCTCTGAAAGATGCTGTAAACAAAGAATTCACTCAAGCGAAAATTACTTCGCAGTTGATCGCTTGGGGCTTGATTCTCGGGATAGTAGTTGCTTCCACCCTCTTCGTGACGGTTTATCGGTTTTGGCTACCAGTTGACTCAAAACTACAGGGGAATTATGAATTTCAAGAACACGAAGCCGACAAAGCCGTGGACCTTTTCAACCAGAAAATCAAGCCTCTGGCAGAGCAGGAAGCTCAGAAGCTGATTGACAGCTTGTTTAAAAAATACAAGGATAAAGAAGGCGAGGAACGAATCAAAGTTATCGAGAACCAACTGAAGACGATGTTTCCGAGGCATGCCGGAAAGTTGCACGCATCTTTAACAGTGAGAAATAATAGTGTAAAACCAGATTCTACGCTAAATAATCCCGCGTCGCCCGGTTCAGAATATATGCCGTTGACTGAAAGGAACGGAGACACAACAAATGCATGAAAATACTATAGACCCTCTTCACTCTCACGCTACGCCCAATCCCCAACTCTGTAATGCACCAGTCATCTCAAACCCCCACTCCCTCCCCCCACTGGGGGATACCCGGGGCAAACTAGGGGTAAACACCTCGTTTTCGCGCTATTTAGGTTCCCCGGTATTCGGGGAATTCATCTTTTTCACGGCTTTGCTATACAATGCAGGGGCTGAGTGGGGATTGGGGGTCGTGACCTCTTTTAGAAGACAGGGTTCAAAACATGGAGCCTGAACAACTGACGAAGAAGGCACATGTTTGCCTAAACAGTGAAAACAAAGAGGAAGGAAAAAATAAATAACCTTGACTTCAGTGGTATGAAAAAATCATGTGAAACCTCTAGTTGTTACACTCTGAATTTTTCCCCGTAGGGCGGGACTTTCACTGCATTTCACTGATAGTAAAAGTGAATGCCCTGGGTATCCCCTAATGGGGGGTGACGGGGGTTTCACATGATTGGTGCATAACTTAACAACAGTTAGTCTTTAAACTCTTTACAGTGAGACGGCCTTCTGTATGGTTGCACTGCAATGGCTTATCTATGCTATACCTGCCGACATTTTCTTATCCAAAGGCGTGAGACCTTTTACCCCGGAGAAGCCAGGATTTCCGAAGACGTCACGATGATTTCCGAAAATTTACGAAGATGGACGACGATTTCCAAAGACGTACGAAGGTTTCCGATGACATTCCGCAGACCAAAAGGATCGCGGCCTCTAGGAACGAGATCAATGTTCCAGCGACCCAGCGACTTGTCCCCAGTGTCTGCTTTCAAAAACAGAAATCTCGAGGAAAAGAATCGTCATTTATTCATTTTACGTGAAATTTTCGTTTCTCGCATTGTTTGGAGTTTACATATTTAGAGCTATCACAGCTCACATTTTCCATACATGCGAGAGAATTTGATTCGTAGGCGTGAATAGGCGATCGAAGTTTTCAGCCCGCAGGCGTCAGAGCTAGCAGGCATACGTACTTTACGCATACGTTGTTTTCCTTCCTAAACGCTAAATTTGTGACCATAAAAACTGTATAGCCATATTATGCCATTTCTTGCGCGCAGCTAACTTTTTTCGCCATCGCATTGAGACTTCACTGCGCTTTTAGGTAACATCTTAGTCACGTGGTAGTGACCACACTGGAATATGCACCGAGCTGTGCATAGTCCAGTCTCTGAACTCTACCTTTTGCGCGCCTATATTGGGGCTGACTACTACACGACCAATGCAAGAAAAACTGCCGTTTGCTGTATCCAAAGCAAATGAAATTAAAATCTACTAAATTCAGGAGTCACAGAACAGTCCGAAATTAAGGCTTACTTTAATCCAGCCGCATATCAGTAACGGCTAAATAAAATACATTTTACCATAACTGCAGAAATTCTCGCGCGCTCATTGGCTTATGTTCACTTTGCCAAATTACTGAAGGCACACAAATTTGACGAACGAGTTTGTTCATAGCATGATAAGCGGTCATCACCAACTTTGAAAACTGTTCATTCTAAAGGGCGGGCCAAACGAAGATGAGAGTTCAAACTCTCGCTCTCGTTTGCACGGTCTGAAACTCTCCGCCATGCACTATCATTGGCTATCATGCGCTCTCGTCAACTTTGAAGGTGCTCTCTTTTTCTCATGCGAGTTGATAAGCGTTTTCTCTCATTTAGCCCGAGTTGATGATAGTCGATATAAGAGTTGACGAAAATACTCATGAGAGTGAACTCCCAACAACTCTCTCCCTTTAATAGCCTGCGTGTTTGAGATAATATGGCAGAATTGTAAATGAAGTGTAAGTATGTGTAGTTCTCAGTGTAAGTAGTTGTATTAGTATTGTAAGTACTGCAAGTATATGTGTTGTAAATATTGTAAGTGTGTGGCAATAAAAAGATTGTATTGATTGTATTTGATTGTATTCTTTGTCGCAATAGCATTCAATAGAAACTTCAATGTCGGAGGCCTTCGCCGGCGCATTTACAGGCATTCTAAATGCTTTTAAAGGAGTTGCACAGTCGAACGAAGTCCCCCTTAAAATAATTGTCGCCGCCCTGCTTCTCTACGGGCGCGGAATCGCCCCTAGATTATCGGCCGTAAATTCTTTTTCTATTAGTATAAATAACAATGTTATTAAGCGGGTTTTTCACTTCACTTATCTCGGTACAGTTTTGGATGACCGCCTTAGCGGCCCGGGGGGGGGGGGTACTCCCATATATGGGCTATATAGGTATGTGCCGCCCGATAGGGTATGGTTTTCGAGGTTCTCGATCCTTAAATAGGGTATCATTTTTGCTCCTTTTGGCAATGCGTTCCTGGCCTAGTCCTTAGATAGGGTATCTAAATTGTATTATCTAATACTAGAGTTTGCAAACGCCCGCCTAAAGGAATGTTTTTTCAATTTTTGTGTTAACTTGACAGTACTGTAACCATTTTGCAACAGAGGTTTAATCGGTTTCATGATAGCCGAAAAAAGTCTTCCTTTTATGCTATTAATAATTTTGTTTTTTCCTTAAATAGGGTATCATTTTTCGGGTTCGGTCCTTAAATAGGGTATCAGTTTTCGCTTCCCCCACCCTTGAATAGGGTAAGGGTTCAGGACCCTGGGCGGCACACCCCTATCCAAAATTTCCGGGAGTACCCCCCCCCCCCCCCCCGGGCTTAGCGGGAATGAGCAGATAAAGTACAGACGTAAATCTGCGCAGACGTAAATCTGTTTTTAAACTCGTGAAGAAATGCATACAAGGTCACTGTCCCCAGTATTTTAAAGAATATTTTAAACGCAATAATACAATTCATGTGCGCGCTGCTAGACAAAGCAATCTTTTACGCCCGCCTGCTGTAAGGGCCGAGATAACGAAAAGATCTTTCAATTATTATGGTTGCACTCTTTTCAACGGACTATCTTAAACGAATTTTGTATTTTTTAACTTCTACATCTTCTATTTGTACATAGATTTCTATCTATATTTTGATCAGTACCAGTGTAATGTGTGTTTGTATATTGTTGTGCTCAGGGCTCCCATTGATAACAGATTGCTTTTTGCATCGGAATCGGGATATATAAGCTCCGTATGCAGGCTACTGTTTGACAGTTCTTCAAAAACCCAAATCACAATCTGCTTCGATCTCAATTTTGTCCAAAGAAGTATACCTTTGTGGTAATGGGTCTTGAGTATCCCGAAACCGGAAACCGCGCATGAAAAGCCTCTGGCATTCAGGGTAGGTCTTGAGCCGTATAAGTATGTCTTTCGCGAGTAGCCTATTTTTAGACGGGTGTTTTTCTAACGCGCGCTAAGGGAATTTACTCCCTCAAAATGACAAATTCAACCAGGGCCCTGATTCAACTACGTTATCAAGCGTGCAACTAAATGAAAGAAAAATTTCTGGTTCGATTGAATCCTTTTTATGAACATATTCTTAACCAGAAAAAAAAACATAACAGCAATATATGAGTAACCACTATTAAAGAGACACTCACCATTTTTTACATGATTTTGGAATCTCAAAAACATACATCGATCTTTGGAAGTTGAGCAATAATGGTTTTATTTTGTAGAGCAGTGCTCGACAAATGATTAGAACCCATTAGGAAGTGAGGATTGCTAACGATGGCGAGGATGGAAACGGATTGTGAAAAGGATTTTTGAAAAAGTATCCAGATGTCGTTTTTCAAAGGGTTAAGTTTGGCTCGAAAATCCGCCGTTGAAATTTAGCAAAGTGTTGCTGCAGTCTAGACTTTTTTCAAGAAATTGTTGTTAATCATTTAATTAGAGCTAATTAAGTTCTTATTACATACGTTTAGGGGCCACTTCGTGAATTTATAACGGTTTTAGGTGTCCTTTAAGCCACAAACCGCTAAAAATGGTTCTATTATATGCTAACTATATGGCGCAGTGCCCGCGAGAAAATTGCCTGGATTTATACACCTGTGCTTGCGCTCAGTTTTGTGGCCATTTTTAGCTCAAATCCGTGATTTTGTTCATTTTAATAGCAATCGTCAGTAACCACGAGCAAAAAAAATTGGTAGCAAAGAGCGTTTTTTGCAAACCGAAGATCCAGACAGATCGAATCGCACTTGGCTCCTTTTGCCCAAAGGTCACGCAATGTCACGCAACACACAGGTATGATCGATCAGTCTGCGTTCAAGGAATTAACAGATTCTTATGAAAATTTTCATTGATCTTCATTAGGGTAGAACGAGGAAACTTGTAGTGAAGCGTGTCCTAACACCTGTAGTCTAGCCAGTCAGTGATTGAAGACAGTAGAGTCAAATCCGCCAAAACTTGAAACAATCCCAGCCGGGGAGGTATTGTAGTACTATGGGTTGTTTGTGTGGAGGCTCCAAACCATTTGTCTTTCATATACCATATACCAAGGTAACCCTTTCAATAGATAATGGTACCCATTTCACGTACCTACAGAAAGGGTGGCGACGAAAGAAGCAGGCTCCCTAATCCCCGCTTCTTTCGCCGCCCCCGACTATTGGAGGGCCAAGAACAGGCTAAATTTCCCGCTTCGACAGTGCCATTACCTCCCCCACCCCCACCTCTGGACGTTCTCAAGTGTCAATCAGAGCGCGGTCACTTCTGCACGCGTATTTTTGAGAACAAGATGTCGGTGGCTTTGCCTGCTGGAGTTTTTACGGGAATCGTAAATACTTTTAAAGCAGTAGCAAAATCGAACGAAGTCCCACTGAAAACAATCGTTGCCGCTTTGCTGCTGTACGGCGTCAACGAATTTCTAAGCGACATCGTTTTCACGTGTCCGGAAGAGAATTTCACGATTTATGGCAGTTTATTCATCTTTGGTCCAGCGATTTCGCTGTTCTGTTTATCGCTACTGATTTCGCCCCCTTTTTGGCAGGTTGTAACAGGCTGTTGCCTGTTAAGGTGCCGTGAAAAGAAGTTGCTGTTGTTGAAGTCGAAGAACGGTGTGCTTGTTGCTTTTATCAATAAAGGGCAAAATTACTGAGCGCTGATTGGTTGAGAGAGAGGGCATTTTTTCTTAATCGAGGGCATTTTTAGTAATCAAGAGAGGGCATGATTACCTGTTAATGATTGGCTAATCCGTTAATTGCCGTAGCGCTAAACAGGCTTCCCAGATAAAAATAGACTGCGCGCGTGATTTTCCTTCGTATAAATTTTGCCCTTTATTGATAAACAAGTAATCCCATGAGACCTCGTACTATTAAGGATTAATTGCACTTGAGTTTTCAAAATTTTCCAAACTGCCCTCGTCGCTTCGCGACTCGGGCAATTTTGGAAAATTTTGAAAACTCTCGTGCAATTAATCCTTAATAGTACTTGGCCTCATGTGATTACCTATACTTATGCCATTTGTAATATGGTTAATGTACGCTTTCGCCGAAGAGAAATATTACGTTTGTGCAAAACTTGGACCACAAAATGCGGCGCTTGCTAAAGCCAACACTTCTTCCATGAAGGATGCTGTAAACAAGCAATTCTCTCAAATGAGGATTATGTCTCAGTTCATAGCTTGGGGCTTGGTGCTCGGGCTTGTTATCGTGTCCACCATCTTCGTGACGATTTATCGTCTGTGTTTACCAATCGACCCGAAGATCCAGGGAGAACATGCTTTTCACGAGTACGAAGCCGATCATGCCGTGAACCTTTTCAACGAGAAAATCAAACCAATGGCAGAACTGGATGCTAAACTGCTGGTCGATAGTTTGTTTGAGGAGCACAAAGATAAAGCCCACGAGGAACAAGTTAAGCTTATTGAAGGCACCCTAAAGAAGATGTTTCCAAGGCATGCAGGGCGGATGAACGGGCCGTTTCGAGTGGATGGTAACAGTATTGAACCAAATCCGTCGTCGGCTGTTAGCCCGTCCCTTGCGAAAGGTAACATAGAGTTGAAGCCACTGACAGGCTCCAGGTCTGACACCACAATACGTCCGATACTAGCGTAAACACTTATGAACAGGTTATTGTGGCATGTTCTGGGCCTGGGGGAGGGGGGGGGGGGGAGGGGTACTTGACCGATGCTTGGGTACAGGGGTGTCGCTGGAGGTCTGAAACTCTGACCCTGTTTAGGACCAGAGAAAACTAATGTCTAGTCTTGAAAATGATCTAATGTACATACTGATGAACATTTCTGATTTCTCTACAAGCCATACCCTGTAAAGGATGGCTCCTTAATATCAATACCTTGTTTAGGACAGACTCTCTTGAATTATATACCCTGTTCAGGACTGAGGTCTAAAACCATACCCTATCCAGAGGCACATCCCCATGTAGCCCATATAAGGGAGTACCCCCCTTCCCTGGGGTCCTGGGACAAGACTCACTGCTAGAGCTATGATGTCGTGATCAGTTCAATTACTTCAAAAGCACTTTTTGAAAATTAACATTTCAGGGTTGCCACGGTCAGGGAAAAGTCAGGGAAAATCAAGGAATTTTGTTGAAGGTCAGGGGAAATGTTAGATGTTTGGTAAAGTCAGTGAAAAGTCAGTGAATTTTATTTCCTTTCAGTAAAACATGGTGTAACACGATTGATTTTGATACTGTTTGAGTGGCATGTACAGAAGCAGTAGTTTTCTTTATTTTTATTTATCTAATCTAAGGTCAGGGAAAATTTTTCAAAGGTCAGTGAAAAGTCAGGGAACTTTTTAGTTTCTGATAAGTGGCAACCCTGTATTTACACTGAAGCTAATTTCTAGAAAAGTACTAATCTTATCTCAAGATGTTGCAATAGACCAATTTCGATATTTTAATATTCAGCCTAAAACAATAGACATCACTGCGAGGCTCCGGGGAATAAATCCCACAAACTCTATAATTTATACCCCGGAGCCTCGTGCTGAGGTCAATTGTTTTAGGCTGAATTTTAAAATATCAAAATCGGTCTATTTTATGTTCAGCTGTGAGAGAAATTATGTTCACATCCTGAGTGGAGAGAAATTAACTAAATGACAAAAATGAAACAGTTTTGTTTTAAATTCTTAGAGTTTTTAAGTTCTATTTGTCTTAATTGTCCAGAAAATGCGAAAATCATAGTTGAATTATAATATATCTTAACTTAATGGTATGAAGTACTTTTTTATTTAAGTTATTGCAACTGTAAAGATGCTTTTGATGCTTGCAAGTAATTTTTTTTATTCACTTTTTCAACAAACCAGGAGTAAAACCAAAACCAATCGTGACTTGTGTACGCATGTTTTCCCGTGCTTTGTGTCGGTTACGTGTTGATTGGTTCACTGAAGTGTCTCCATTTTTTTTTTTTTTTTGGATTGGCAAAAGTAATGGGCCATTTCCGAGTTCTCTTTTCCCTCTGCTTCAAAACGAGGCTAAGTGCAAAGCTATTCAAATGGAAACAAGCTACTTTTGAATGAGATTGGAGATGCAAGTGAAACACATTTTTATATGAATGGTTTCGCATTTAGACTCGTTTTGACAATGAGGCGAAAGAGAGCTCTGGAAATGGCATATTACTTTGGTTGTTTTACGACACAACTGAAACTCGCTCTAGACTTATATGACATTGCAATGGCCAGAACAGCAGATCATTAACATACGGTTCTCGGTTGGTTCCGGTTAGTTCCAACCCAGTTTGCTTGGGGTTAGTTCCATCCCAGTTTACTTGAGGTTGGTCCCCTTGCGGGTTAGTTCCACTCCCGTTTGCTTGCGGTTAGCTTTCTCTTTGTGGTTTGGGCAGTAATGTACTATATACAATTTTGTTTGCAATATAAATATTGAAAAAAATTGGGTTTCTGGCAGCTTGTGAACAGTTGGTATTGTAAGTGAGTGTATCCTGAGTCTTATTTTCCCAAGTTCGATTCCCAATGTTTGGAATAAAATATTTTCTTTCTTTTCTTTTGAAATGAAACTAAGTGTAGAATGACCGTCTCGTAAAAATATAAGTATGTGTGTAATCTGGTCCTGGTCAATATTAAATAAGGTCTTCCTTTTTGGTCTTGGCTGCATCGGATTGTGAGTGCTCTATGGGAACGCTTGCTGCAAAGGCTAGGCAATCGAGTATGTGCAGAAGCAATCGATTGGTTGCTAAGGGCATAGTTTAAGCCATATTTTGTTGTAGGCTTTAATTAAATTAGGGTTTTCTCCTTGGTGGAGTGCTCCAAATCTCTGTGATTTATTTAATTTTTGGCAGTGGAAGATGTAAAAGTTGGCGGGTGGGGGTGGGGGAGGGTAAAAAGTTCCAAACCTTTATTGTAAAGGGGAGGGGGGTTGGGCAAGGCGTTCTGAACCTTGCGCGCATTGTACCTATTACTCCTGGTTCCTGTGCTTTCCTCAGCTGTTTCCTTTCACTATGTAATATATCAAACACGAGAGACGGTGTTTCATCACATTTTCAAACACCGAGAAGAGACGAACGTCGAATTGTTTGAAAATTTGATGAAACACTTTCTATCGTGTTTGATAAATCCTCTCAATCAAAACTACGGAGAAAACGAAGAAATAAAATCGTAAAATTCTATGCTAATTAAGATCACATTTCCAAACCTCCTTCACGGTTCTGATTTCCTTTGTTTTAACGTGATGAATTATTAATGAGTTTGAGACGCAATGTTGCAAAATTTCTTGCAATGTCTCCGATTACCGCGTCTTTGGGAATCCAACTTCCCACCCTAAGGCTTCCATCCCCACCCGTTTTAAATCCTCAGTTAACTGTCAACCAGATTGTTCAGTTTAAAGGGACTGGTTCATGGTTTTGCGCATGTGCAAGCGGTAGCGTTAGCCCATTTGATTTAAAGAAACAATCGCAAGCGTGCAAATGACTTTTTGCGGGAAAATTGCCTTTGAAAATTGAGTAGGCATTTGCGAAAACGTTGCAACAGAGGTATTATTTCAAATTTGAATTTATTATTTGTTTGTTCCGACTCCGATGCTTTAACTACCTTGTCCACTTAATAAGTATCGCAAAAATCTCGGAAAGCTCGAGTTCAAAAATGTTTATGTATGTTTTTACAGGCTGTCATGAGTACGAATGAAGCAACATTTTTTGAAAATGTTAACGGATTTTCACAGAAAATGTGAAACTTAGTGTTGAACATCGAACGAAGGATTTATTCCGGACACAGGCACAAGTTCACAAATCGAAAACGATTGGTCCATAGCCGGAGTTGAGTGGGCTTGCACACGTGCCAACCTGTTAAACTGTCCCTGTAAAGAAACCTGCAGGGTGTATATAAATCGGTCACTTAGTTTTGGAGCAAAGCAAATCGTCTTTGTGGTCCTCAGAGGTGATTTCACTGGCCGATGGAGCTTCAAGATGGTTATAAATATTCTTGTTCCTCGGCCATTTCAACTTTAGAAGGAAAAGAAAACAAACGGCGGTTACAAACATCAGTAGACAACGCATGCTTCACCGTGACGGTTATAACTGTCACAAAACGTAACCGTCACTTCTGAAAATGTATGTTGAAGCACACCAAACGTCAAGTTTATATAAAGTTTAGTAGACCATGCGTTGTCTATTGATAATGTTTGTAGCCGCGGTTTGTTTTCTTTTCCTTCAAGATGGCTACAAATTACTCATTAACAAGAACAGCGCAATTTCATTTTTTACATCTTTACTTAAATATTACATCTTTACAAACGCCACTTAATACATTTTTACAAATGCCACATTTTTAGATTTATCATGTGCATACAGATTTAGAAAGTTCCCTCTTTGCAAAAGAGAATTTCGCTACGAGAGAAAAGGGCTTGATAAGCATTTATTCATATTCGGCTAAGTTGCCTCTTTTCCTGAGAAAATTAAAAGCTAAAATGTCGGAAAAAACCTTCAAGTGTTTATTCAGTGCAATATTCTTAAAAGAAATGTAGGATAAGAATAAAAGAAAAATTAATTCTCAATTTCCCGCGTTATGCATACGGTAGTTCCGCGCAGATTTACAACAGAGAGAAAAAAATTGTTTCAAATTAAAAGTCGTTGCGACATACCGAAAAATTTCAAAAATAAACCCCCTATCTTAGAAATTACCAGACGTAGTAAATTGAGCTTTTGGGTTTGCAGAAAATTTCTCAGAGCGGTCCGGCAGAACTCGCATTAATGTGTTTTAAGTGACGTAGTCTTTCGAGATTTTTAACGGTATTCTTGCAGATGCATCAGCTTGATATTTCTGTCACAGGCTCCCTAATCCCCGCTTCTTTCGCCGCCCCCGACTATTGGAGGGCCAAGAACAGGCTAAATTTCCCGCTTCGACAGTGCCATTACCTCCCCCACCCCCACCTCTGGACGTTCTCAAGTGTCAATCAGAGCGCGGTCACTTCTGCACGCGTATTTTTGAGAACAAGATGTCGGTGGCTTTGCCTGCTGGAGTTTTTACGGGAATCGTAAATACTTTTAAAGCAGTAGCAAAATCGAACGAAGTCCCACTGAAAACAATCGTTGCCGCTTTGCTGCTGTACGGCGTCAACGAATTTCTAAGCGACATCGTTTTCACGTGTCCGGAAGAGAATTTCACGATTTATGGCAGTTTATTCATCTTTGGTCCAGCGATTTCGCTGTTCTGTTTATCGCTACTGATTTCGCCCCCTTTTTGGCAGGTTGTAACAGGCTGTTGCCTGTTAAGGTGCCGTGAAAAGAAGTTGCTGTTGTTGAAGTCGAAGAACGGTGTGCTTGTTGCTTTTATCAATAAAGGGCAAAATTACTGAGCGCTGATTGGTTGAGAGAGAGGGCATTTTTTCTTAATCGAGGGCATTTTTAGTAATCAAGAGAGGGCATGATTACCTGTTAATGATTGGCTAATCCGTTAATTGCCGTAGCGCTAAACAGGCTTCCCAGATAAAAATAGACTGCGCGCGTGATTTTCCTTCGTATAAATTTTGCCCTTTATTGATAAACAAGTAATCCCATGAGACCTCGTACTATTAAGGATTAATTGCACTTGAGTTTTCAAAATTTTCCAAACTGCCCTCGTCGCTTCGCGACTCGGGCAATTTTGGAAAATTTTGAAAACTCTCGTGCAATTAATCCTTAATAGTACTTGGCCTCATGTGATTACCTATACTTATGCCATTTGTAATATGGTTAATGTACGCTTTCGCCGAAGAGAAATATTACGTTTGTGCAAAACTTGGACCACAAAATGCGGCGCTTGCTAAAGCCAACACTTCTTCCATGAAGGATGCTGTAAACAAGCAATTCTCTCAAATGAGGATTATGTCTCAGTTCATAGCTTGGGGCTTGGTGCTCGGGCTTGTTATCGTGTCCACCATCTTCGTGACGATTTATCGTCTGTGTTTACCAATCGACCCGAAGATCCAGGGAGAACATGCTTTTCACGAGTACGAAGCCGATCATGCCGTGAACCTTTTCAACGAGAAAATCAAACCAATGGCAGAACTGGATGCTAAACTGCTGGTCGATAGTTTGTTTGAGGAGCACAAAGATAAAGCCCACGAGGAACAAGTTAAGCTTATTGAAGGCACCCTAAAGAAGATGTTTCCAAGGCATGCAGGGCGGATGAACGGGCCGTTTCGAGTGGATGGTAACAGTATTGAACCAAATCCGTCGTCGGCTGTTAGCCCGTCCCTTGCGAAAGGTAACATAGAGTTGAAGCCACTGACAGGCTCCAGGTCTGACACCACAATACGTCCGATACTAGCGTAAACACTTATGAACAGGTTATTGTGGCATGTTCTGGGCCTGGGGGAGGGGGGGGGGGGGAGGGGTACTTGACCGATGCTTGGGTACAGGGGTGTCGCTGGAGGTCTGAAACTCTGACCCTGTTTAGGACCAGAGAAAACTAATGTCTAGTCTTGAAAATGATCTAATGTACATACTGATGAACATTTCTGATTTCTCTACAAGCCATACCCTGTAAAGGATGGCTCCTTAATATCAATACCTTGTTTAGGACAGACTCTCTTGAATTATATACCCTGTTCAGGACTGAGGTCTAAAACCATACCCTATCCAGAGGCACATCCCCATGTAGCCCATATAAGGGAGTACCCCCCTTCCCTGGGGTCCTGGGACAAGACTCACTGCTAGAGCTATGATGTCGTGATCAGTTCAATTACTTCAAAAGCACTTTTTGAAAATTAACATTTCAGGGTTGCCACGGTCAGGGAAAAGTCAGGGAAAATCAAGGAATTTTGTTGAAGGTCAGGGGAAATGTTAGATGTTTGGTAAAGTCAGTGAAAAGTCAGTGAATTTTATTTCCTTTCAGTAAAACATGGTGTAACACGATTGATTTTGATACTGTTTGAGTGGCATGTACAGAAGCAGTAGTTTTCTTTATTTTTATTTATCTAATCTAAGGTCAGGGAAAATTTTTCAAAGGTCAGTGAAAAGTCAGGGAACTTTTTAGTTTCTGATAAGTGGCAACCCTGTATTTACACTGAAGCTAATTTCTAGAAAAGTACTAATCTTATCTCAAGATGTTGCAATAGACCAATTTCGATATTTTAATATTCAGCCTAAAACAATAGACATCACTGCGAGGCTCCGGGGAATAAATCCCACAAACTCTATAATTTATACCCCGGAGCCTCGTGCTGAGGTCAATTGTTTTAGGCTGAATTTTAAAATATCAAAATCGGTCTATTTTATGTTCAGCTGTGAGAGAAATTATGTTCACATCCTGAGTGGAGAGAAATTAACTAAATGACAAAAATGAAACAGTTTTGTTTTAAATTCTTAGAGTTTTTAAGTTCTATTTGTCTTAATTGTCCAGAAAATGCGAAAATCATAGTTGAATTATAATATATCTTAACTTAATGGTATGAAGTACTTTTTTATTTAAGTTATTGCAACTGTAAAGATGCTTTTGATGCTTGCAAGTAATTTTTTTTATTCACTTTTTCAACAAACCAGGAGTAAAACCAAAACCAATCGTGACTTGTGTACGCATGTTTTCCCGTGCTTTGTGTCGGTTACGTGTTGATTGGTTCACTGAAGTGTCTCCATTTTTTTTTTTTTTTTGGATTGGCAAAAGTAATGGGCCATTTCCGAGTTCTCTTTTCCCTCTGCTTCAAAACGAGGCTAAGTGCAAAGCTATTCAAATGGAAACAAGCTACTTTTGAATGAGATTGGAGATGCAAGTGAAACACATTTTTATATGAATGGTTTCGCATTTAGACTCGTTTTGACAATGAGGCGAAAGAGAGCTCTGGAAATGGCATATTACTTTGGTTGTTTTACGACACAACTGAAACTCGCTCTAGACTTATATGACATTGCAATGGCCAGAACAGCAGATCATTAACATACGGTTCTCGGTTGGTTCCGGTTAGTTCCAACCCAGTTTGCTTGGGGTTAGTTCCATCCCAGTTTACTTGAGGTTGGTCCCCTTGCGGGTTAGTTCCACTCCCGTTTGCTTGCGGTTAGCTTTCTCTTTGTGGTTTGGGCAGTAATGTACTATATACAATTTTGTTTGCAATATAAATATTGAAAAAAATTGGGTTTCTGGCAGCTTGTGAACAGTTGGTATTGTAAGTGAGTGTATCCTGAGTCTTATTTTCCCAAGTTCGATTCCCAATGTTTGGAATAAAATATTTTCTTTCTTTTCTTTTGAAATGAAACTAAGTGTAGAATGACCGTCTCGTAAAAATATAAGTATGTGTGTAATCTGGTCCTGGTCAATATTAAATAAGGTCTTCCTTTTTGGTCTTGGCTGCATCGGATTGTGAGTGCTCTATGGGAACGCTTGCTGCAAAGGCTAGGCAATCGAGTATGTGCAGAAGCAATCGATTGGTTGCTAAGGGCATAGTTTAAGCCATATTTTGTTGTAGGCTTTAATTAAATTAGGGTTTTCTCCTTGGTGGAGTGCTCCAAATCTCTGTGATTTATTTAATTTTTGGCAGTGGAAGATGTAAAAGTTGGCGGGTGGGGGTGGGGGAGGGTAAAAAGTTCCAAACCTTTATTGTAAAGGGGAGGGGGGTTGGGCAAGGCGTTCTGAACCTTGCGCGCATTGTACCTATTACTCCTGGTTCCTGTGCTTTCCTCAGCTGTTTCCTTTCACTATGTAATATATCAAACACGAGAGACGGTGTTTCATCACATTTTCAAACACCGAGAAGAGACGAACGTCGAATTGTTTGAAAATTTGATGAAACACTTTCTATCGTGTTTGATAAATCCTCTCAATCAAAACTACGGAGAAAACGAAGAAATAAAATCGTAAAATTCTATGCTAATTAAGATCACATTTCCAAACCTCCTTCACGGTTCTGATTTCCTTTGTTTTAACGTGATGAATTATTAATGAGTTTGAGACGCAATGTTGCAAAATTTCTTGCAATGTCTCCGATTACCGCGTCTTTGGGAATCCAACTTCCCACCCTAAGGCTTCCATCCCCACCCGTTTTAAATCCTCAGTTAACTGTCAACCAGATTGTTCAGTTTAAAGGGACTGGTTCATGGTTTTGCGCATGTGCAAGCGGTAGCGTTAGCCCATTTGATTTAAAGAAACAATCGCAAGCGTGCAAATGACTTTTTGCGGGAAAATTGCCTTTGAAAATTGAGTAGGCATTTGCGAAAACGTTGCAACAGAGGTATTATTTCAAATTTGAATTTATTATTTGTTTGTTCCGACTCCGATGCTTTAACTACCTTGTCCACTTAATAAGTATCGCAAAAATCTCGGAAAGCTCGAGTTCAAAAATGTTTATGTATGTTTTTACAGGCTGTCATGAGTACGAATGAAGCAACATTTTTTGAAAATGTTAACGGATTTTCACAGAAAATGTGAAACTTAGTGTTGAACATCGAACGAAGGATTTATTCCGGACACAGGCACAAGTTCACAAATCGAAAACGATTGGTCCATAGCCGGAGTTGAGTGGGCTTGCACACGTGCCAACCTGTTAAACTGTCCCTGTAAAGAAACCTGCAGGGTGTATATAAATCGGTCACTTAGTTTTGGAGCAAAGCAAATCGTCTTTGTGGTCCTCAGAGGTGATTTCACTGGCCGATGGAGCTTCAAGATGGTTATAAATATTCTTGTTCCTCGGCCATTTCAACTTTAGAAGGAAAAGAAAACAAACGGCGGTTACAAACATCAGTAGACAACGCATGCTTCACCGTGACGGTTATAACTGTCACAAAACGTAACCGTCACTTCTGAAAATGTATGTTGAAGCACACCAAACGTCAAGTTTATATAAAGTTTAGTAGACCATGCGTTGTCTATTGATAATGTTTGTAGCCGCGGTTTGTTTTCTTTTCCTTCAAGATGGCTACAAATTACTCATTAACAAGAACAGCGCAATTTCATTTTTTACATCTTTACTTAAATATTACATCTTTACAAACGCCACTTAATACATTTTTACAAATGCCACATTTTTAGATTTATCATGTGCATACAGATTTAGAAAGTTCCCTCTTTGCAAAAGAGAATTTCGCTACGAGAGAAAAGGGCTTGATAAGCATTTATTCATATTCGGCTAAGTTGCCTCTTTTCCTGAGAAAATTAAAAGCTAAAATGTCGGAAAAAACCTTCAAGTGTTTATTCAGTGCAATATTCTTAAAAGAAATGTAGGATAAGAATAAAAGAAAAATTAATTCTCAATTTCCCGCGTTATGCATACGGTAGTTCCGCGCAGATTTACAACAGAGAGAAAAAAATTGTTTCAAATTAAAAGTCGTTGCGACATACCGAAAAATTTCAAAAATAAACCCCCTATCTTAGAAATTACCAGACGTAGTAAATTGAGCTTTTGGGTTTGCAGAAAATTTCTCAGAGCGGTCCGGCAGAACTCGCATTAATGTGTTTTAAGTGACGTAGTCTTTCGAGATTTTTAACGGTATTCTTGCAGATGCATCAGCTTGATATTTCTGTCACAGTATCCGGTCCAAAATGAAACCCAAAGAATTTTGAAATGCAAATTCCCATCGGAAATAGCACCACCCCCCCCCCCCACCTTTGAATATAATCCCAACCCGTGGGGAGCAGGGATGGTGGTGAGAGCGCTCGCTTCCCACCAATGTGGCTCGGGTTCGATTTCCCGGAGCTGCCGCCATATATATGTGGATTGAGTTAGTTGTTAGTTCTCGTCCTTGTTCTGAGGTTCTTCTCCGAGTTCTCTGGTTTTCTTTCCTCAACAGAAAGAAACACTTCAAAATTACATTTCGAACGGGAATCCAAGGACAACAGGTTTGTTACTCGAAAGGCTACTTCAGTGTTAATCCCAGGGATTTCCGGAATTCTACGGTAATATGCCCATGGGTTTTGGGAAGGAGGGGATGGGGATGCTTCGGAAGGGGAAGGGAGGGTTGGGACGATGTAAGAGAAATTTTTCTGGGATGCTTCACGTGAAACATATTTAGGATGGGAGAGTAGGGGAGGGAGTTTTCACTCGCGGAAGGGGTTATGCGTATGGGTCTTAAGGAGGGGGGGGGGGTGGTATTACCGGTGGACGTTTGCGTTTCAAAATGGTTTGAATTTACATTTGGTAGGAATGTTGCGTAAAGGATATTCGCAGGGCAGAATTGTAAGTGCTGTGTTTGAGAAAGGGGCTTATTGTTGGAATTTGACGCTACTTTAAATAATCTGACAACGAAAACTACAATGTCTTTAAAAATCATGCAATGGCATGCGAATATTTACTAACAGTTTTACAATCATTTGAAGATGAAACGAAACGAACAGCCGAAAGAAAAGCAAAAACATAATAACATTTTACAAGTTACTGTGACATATCGATACAATAAAACATGAGTTGCATTGGTGAAATTGAAAAGATCAATACTGCTTTGAAAAGTAAGTGATATATGACGTTTGCAACATATTTATAATATAATCCTTTGTTGTTGGTAAAAACAAAACGAAAAGAAAAAAGAAAAATAAGGAAGCTTTAAAAGTTACAGACGATAAATAAAAATATTAGTTCCAATTGTTGAAACTGAAAAATACAAATACTGTAAATATTTGTGTTTCGAAGTCAGTGGCACGTGGCGTTTGCAACCTATTTACAATATTTACAATATATATAAATTAATTTATAAAAAACTTTTTGACATTCGTGACAAGATATTTACAAGTCAGTAGTATATACAAATATTTGATAATATCGTACCAAAAACAGGAAAATAAATTTCCATATAAAATAATTGGAGAGAAAATATTTACAATCGTTAAAAAGATTTACGATTGCCATATGAACACAAAGATGTTTTGAAAGTAAGTGGCGCATTTGGCTATTTAAATATTTACAATAATTTGGAGTAGTCTTGACAAGTGTATTTACAAATAGTTATTTGAAAATAAATATGCTTTAAAAGTCAATCAAAAATAATAAATTTTGTAGAATATTTACAATCCATGGCCAGTTAAAGATAAATAATAAACTTTAAACTTGAGTGAAGCAGGAAAGCAGATCTATAGTAGAGAGACAAGGAAATCACTGTAAATTTTTTAACTTAAAGCGGTCAGAAAATTATGCAAATGAAAAATAATTATATCAACAAGGTTAGATTTTGCCTGGTTCCTAGTTCCTAGGCCTCAATTTTTGTCGCGGTCAACTTTCAGACCTCATACGACACCATGAAGTCCTAGGAGAGAAAGCCTTACAGGAGCTAAGCAGTGATTGGTGTAATCCAAAAGGTTTCGATTCCTTATTTGGAATACATCCTATTTTCCCGCGCTTGGCAATAGTCGCAAGGTTTATTTTTTCTATGCATTCTGATTGGTTCATTCCGTTTTTAAACGCGTTGTGATTGGTCAGGTGAGCCGCATTTCTATTGTTTTCGCCTTTTATAGCAGTCACTGAAATCCGCTGCCATTTCTCCAAGCTAAATATAATTAACCCCGTTGTTCTTTCATGGCTTTATTGCTTCAGACGCTAGTCGCCCAGCATTGCCATGAACCAATCTAGTAAGCGTGAGAGACATGAAATCTTAGGGTACAGGATAGGGCGGTTCACGGGGAAGGGGACCCTTTTTAGGCCCGGACTCGCACCCCAAGCTTTCACGAGCTTAAAACGTCTGAGACTCCTCTGGAAAGGAAGCGACAACCACGCAAATTTAGCTCCAAGATGCACGCTTATGTTGATAAATAGGGCGTGAATTTATCAATACTAGTAATTTTATAAATACTTGGCGCACGGCTTTAATACTTACTAGTATCCGAACCATCTGCCAAGCGTTCGACTCAAGAATCCTTGCTGCTCTGTAAAAAAAAGGCAGAAACCGGAATTGAGACAACTGAGTTTACTTTGTATTATGCTTATGTATGGGAGGCACCTTAGTCTGCTGGATTCCGGATCGAGCAGTCCAGGTTTCGAGCCCTGCTCTGGCACTCAGCTGTGCTTTTTTTTGGCAAGAAACGTTTTTCTTTGCTCCTCTCTTCCTTCGGGTATCTGACTGCGAACCGGTTGTTAATTGTTTCCTTCTTTGATAAAGTCATCATTAGCTTACGTGGAAATGCTTAACAAACTTCGTCACGCGATTAAGTTCTTTTGAACAACAAGCATATGTCAGTCAGAAAACGAAAAGTTTACAGATTAATTCTAGGTGCTATTTAAACATACCGATATGAGGAAAGGGCTTGGCACTATGAACGAACGCATTGGCTGGGTAAATGCTATAATTAGCCATTGGAGATCCATCGAGAACTGTTGATACAGGAACAAACGGCAAGGGTCGGTGATGAACGTATCCATTAGCTGAGAATACAAAACAAAGAAAATTCAACTTTAAAAATATCGCAGCTAGCCAGTCAGTCAGTCAGTCAGTAAGCCAGTCAGTCAGTCAGTCAGTCAACCAACCAGCCAGTCAGTCAGCTAGTTAATCATTCAGTCAGCCAGTCAGTCAGTCAGCTAGTCAATCAGTCAGCCAGTCAGTCGTTCAGTCAGTCAGTCATCCAGTCAGTCAGTCAATCAGTCAGCCAGTCAGTCATCCAGTCAATCAGTCAGTCGTTCAGTCAGTCAGTCAGTCATCCAGTCAGTCACTCAGTCAATCAGTCAGCCAGTCAGTCGTTCAATCAGTCAGTCAGTCATCCAGTAAGTAAGTCAGTCAATTAGTCAGCCAGTCAGTCAGTCATCCAGTCAGTCAGTCAATCAGTCAGCCAGTCAGTCGTTCAGTCAGTCAGTCAGTCATCCAGTCAGTCAGTCTTCCAGTCAATCAGTCCAGTCTGTCCAGTCGTCCAGTCAGACAGCCAGCCAGTAAGTCAGCCACCCAGTCAGTCGGTTAATCAGTCAGTCAGTCAGCTAGTCAATCAATCAATCACTGACGACCTATCGTATTGTCGAAGCCTCAGTCAATGTCACCACAAACAGACCTTCTCAGGACTTCACTCACCCGGACGATCGTACTTCACTTCGCTATCATTTGACTACTGGGTTAAACCATTTACGATTTTACAAAGGAAATGGTTTTTAGATTCATTTATTTAATTTTAGTTTGATTTATCCATGCAAGAACCTGAAATATCCTGACATATATCAACCGATAATTATCTTGCATTGTGCCATGTACATTCTGAATAGGCGTGCATTCATCTGGGTAATTTTAACGAATACTATACACGGAGCAATTTTCTTAGCTGATTCGCACCAGACCACTCTGTACATCGATGTCTTAACTTATCAATTTCGATACCATATCGCCTAATTTTCTAACTAGGAAACTACAAAAGTTGATATGAATTCACATCAATTAAAACGCGGCTTTGGTTTTGGTGCGTCCAGGGCACTTACACATGCGATCACCAAGCGTTTAAATGGTACATACACCTTTGAAATAAAGTAGAGGCATTTTCTGCCACAAGTCTGGGCTTCTGGAAGACCAGTCAATTGGACAATGTATTCCACCACTTAATGCATGCACCCATTTTAGCCATTTTTGATATTAAAATTCCCAATTGCTGGGAAAAATGCCCTGCATGCATGTATTTTAACAATGAAATTAGTTGCACTGATAAACCATGGAAATATATGTGGACTGGAACTGGGTGACTGTACAACAGGTTAGCTGGGCTGCATGTTCCTTTCAAAGAGGTGCATGTACCCCATTTTCTGAAATTTTTCCCATGAAATGAGGGGAGGGGGGGATGAAATGCCTGCATACACCCATTTTAACATTCCAAATGGAAGCATGCACCTTTGAAAGTGTGTCGGGCTTTAACGCGGATCTTTCTATTAGGTGGTAATCCAACCCAATCGATCGATTGGGTTTGATTGATTGATTCGGTAATCGAACTTAATCGAGCTCACAAAAAAATTTTGCCAATCGAACGCAATCGAATGTTCGGTAATCGAACAGTTAAACACTCGAACATAATCAAACTCAATCGAACATAATCGAACACCTCAACAATCAGAAACACGAACCAGTTCGAACAAAATCGAACCAATCGCGTCGATTGAGTTCGATTGGGTTCGGTAATCGAAATTAATCGAACTCACGGAAAAGCTCCAGTTCGATTATGTTCGATTGCCGAACCAATCGAACTCCACTGAATCGAACGATTGGGTTCGATTGGTTTTTGGTTCGGTTTCGTTCGATTGAGTACGCCGGGCCAATATCAAAATGAAGTTTTTCATTTCGCGTCACGCAAAGAGGAGTCATAGTATAGTGCAGTTTGTTTCGCTGTAACAGATAATGCGGAGGCGGGTAATTGTGAACATCGACGTTTCAAGTTTGAAGGCTAGCGCACGAAACATTTTCAAAAGGCACGCTAAGATTTGCTTTATTCCCGGTGACAACTCAGGAACCACAATTCCGCGTGGCCATTTTCTGTAACAAATATGGATTGTTTTCCATTGGCACGGTACGTGTGAATGATAAGGAACTTGTCTATACTTTATTTGACATGTAAAATATACATATATATCACTTGTTTGCAAACTCATAGACGCATTCAGATTTGCTTCATTTTTAAAGTGACTGCAATCTCTGAGAAATTTTTATTGTCTGTTCTGAGTAACCTTTAACAAGAAAAGGAACACGTTTTTGCGATACTGCAGTTTTCTTTTAAATGTTAATTGTTTCTGGGCACAAATAAAGAGATTGTTGTTGTTGTTGTTGTTGTTGCTATAGAGTGCATACGCTCATCATAGACGTATATATATTATTAGAACAAACCACATAGCAGGACCCGCGTAGCGGATTTTAAAGTGGGGGGGGGGGGGGGAGCTAATGAGAACGCGTTAGCGTGAGCTAATTAGGGGGGTTCGGAGGCATGGTCCCCCGGAAAAAATTGAAATTAAAGTCTTCTGTAATGGCTAGAAATGGATCTAAAACTGCCAAAAAAGAAGTTAATTTTTAATTTTTGTAAAACAACCAGTAACAAACTGGCCTTCACGTTTCACTAAATTTAAATGAATTGACTAACTTCTAAGCTAAACCCAACAGACGCAATTAACGGTTGAGTGTCACCCGGACATTTTTAAGTCGGATTCTTTGAAGGACAGTAGATGCCAAAGTTGCTTTTTCGATTGTCATTGAGAGCTGCAAACTCATTGGCAACATCTATAAAAATAATGTAATGTACTTTTTTGTAAAAGACAGACCTGGTTTACTAAAAGAAATAGTGATTTAATCAGCCAAAAAGAGGGGGGGCCACCCCTGCGCGGTCCCTGCATAGATTCTACAAATTTAACCAACAGAAAGTATGAAGTCTTAGCACACCATTGAACACTGCACTTCTCATGCACATAAATGACCTCGGCCTACTGCAGCTCGTCGTTTTATTATATCACTGAGTTTATTGTACGGCCTTCCTAGTGTACACATTACTAAAGTTCAAAGAGTTCAAAATGTAGCTGCCGGACTTGAGCCCAGGGCTCGAACCCGGATCGCTCGCTCCATCCGGAGTCGAGCGCACTAACCATGAGGCCACCGCGCCTCCCCTAAAAGAAATATAACGTATCCACCATCAATCGGATGGGCCGCATTCCAACACTAATTGAATAGTTACAACGCTGTCAAAGTTGCTGTTTTCTGTACGCTGGCTAGTCTTAAATTCTGTTAATTTAAAGTGCATGTCCCCTCCGCGTTGCTCCCGCTGTTCCCGCTGTCCTCACTGTCCTCGCTGTCCTCGCTGTCCTCGCTGTCCTCACTGTCCTCACTGTCCTCGCTGTCCTCGCTGTCCTCGCTGTCCTCACTGTCCTCACTGTCCTCGCTGTCCTCACTGTCCTCACTGTCCTCGCTGTCCTCGCTGTCCTCGCTGTCCTCACTGTCCTCACTGTCCTCGCTGTCCTCGCTGTCCTCGCTGTCCTCACTGTCCTCACTGTCCTCGCTGTCCTCGCTGTCCTCTCTGTCCTCGCTGTCCTCGCTGTCCTCACTGTCCTCACTGTCCTCGCTGTCCTCGCTGTCCTCACTGTCCTCGCTGTCCTCACTGTCCTCGCTGTCCTCCGAGTCTCTGGGTAGGATATCTAGTCTGATGCCTTCATCTCCACCATTCTGTCTCTTATTCCAAGCGTAATTAAAATCACGCAGTAGTGCATTCTCCATACGTTGGGCGTTCCTCTCACTCGAAGCAGGTTTTACGCGAACCCATAGTTCATATCCTCTTGTCAATGCTTCATTTATGAGATCTTTTTTATGATTTCCGTATTTGCAGTATCGAATGATGCTACTCCCCAATTTTTGAGGTTTTCGACGGACACAAGTACTTCCAACATATAAAACAACATTGTCAGGCTGATCGGATCGAGTTCTCTTGGCCTTCAATTCATAGGTTCCACAAAGCTCGGCTAGGTTACCGAGAGCGGCTTCAATACGTGAAGACATGGATCCAACTTGACCTGGTCCGCGTGGTTCAAGGTTTCTTCCATTGGAATCTGGAGGTACCATGGCTCTCTTCCATTCTGACCACCCTCGCCTTTGTTCTCCTTGAAGTCGACTCCTTTCTCTCAAACGATCAAGTGCAGCCATTGAAACGTTTAGCGCCTGAAGTTGTGCTTGGCTTTCAAACTATTGGTAGCATCCGAGACTGTGCCGAAGCAGATACACAAGGTAGTGCTAATGTTCTGTTTCATTTAATCTATATCTCACTGTACTACAATGTTTCACGATCGACCAATCAACTTGACGTAGTATGTTCTTCTGGTTTTCTGAGAAAGCACCATTTGAATTCTCAGAATCAGTCGTAACTAAAACAATAAAAAGGCCAGACTGCTAAGAGCTCGTTTTCCATCCTTTCAGCATCATCCCTGCAGCTTCTTCTTGGCGTCGAACGAACCCACAGCCCATATACCCTCTGCGCAAGGCGTCATTAATGAGTTCTTTTTTATGGGATCCGTTTCTGCAGTATTCAAAGATTCTGTCTCGTAATGTCCCTTCCCTGTTGACGTCCCTGTATCTGCTTCCAACGTAAACGACACATTTTTTTCGTCTTCTTGCTTGCCATTCATAAATTCCACAGTGCTTGGCCTCGTCAGGGAAAGCGGCTCTTATACTTGAGAAAATGAAGCCAACTTGATTTTGTCCTCTTTCCTCAAGATTTCTTTCAGGCTCTACGTTCCGTAGGGGAACCATGGTTTTCTTAAACTTTGTCCATCCTTCTTTTGAAGGTTTTCTGTTTTCTCGTAGACGTGTAGCCATTATTCAGCGACTCGAGGGTTCAAGCTTGGCCGGTTGGTTTATCACAATTAAGGAGATTACACTTCAACTCTTTACCAAATAACAGACCACCGTTTTAATCATGTGACCAAGAAATGGATTCACATAACTAGCCAATCAAAATTGGCTTCTTTTGTTCTTGGAGTTGATCAAGAATCACTATCAACATGATAGTGAAGATTCAGATTGCCGCTGACCATTGTATGAGCACAGTAATGGAGGCAGTTATTTATATTTTAGACAAAGCCCAGACCAAGCAAAAATTGTAAGACAATTCTTTTTATTGACTTTATTCTCTTTCCAGATTTTTGGAAAACAACTATATATAACATCCATATCAAGAAATACCTTTGACACAAGGTAAAAAAATAAGCTACAAATTCACTCACTTCATCAGGAGTGTTCAATGTTTGATAACGACAGGATACTTCGTACTGCATTATTTCTAATGTTCCAAGCATAGTTATACTTAGCTAAAAGCTCGTTTTCCATTCTTTCAGCATACCCCTTGCAGTTTCTTCTTGGCGTCAAAATCGTAACGCGAACCCACAACTCGTACCCTCTGCGCAAGGCGTCAATAATGAGATCTCTTTTATGGAATCAGTTTCTCCAGTATTCATAGATTCTGTGTCGTAATGACCCTCTCTTGTTCGACCGTCTTCCAGATGGACGATCTTGTCTTAATCACCTTGTAGTCTGCTACCTTTCACTATATGGCTTTCCTGTTCGATTTTGCGAGATTAGCCATTTGAAATCCCTAATAATTTGGTAAGCAAGTCAATAATGGTTTTATCATTGGTTAACTTAATTTGTTTTAGTTTTGCACAATTATCTTCGGTAACTTTCAACCGCCTGCTTTCTTGACGAAGTAATACAGGCAAAGACATAACTTCACATTCGATCATAATAGGAGCTTGTCTTTACCCAATTCTCCTTCTTTCAGGCAATGCCGAAGGAGAATATTTTCTTTTTCTTCGTTGTATTCCTGCTGTGTTTTTGAAGCCTAACAGGCAACTTTTCTCACAACTCTGGAAAACAAGCTTCCATTTTTTCCCGAAATTGGACACAACTACGCATGATCAAACCATTATTCATAGGTAGTTATTTGTAGGTCACGTGGTAGGGTCTGGGCCAATAAAAAGGATGGAAAAAATGAATCGAATGATAATGCTTCTTGGCTGTCCAGTAAACTTATAAATGCAGGGGATTTCCATCCTGTATTCTCGACCCTGATTAACTGCTTTCCCAATAACTTTAACTTATGCTTTGCTTCCCTGCTTTGTTATGCATGCAGCGGTGAATAATTCCAGTTCCCTGTTTTGTGCTAGCTGTTATTCTAGGTAAACGTTTAACAACGTAACTCTTCATTCGTCTATCAAGTACCTCTTCTGAACTGTGAAAAAGGTTGATTTCTAGCGGAATTAAAGGCACAGTTGTCATGGCATCAGTTCGAAGGGTGTAGTTCCATAATTTTGACCCGTTAATACAACTAGCGGACTTCTACTATACTGAAATTACTTTACGCTGGAGTTTATCACGGGAGAAAGGTCGCTTATTATTTTCCGAACGTTCAGGTCGTCATAACAGGTTTATATCTTTCTCTGAAACGTACAGATGTAGTCTTCAAGACCCTTTATACTGCGCTTTATTAACATTCCTCACCCCTCCAAGGAAAAGTTCAAATTTTGAGACCTCGGAAGCCTTTACCGTCAAATCCCCTACTCCACAGGCATGGCTGAGCTAACAGTCAATGGGGGGAGGGGGCGGAGGGGCTGTTGAATGTTCCAGTGTTACAGATAAGCAACAGAGGACACGCTACTTAATTTACCTATTCGTAACATCTCAAAACGACATAAGCAACTTATGAAAAACTTCCATTACTGTCAGCTTTTGGAAGAAGAGTGAACGATAGTCAATACAAAATACGTACATGTTCAATAGGAACGTTTCTGAACCCTTCCTTCAGCGATTCTAGAGATATTAAATATACGGAATGCCCTGCAGGTTTGTTTGATTATTTGACAGTCATGTTTCAATGGAGCAACACGATTATTATTATTACATTATTAGTGTTGAAGAAACCAGGAGACATGAACATAATCGTCAGTTTAAAAGGATGATGAATTTTAAGCTCAGAATTAAGTGACGACAAATTAAAGCCGTTGGCATTGGCATTGTTCATCTTGCTAAACTTCAGCTAGCCTGCGAACACAGACGGATTTCCCGGAAATCCGTCTGTGTTCGCAGGCTAAACTTCAGCTAACTACACTTACAGATAAAATTGTATATTAGAAATGTTTTTAGAACTAGAAAAGTCGTGTTTTGTTTGTCTTAATTCTCGTTGCGTGACTTCTGTTCCGAGAATTTGATTCCAGTCCCGGGTTCCAGTAAACCAGTCGATAGTTATAAAAGACATGAAAACGATAAGTCCTTAAATGGTTTCACCGTGCTTTGAGAATCCATGCATGAATAAAATATAGAAATCATCTATATTTCAAATTACAGTATTATCGAAGGATATTGTGTTGTGCTGTCCATACCTTTCGCTGCCTTACTGTAAGGATTTACAGCTTTCTTCTCGCGTTCGTTGGCTTTGGCAGCTTGAGGTGCAACAGCGGCATCGTTCACAGGGAAAAAGAGTGGAGGCGGAGCCAGCGACTGATGACTTTTGCCTAAATTAAAGAAAGAAGGAAACTACTATTTAACAATAAAAATTGGGAACATACAGTACCTCATTGGTACTTAATTTCGCGGGTACTTGATTTCGCGATTTTTATAGCGAGACAGTATTTCACGAGAATTTATTTTCGTGAAAAAGGGCATTAAATTTCGTGATTGAAGCGTTCTGAACTTCATTTTATTTTTCAAAAAGTCCGCAAGCTTTTTACATGTACTGGAAAAAGCAAAACGCATATTTGAACATTAACTTTTAAGCGTTATTATAAAACGTGGATACGCATTGGTTCAGTACGTAGTTGGCGGCAACTTTTCTAAACAATTGTGATTGCAAATCTTCGAATGGATATTCAGCTGGCAGTTCGATTCCTCTGAGCCATCAATTACTTATTCACAAGTCAATCATTTTTTTCTGTGATTTGATCGAACTTCCTATATGGGGTATTAAATTTTGCGAGGACTTTTATTCGCGGGTCTTTAATTTCGCGATTTATTTACAATCGCGCGCGGAACACTCGAAATTAAAGACCCGCGAAATTAAGGTAAATTAATATATGTGATGAAGTTATCTTTTTTTAACCAAAACTGTAACCACGATGCCATGATAAAATCCCAATATTGGAAATACAGTCCCAAGGCGGCCCTACCTATAAAAGGGTCGGCGTCTATCATTGGTAAATTCAAATTAGACCACTCAAGGCGTGGGCGTAGCAAAAGCATATTTGGCCCATAAGGGGAGATACTATTGTTATGCGTGATCAGTCTTGACCGCCAAAACAGCACAACGTATTTCTTATTTCTTTAGTATGTCCGACTTTCCTCACCTTTTGCTGCCTTACGAAATGGATTTTTCGTCGGTACTTTGTTGTTCGCATTAGCCTCAACGTTGTTCGTTTTTTCAGCTGACTTGTGTGTGCCTGCGGCCCCATTCAAAGGCGGGAAGAATGGTGGTGGTGGAAACGACTGCTGCCTTGTGCCTAAATTAAAGAAATGAGTTAACTTCGATCGGTAGTGCTGGAAAGTGTGTTGCTGGCATGAACAAACAGAATAAGAAAAAGGGATGCTTGGAAAAAATGGAATTAAGCCCCTATAAAAAGTTAGCCCAAATCTTGTGATTTGCGCCCCCAAAGGAGACGACACGAAAAACAGCGTCTGTTTCATGTGGGGTCCTTATCCAAAAAGAGTATTATATGTCCGACTCTCCGTACCTTTCGCTGTCATACGAAATGGATAGGTCGTCGGTACACTGTTGATCATCTTAGCTTCAACGTTGATCGTTTTTTCAACGGGGTTGCTTAGACAAGTGGCAGCGGCGCCATTCACAGGCGGGAAGAGTGATGGTGGTGGAATCGGCTGCCGACTTTTGCCTAAATAAAAGAAATGAGTTAACTTCAATTAGTAATACTGTAAAGTGTATTACTTGAATGAACACATAAAGGAATCTATGGAATTAATTGCACCCCTAAATGAGACTAATATGGGAGTGGCTTAAACTCTTTTGACCCTTAAAGACAGAAATGATGGCATTTATAAGGAGACCTCGGCGGCTAAAATATTGTTGTTCTATGCTGAATACCCAAAGTGAGCCCAAAATCTATGAATTACACCCCCAAGGGAGAAAGACGCGAGCAACAGTCTTGTGGGGTCCTCATCCAGATAGAGTATTGTATGTCCCACTGTCCGTACCTTTCGCTGTCATACGAAATGGATCGGTGTTGGTCACCTCAGCTTCAGCGTTGGCCGTTTTTTCAACGGGGTTGCCGAGGTAAGTAGCAGCGGCGCCATAAACAGGCGGGAAGAGTGATGTTGGTGGAATCGGCTGCTGACTTTTGCCTAAATCAAAGAAATCAGTTAACTTCGAAGTAAAACTAAAAATTGTCATATGTGTACTTGGACGAATTGATAATTTTGAGCCGCAACATATTTCCATAGGTTGTTCCGGCGTTATGGGTAGAAAGTTAGACACTTTGTTTTAGTCACAGGTTGATAAACGTTGGTAGTCATTCGTTGAGTTAGCAATTAAACAGTAATTGATTTGCACTGCCGCGTAATTTAAAAGGGAGAGATTTTAGAATTATGTTTGGTTTAAAAGTTGCCAATTAAAAAATTCTCTGAATATTGGTGACCATTTGATCATTCAATTTCCTTCCCCGGTCAAAAATTCCTAGCTGCGACCCTGGCACTGTTATATTCATTATGGCCGATGATGATGTTTGAAACATCGAAACTTATATATTCCAGAATTTAAAAAGGGCTGTTGTGTTTTCTAAAACTGAATCTATTTGTTATTTATTTTTTGAGCTTCAGGGTCTTCATACGCGCACCTATAATAAAGTGTATATAATCAACCGCGAAAAACCGTTTTTCTTTCGCGATCACCTGACGCCTAAGGCAGGAGTCAGCCCCCTTTGACCGTAGAAGTTTCGCGTGCCTTACCTTGACTACCTTGATTAGCTGGCTTTGAGATCTTGGAATTCGCAGGTTTGTCAGAAGAATCGTTGGTCCTCATAGCGTCAAGATCTTTTGCACGGAATGGGTAGTTGTGAATTACCAGACATTCGCTGTTGTTTGCTAGAGTATCAAACCACGAAGCTTGATGATAATCAAAGTAGTCGTCAGCTGATTAAGCAAGAACAAACGAAAAAGATGCCATGTAATACATGCGATATTATTTAAAAGCGCTAGGGATTAATCGAGGGGCCGACATTTTTATGGGGACCACAGGGGCTAAGGGCGGACATTAATACAGAATCGTTGTCAAGAGAGGAACAGACTCGCCCTGTTAACCCTGTATAATTACAGCCTAGTATTTCTCAGTTCATATCCACTTACCATTAAATAATTCTGGCTCACTGTGACCATTTTCCACCTCGGCTTTCTTTTTCAGCACGTGTTCTTGCGCTTGAGAAATATTTTCCTTCGTTTTCTTAAGTTCTTCGTCTATTGACGCCATTTGTTTTGCAAAATCGATCTCGCTTTTCTTCTTCTGCTGTAATTTTGCTACAGTTTCTTTGAGAGCAGCAATTTCTTCGTCCTTTGCGGAGACAATTTCTTTAAGATTGGCGATTTCTTTCTCCTTAGCTGACATGGTAGATAAAATGGAATGAAATTTGTCAAAGATAAAAATGCCCTTGGTCATAAATGAGTTGCACATTTTTTACTCTGCAGACTGCAGTTCGTGAGAATAAAACTTTGCTTGACTTATAAGATTTTGTCCTTCCTGCCTCAGGGACTGATCCAATATTTTTCTTAAGAGCGGAGTGCACCACTAAGAAATGAAGTAACCACAATTCAGAACGCTATCGAAATTAGAAAGTAGCAGATCATCTCGGGGGAGGGGTGCGCACCCCCTGCACCCCTCCCCTAGATACACCCCAATGTCTTATTCATCATCATCGGCTTTCTTCACGCCATGACGCGCACATAAGGTTACAGCCTTATTACTCTCTTAAAAATTAAAAATTCAGATTAGTTTTCCTAACTTGTGCGATTTGTAGCGAATTGTAGCCTTAACGTAGTTTCTCTGTTTTCGCACTATACGTCACAGAGGCGTGCAAACTTGCGTGAAACCTACTTCACATAATTTGATGGAGTATAATTTTCTTGCGCGCTCAAGTATTCGCCTATTCTTATAAATAGTTTATATAGTCTATTTAAATTGAGGCCACATTTAACTTCGTTCCTAAACTTACCATTGCACTGTTCTTCGAGGACGGCAATCTTTTCTTCAAGCTGTACCTTTTCTTGTTCATACTAGGAGGAAAAATTGTATCACAGTTTTAGTTAAGCTTGTTAATACTTATTATGTTGAGCACGTCATAATAAAAATATGAAACCAACCATAAAAAAGAAAAAGAACAAATTACTGCATCCTGTATTTATCTAATTATTTCTGTGAACAAACTCTTACTTTTTTGGAAGAGTAAATAGTCGCTACAGGCTAAATTTTATTGTCAACATAGAAATTTGCGTCATAATTAAAAAGAGTGAGTTTCCGCGCGCGCGCTTTTCCTTTCACTTTTCCTTCCATAATTTCTCCGAAACGTAAAATAATTACTTAAAATTGAGGCAAATTGTCAATTCCGGTCTGATTTTATTTCATCACTGACGAAAATTGCATTTGGAGAAACGTCGATTTCGTCCTCACAGCATGCCTTCAAAAGAAAAAACTTCAAACAGAAATCTATAAATTTCTTTTCTTGCGCTTTAAAACAATTGCTCCTACATTTTGCTGGCTATTGTAATTAATCGTTGCTTTTCTTCAAAAAATGGAGCCTCTGTAGCAGATAACTTAAAGAAAAAAATAAACTAACAAGAGGAAACGCCCACCTCTTTGGTCATAATCCGTGCACCATTTGAAGCGCCGAGTGGCTCATGTTTGTACGTGGATGGAAGTTCTCCAACATACACTTGGTCAGTTTTTGCAGTCTCTTCTTCTCCTAAAATATTTTTGCCGGATAAGTCTTTGATCTCCCGAGTCGAAGTATTTGATAGACACAACATACTATCCATCTTTTTAAATTCTCTTTGCACTACTGTTTCGCAACAAGCGCTCAACTCAAAATGCAAAAATTTTCACTCTGATAAGTTGCCATGCCAACTTTTATGGTAAATAAATATGTCGTCACTTCATGACGTCGCGCGAGGAGTGGAGTGAAGCCTTCTGGGTACTAGGATTTCTTGTGCGCAAACACGCAAAGTTTGAAGAACTGCTTTCTGGTTGTTGAACATAACAAATAATGAAAAACATCGAAAAATAATTGTTCTTAAGCTTTTCCTTGCTCGGTTGAGCCAAAAAAATCATTTCAACAAACAGATATACATTAGGTGCGGTTAAACGGGGCATTTCTTATCGCAGTACGTAAATAAGCTACATTTCCGGTGGTAAATGTCTATGGTTCGTCAAAATCATTACACGAAGCGCCCACGACATTTAACGTGGTAAGCTGCAAGGGTGTTTTGGTTCCCAAAGTACAAGAGCCGATCATGATTCTCCGTTTAATATAGGCGTTCTGTCAGTTGGGGCGGGGGGAAAGGATACCTCACCAAGAACCCCTCACCAGGTTTTCTACTCGCGTTAATCGCGCTATTAAATGCCATTTTTTTGCGTTGCTCCACAACTAAACGAATGGCTGAAAGCCCTTGACAGCTACATAAATTACAGCGTTAAAGTCCAGTGTTTCCATCAAGGCCTGCGGAATGGGGTCTTCAACCAACAGCCAGTGGTGACGCAACCTAGTCACTTCTTGTTTGAATTCGTCAAGAGAAATATTCATGAATGCGCCAAAAAGCGAAGTTAAATGGCTTGAGACAGTATTTGCAGGGTTGCCCCCCTACTATCCGTGATAAATGTTTTGTTATTATTTTTTGTCCTTTTCATTTTATTTTGCTTTTGACTGGTTTGTTGCATATTTTTACAGTTTTCGGCTTCATGTAGGCACGTGCGTATTTTGCGTAAAGGTAGCTACGCCCATGAAGTTGGAGACCGGCGGAAAATATATTAAGCGTTTCTCTTGCGACTAGACCACTCGCGTATTTTGTCACCGAGCGCCAACAAAAACGGGGGACCAAAATGATCGCTGAGAATTTGAATGGAACCCTTTAATTAGAGTGCAACTAAAATGCATGGCAAGCACATGTCACACTACCGCCCTTTCTCTCTTTATTTTCTCAAAGCCAAATGTAAGGGGGGCATGTATAAAGATGACCAAAACCATCTGAACATTAAAATACATGGGCAAACCATGCTTTCAAAGGCATATGTATCGGAACGAAGCAGGTTGCAGGGGGTTGCAACCCTGCTTTCTCGGTTCTGCCGTGTTCATGTCTCGCAAAGTCAACGTTTTTACGTAGTATCAGCCTTACAGTTTTGTTTGTGTCAGTCCTCGTGAACTTTCGTCGTTCGAGCATGTGGGCTGTTCACACACTTCGATACAAAGAGTTCCTTCCCTTCGCCTGAATAACGCGCGAGCTGCGTGAACGTCGCGCGAACGTTGCGCGACTTCCCAGTATTCTTTGCAAGTCTAGAACAATGTCGCCATGTTGCCGTTCAGACTCCAGTCGTGAAGCGAAAAAAAGGTTCTTAATTTTGCGAGTTGCCATTTTTCTTTGTCGCTTTTTGCTCAAAGGGTATGATTGTCTATTTGTAATTTTGGAAAAATTTCCGCACAGCCCCATACATTTATTATGCATGCTGAATGCTTAATTATGCATGCACTTTATTGTTTTTTTAAACAATAGATATCCCCTAAAGATTTGAATACATACATCGTTAATTGATACTTACAGTTTGAATAAAAATGGTCTTGTCTGCTCTCTCTTTCTCGTCCCCTTTCTCCCCTTTTCTTCTTCTTACTTCCCTCTCTTCTACTCTGCATTTCTCTGTCCAGAGACACCCTCGAATTTTTCTTCTTTTTTCTTTTTTTTTTACCCCAGCAAGCCTCGAACCCTCGGCCTTCACCTACTGTCAATACCGTTGTCGGATTACTAGTCGTCTATACCACTACACCACGAGGTTCAGTTGGAAACTGGTGGTTTAAAATTAAATTTTATTTCTTCGTTACTTTTGTAGACAAAGAGAAATTTCCATTACAATCCTTTATTCAGTTATTTAACAATTCCTTATCCCTGCATGAAAACATGCAGAATATTTCATTTCCATTGGCCCCCTTGCCAAATAAAAAGAAGTGTTTGCATTTCTCACCTTCTCGATCATTTTCTCGAATACACTAGTGCAACCACAAATTGTCAACCTATATTTTGCTTCATTTTTCTGCATTATCTTCTGTTTATTTGTTTCGTACGTTCTTCGTCAATTTTTCGTCGTTTCCTGTTTCCTGTGTACTGCTATGTCGTTGACGTCCACAAATCTGTTCAAGCTGTTC
This sequence comes from Blastomussa wellsi, assembly GCA_947652115.1. Classification (NCBI taxonomy): domain Eukaryota; kingdom Metazoa; phylum Cnidaria; class Anthozoa; order Scleractinia; family Plerogyridae; genus Blastomussa; species Blastomussa wellsi. Next base: position 16,201,486 of record OX393570.1, on the reverse strand, counting down.
TACATAATCTCAGACCATGACCGTGCATACAGTGGTACAAGGAACACAATCTGCTCGAGTCCTCAATAAAGTGTCCACGAGAAGCCTGTAATAATACTATTTCGTAGAGAGCAAGGATAAAGATACTCTCTTACCCACCATTCGCGCTCAAATATTGCCTGGAACACGCGTGATAGCGACATGTGGAAAGCTTACGATTGCCTCAATGACAAGGGCTATAGTCACCTCACAGTTAACCACAGCCTAACTTCGTAGTCCCAGACACAGGTGCGCACACACAGCGCATTGTAATACATGGTAGGGAATAAAACGAAGTATGCCCCGTAAAGGAACATCCAAAGATCTCTTCGAAAGCTACCTAAAGGAGTGGTTGTGGCGTAAGCACTATGGAGAGGATCCTTTTGGAAACATAATCGTATCGCCGATCTTTATGAAGTCCGCAAGGGCGCATAAGAGTTCCAAGTACTCAGTGTATGCATTGTTCGTGATCTGCTGACTGACTGTTTGATCGATTGATGGTGGATGCATTCATTTCGCTGCGAGCTCTGACTACGAAGACATAAAGGAATTAGACCTGTATTCTCTACTCACGTAATCGAAACAACGGAAAACAACGACAAAATACAACGAAAAAGGTAAGCAAAACATTTATTCTTTATTTTGTATCATTAAATAAAATACTTGATGACCCAAACAACATTTTAAAGCTAACCCCAAGGCCTAAATCACTATTTTAACCATTTCTACTCGCGTATTTAATTTTAAAACATCGTGAAATCGCCGAAAAATTTAACTTTTCCTTTTGATTTTCCTTATTTTAGACGCTATTTAACCTATACGTTATTTAACCTATTTTTCACGCTATTCCAGACAAATTTCGTTAAATTCTTCTAAGTTTAGAACTATTTTGGACTTAGAAAAAAAAAATGAAAAGTTAGTCGAACAAAGAAATGACTCAAACAAAGAGCGTAAGTCCCAAAGGGTCTCCATTGTTCCAGCTATTGTCTACAATAAACAAAGAACTGCATGCATAATAAATGTGTGTGGCTGTGCGGAAATCTTGCCCTTCATCCTCCCAAATGGTGGTTTCGTTATCTTGACGACAGCCATTCGTGCCTCAAAAAGGATCAAGTCGACGCGTTTCGCCAACATCTGTACTCTATCAATGCTAACATTCAGTTCACTTTGGAACTTGAAGACGCTAACGGGTATCGCTTACCTTTCCTTGACACCATCACGTCTAGACGCGGCACGGCAGTTCAAGTGGAGGTTTACAGAAAACCAATCCATACAGACCGTTACCTTGATTTTTTCTCTCACCACCCCTCGTGCCACAAAAGATCAGTGGTTAACCCAGGCACCCAAGCCTTCAACATGTCTTCCAAAATGGCGGACGTTCAAATTGTTCTGGTACGGAGGTTTTTTTGCTGCTACAATCAGGTTAAAAGGTAAGTTCACATCCTAAATTATCGCGATTTGATTAGGACTGATCATGTGCTTTCGTATGAATGACTTCCGTTCTCCTTTAATAGAATCACCGTTTTAAGTTACAAACAAAACGCACCATGTCGAATAACTAATAGTCCGCGCTTCTGCTCAAACGACCAAGTTGAAAATAATCTTGCAGTTCTAAAGGTCCCACAGTATTGGCTGAAAAAGTCAGCGGTAGCCCAAGCTCGAAATGCGAGCGTGAGCACCGTTGCGTAACCTTCGAAATATAAGGATTTGTATGGGGAAAATAAAAATTGTTTCTGTAACCTATGAAAATGTAGCGATTTAAATAAAATCGGCTCGAATACCACACAGGAGAGAAAAAACACTCAATTAAAGAAAGGTAAGCCGATTTTTATTTAAATCGCTACATTTTCGAAGGTTATGCAACGGTGCCGACGCTCACATTTCGAGCTTAAGAGAATCCACCCCAGATAGTTCACAACTCTCTAGAACCTCTAATTTCATTCGATCTTTTAGCACGCAGCTACATTTTCATAGCAAAATCCCTAGCCAATGGGCGAACGTCTCGGGGTAAATGAAGCTTCATAATAAGCTATCGGTAAATCCTCGAAGCCTCAATATATGTGGGGAAAAATTGTTATTAATGAGTTGCATAATTTGACTTTTTTCAGTTTCGGAAAAACCTCGAGGATCCTAAATTTAAAAAAATCAAAATGTATATACCTGCTGATAGTTATTGGGTGAGAGAAAATTTCGCTATATTATATTAATTACCTCAACAAGCGTTGACAAGTTCTGTCGCGTTGAGACACCAGAGGGCATGCTGAGTAAACACTCAGCGGGTGAAACTAAGAAAATAAAACGTCTTCTAAGAAGAGGAAGCGATCCTAAGGATTTTTCCCATTTCCTTCGGCAAAACCAAGGAGAAAAAAGAAGACGCAAAGAAAACTTTCCAAAGGTAAACCTCACTTTGTTACGTAATAGACGTTCCAGAATATTTTGATTTTATTTGACAGGTTAAAAAACTGCTATCACTTCCCAAGCCCGAAAACAAAAAATAATCACGAATAATCGTAGATCAGTAAGCCAAAAGGTTTAATGAACAAGAAAGCTAAACTTCACAAAATTAAAATGATACAAAACGCCACCGAGAAAATATATTATAATATTGTCCGATATAACCAATTAAAAGGCTGTTTCGTAAACGTCTTCCGTGTTTGTGGTCCTGTTCTTACCGTTGTTGCGTGTTCTTGTTATACATCATTTCTCGGCAAGCTCTGTTAGTTTTCTTGTTCAGCAGTAGCTACAACTCCAACTTTTCTTGATCCAAAAATCTTGTTTTCCAGTTGCTCAGCTTTTACGAGAGTTCTTCTTAATAGCAACTGAATGAAAGCTACGCGAAAATATCTTATTCGAAAAGCGTAAATCAACGGATTGAACAATGAATTATGTATTCTCAATGATGTGGTCAAAGACAAAACGAGATTCAACACATCTTCAGGGATTCTGTCCGCGAAGACTGCACTAATAATAATCCAAACATTTGGCGGAATATAACACAGAAAAAGTACTAGTAGTATGATAGTTGTCGTGTAAAAAGCTTTCTTATTTCTAAGCAACTTTGCCTTCACTTCTATGGAAACTTGATTAGCAATAATTCGTTTCTCATTCCGGCGAACCTCTTGGTATATGGAAGCATGACAGTAGATCATTACCGGCATAAAGATCAAGTGTACAAATGTTGCGAATACTGCCATAAGTTTTCCATTTGCTTGAGAAAGGTAGTCAATGGGAAAGGTGATCACTGCACCGACCCACGCCAAACCAGATGCGATGAGGATACGAGCTTCAGTTACCAAGCCAGTCTCGTACGCGAAGGAGTGTTTTATCGCCAAATAACGCTCACCACTCATTATAAACAAATGAAAAATCGATACCAGAACGCATGTAAGACTAAAAGGAGTTAGAGCTTCAGCCAAAGGCCCAGGGCAAAGAGTATTTTGAGTGATATCTTCTCTCAGTATATAAAACGTATAGAAAGCCACGTACAAAGGTTGAAGAACTAGTCCTGTGAAGAGGTCAGTCGTGGCTAAACAGGCGAGAGCGATGTTAGATTTGCTGCGAAGCCGTCGCTTCGTTTTCACGGCGACCATCACCAGAATGTTTAACAATATGGTCAAGGGACAGAAAAAAGCGTTAATAGAGGTTTGGACAACAAATGCAGCATACAAACCTGAAGATAAATTTGCAGGATCCAGCCTAAAATTAAGAAACCCAAAACCACAACTTAGTATTGTGTCGTTGTGTTCGGTGGCGTTCATCTTGATACTTCAATGGGCTCTTGGAGGTTGTTCGCGAACACTTATCTTCCACTAGGGTTGAGGCGCGTTTATTTTTATGTCAATTAAAGGCAACTTTAGAAAAAAACTTATTCTGTACTCGCTTAATCCACGCCAACGGCAAACTTGTTAGCCAATGGGCGTACGTCTCGCGGTAATTGAAGCTTCATAGTAAGCTATCGGTAAATCCTCTAAGACTCAATAAGAGAAAAAATTCAGTGTCATTTTGCAGTTACAGCTTTTTCATTTTCAGTTACAGTATCTAAAATTAAAAAAAAATCCGCAAAAAAATATATCTGCTGATAGTTATTGGGCGAGAGAGAAAGTTTCGAGAAAGAGAGTTGACAACTTCTGTCGTTTCAGAATTCATTATCGCTGCAAAACGTCATATGACATTCAAATTAACGCATGTCGATTAACTGACGTGACGGGCGATATTTGACAGGTTGAAAAACTGCTGTCCCTTCCCAAGCCCGAAAACAAAAAGTAATCACGAATAATCGTAGATCAATTAGCCAAAAGGTTTAATGAACAAGAAAGCTAAACTTCACAAAATTAAAATGATACAAAAAGCCACCGAGAAAATATATTATAATATTGTCCGATATAAGTAATTAAAAGGCTGTTTCGTAAACGTCTTCCGTGTTTGTGGTCCTGTTCTTGCCGTTGTTGCGTGTTCTTGTTATACATCATTTCTCGGCAAGCTCTGTTAGTTTTCTTGTTCAGCAGTAGCTACAACTCCAACTATTCTTGATCCAAAAATCTTGTTTTCCAGTTGCTCAGCTTTTACGAGAGTTCTTCTTGATAGCAACTGAATGAAAGCTACCCGAAAATATCTTATTCGAAAAGCGTAAATCAACGGTTGAACAATGAATTATGTATTCTCAATGATGTGGTCAAAGACAAAACGAGATTCAACACATCTTCAGGGATTCTGTCCGCGAAGACTGCACTAATAATAATCCAAACATTTGGCGGAATATAACACAGAAAAAGTACTAGTAGTATGATAGTTGTCGTGTAAAAAGCTTTCTTATTTCTAAGCAACTTTGCCTTCACTTCTATGGAAACTTGATTAGCAATAATTCGTTTCTCATTCCGGCGAACCTCTTGGTATATGGAAGCATGACAGTAGATCATTACCGGCATAAAGATCAAGTGTACAAATGTTGCGAATACTGCCATAAGTTTTCCATTTGCTTGAGAAAGGTAGTCAATG
>OX393570.1:16163973-16188973 GCA_947652115.1 Blastomussa wellsi | reverse complement strand
CCAAAAGTGTTTCGAATATTTGTAATGCTGCCACAAATTTGGCTTCAAAGATAAAGTAGATGGGTAAGACGATCGCTGCAGCGATCCACGCCAGACCAAAGGCTATGATTATGCGAGCTGCAGTTACCAAGCCATTTTCGTAAGCGAAGGAGAGTTTTATCGCCAAATAACGCTCACCACTCATTAAAAGCAAGTGAAAAAGTGACGCCGAAGTGCATGTCAAGCTACAAAGGCTGGTTATGTCCAAAAGAGTATTTGGAATCCCGCCACCTTCAAGTAGTTTGCTAAAGGTGGCGATTTGCACAGGTTGAAGAACAAGTCCAACCACGAGGTCTGTTGTGGCTAAACAGGCGAGAGCGATGTCAGATTTGGTGCGAAGCTGTCGTTTCGTTTTCACGGTGACCATCACCAGAATGTTTAACAAAATAGTAAAAGGACAGGCAAAAACACTAACAGCGGCTCTGACGACAAATGCAGCATACACGCCTGGAGACAAATTGCTAGGATCTAAAGAATGAAACCCAAAACGAACACCGCGTTTTGTCGTGTCGTCTTCGGTGACATTCATCTTTGCTACGTTAAGAGACTCCTCGATGGTTTTCTTGGCGAAGAAGTTACTTCACTCTGTTGAGGCGCGTTTACTTACGTTGTGTAATGAGGGTAACTTTAAGCGCGTTTAACCCACCGACTACTGCACCGGCCGTAACCAGCCGAAACAGACCTTGACCTTTGTTCCGCTTCTGACGTCATCAGCTTTGACCAAAATAGGAATCCCTTTACCCCAGTTCTACAGGAGGGAAAGAGCTTTCACTGATACCCAGATGATATTGATTGGGTTAATGTGGCTTTAAATATGCACGAAAACGCTTAGAAATTCCCGTCAAAAACTAGGAGGAAAATCTCCCTTACTTACCCTTGGAGTACTCCTTATGCTAGTTTGGCCATCCTTGAACCAAAAGCAAGCCCAGAAAAAGGCCAACCAATGCATAAAAAATATACGAAAGTAGGAAAAAGGAAAAGTTAAAAAAAAAACAAAGAAAACGAAAAACCTAAAGAGGTGGGTCACTTTCTCGTCCGAAAACTCGAAATTCTCTCGAATTTTGATTTGTGGTTCAATCTCAGTAATATTTCTTTAGTATTTCTTTGGTATTTTATCGCAAAATATTTCTCTCAGCACAAAAGTGATGTTCTCAAGTTTAGCTGTCGCAATAAAAATAGTTCCCACGCACTTGCCGACTGGAAAATCTCACCGGCGATATTTTGCAGTGAAAGATGAGGACCATTGCGTTTATTGTGTCTCTGTCACTAGTTAGATTTTAGCATTAACCAGGAAATTAGGTTTACAGTAATTGACTCCGCTTACATGTAGGACTTCATGTCGTCCATTTCTGTCTGTAATCATAGTCGTCCGATCACTCGCATGATCACAGACCGAATTGGACTCCACTCATTCCTATTACCATTACTAAAATCTCACGGCAAATGAATTCTCGGTTTTCACGTGACGTCATAAAACTTTAAAAACAAAATTCGCTGGGCCTGCTTAATTTTTATTATCCCACGCGAAAGTCTAAATAGTCTTCTTTGCCTTTCAAATACAGCGTGTTGAAATTTCGAGATTTCCGCCGTACGTGATCGTGCTTGAAGAAAGGCCTTTTCTCAAGACTTTCACAGTTTAAACAGTTCAAGTATTAGAAAAGATGTTAATGTGTATATATACTAGATCATAAGGAAAGAGCAATCGCTTCCATATCAAAAGACAGAGCCAGATGTTTCAATTTTTTGATTTCCGGCCGCCATTTTGGTGCCCATCCGTGTGGGAACCAATATTGCGTCTCCATACTGAGCTCTACAAATTTGCGTGAATGCTTCGGGAAAAAACTCAAGAGCTGTATACCGTAAAGACCTGAGATTTGGAGATATTTGGAGATATTGTTTGAGAAATTGTCGGCAATCTTTCAGTTTCCGCCCATATATTCTTCAAGTATTAGCTGCTTGAAAGTAATAGTTTCACATTGATTAGAATTGTCTTGGCTGATATCTTCCATTTCGGCTCTTTTTTCCATTCAAATGGATCTACAAACTTCTGTCGCAGCGACAAAAATTCACCAGGTAAAATTTGTTTGTTTGCCTGCGAGCAGGCTACGGCTAGACATAGGTGGCTATGAATTTGTTGGAGCATTGATAGCGGTGCAGTCTCATTAACAAGGATGCCCATTTTTAAATAGAACAGGCGAGAAAAAAGACTTAAATCTCGCATGAAAAAGGGATGGTAAAAGAAACCTATCGTGAAATAAAAGCAAAAAAATGAAAAAGCATTCCACATTTGAGACAATAAAATAAAATTTACTAATGTGTTCCATGTATGCGGTTGTGTTCCCTCTGTCGTTGAGCTAACAACACACATTCTCTTAAATCATCATTTCAAACGAGTACGGAAGTTGATATCCACGCATCTATCTAAGGCTAATCTTGGCGCGTGGCACGGCCTTAAAAACATTAAAATAAATTAAAGAAAAATTAAAGGAAACAGACAATAATACAAAGAGACCTAATCTTGAAAAATACTGCCAAGTAATGTCCACTGTTCAATGTTTCATTTTCTCGTTACACATCTCGGCTGGCTCTGTTCGAGTTCAGTTCCTGTTCTGCAGTAGCTGCAACTCCGATCTTTCTTGATCCAAAAATCCTGCTGTCAAGTTGCTCATCTTGAGGTGGCGATTTCCACAGCAGGTGAAAACATTAATAGCGGTTCTGGTGACAAATCCAACATACACGCCCGCAGAAATATTCGTTGGATTTAAAGAAAGCATTCCTAAACGACAACCAAGTATTCTGGTGTTGTCTCCGGTGACATTCATGTTCGTTGTAGACAAGATGACTCCTTAAATTTGTTTGCGAAGAAATCGCTTCCCCACAGTTGAGGTGCGTTTATGTATTCAAACCTTTTAAGACGTGATTGTGTAATACTACAGCAATTAGCTGAGTTTCCCCTTGTTAAAGTCTCTCGGTAAATGATGAATTAACTCTATGAGATTCATAAGAAACTGTCGGTTAAGCCTTTAAAATTGGCTTTAATTAGCAGTTTGCGCCAATATATTTGCAAAGTGGTGACTATTTGAAAGTTTCAGTTTCAAATTAATTTGGCTAAGCCATTTCCGAATTGCCTTTGAAACGAGTCTTGGTGCGAAATCTTTCATATACCCGCTGGGTGTCTGAGGTTTTCTCGCGGCACGGGGGAAACTTTGCTTTGGTGGGAAACCGAGCATGAAATGTCTCTGGCATCTGGGTTTCCTTTCATATGGAAATGAATTGAGGGGGTAATTTTCTAAAGAAACTGTGGTGCTGCGTCGGTGGGAAGTATAACAATATAATTTTTTTTATCAGCTGGGTTGATAATGTGAATTGGCCACCGTAAAGAGATTCAAGAGAATCTCTTTACGGTGACCAATCTGGTGAGTACACAGGATGCGACACTTTGAAAACCTCTACCTACGCCCCTGGACATTTCTTGCTATGGTGGCATTGATTTTGTTGGAACATTGTTGCATTTCAATATCAGCGACAAGGATGTCCACCTTTAAAGCGAAAAAACGAGAAAAAAATCGCAGTTTCTTCAGTATTTTCTGTTGTCATTGATTGCAAAATATCTCTCTCAAAGTGAATGATGTCCAGTTTCAGCTGTCGCAACAAAAACACATGTCCCACTCAATTAGCCAACTGGAATCGCGCTGGCGATATTTTGCACTATTCAAATTGTAGTACATATTTGTCTCTGCCGCCAGTTAGTTTGTGCCAAAGTTGTTTTCCCTTTATCTTTCCAAAGATCTCTAATTGAAAAAAAAAATAAAACGAAATGAAGAATACTGAAAAATCCCGCAGTTTAAAATTGAAACTATACTTCTTTAGCCTGCATCGCAGGCAGCCTAAACCACCGGTATTACGTCCGTCTTCAAGACGTAGGCTTTAATTCTTCAGTATTTCTTTGTTGTCATGTATCGCAAAATAATTGTCTTAAAGTAAGTGATGTTCTGTTTCAGCTGTCGCGACCAAAAATACTTCCCATTCACCAGCCGATAGGTTTTTGTACATTTAAAAGACGCCGGCACACGGAAGCCAAAAGCGTGCGCCCAGTTTGTATTAAATGGAAAACATTGTTTAGGCCCTATTGGTTGCATTGTGCAGAGTCTAAAAGTAGTTTACATTTCAAATCGTTTTCTTCACCTATCGGCTCCGGAACAACTCTTTAAGGGAATGATTGGGCCAACACCTTCGCAGTGACCAAAACAATTCACCTGGTTTTGGTAATAAATGTTGTTTAAACATTTAAACAAGTCAGTGGCAGAAATTTTAGATTTGTATTACTAATGTCCATCCCTGACTGCAACTGAAGCATATTTCGATTACTGAGAACCTTGTCATAATTATTTCGCTCATTATCGGATTTAGTCTTCCCACTTCCAGAATATTATTTACACAAATGAATGCTAATGAGTATCCTGTCTCGGCGACCTTAAGGACGTTCGCGCAAAAATTTTTTACCATCGATTTTTTTCTGAAACTCTCACTACTGTAAGATAATGAGTAACTGATATCAGAAATGTAAAAAAAATGGTGGTCACCGTCTTCGTTTTGGATATAACATGCCCAGAGAACACCATAAATCTGAAAAATCGCGTTTCGTTAGCGAATACGGCTACAGTGTCCGTAAGCACAAACATATTGCAAATAAATCGTTGAAATGAGCGTGTCGCTTCCAAATGTTGTTTAAATGGGCCCATAACGTGAATTTATTCAATTAGTGTGGTTCCTTAAAGCAAAAATTCTCATTGAGCGACACATTTGCACTTGCCTAACAGCCGCGAGATGGCAGGATTCGATGTCCTGTGGGCAGAAAACCTTAAAATTTTTAAACTTTCCACATTGATTTTTTGTTCCTTTTTTGACAATCTGCCGAGAATTGTAAATAAAACCAGTTCATGGAAAAAAAAGTAGGGGTCACCGACCATTTAAGAGAGTAAACTACCAGCAAATTTACGAAACGGCTTCTGGCCCTTTGTTTTTTCTTAGCGCGCGCGCTCGAGGGATGACGTGGCGTGACGAATTTCTTTGCGCAGTAATGATGCGCAGAAGCAATTAGCGCGAACGTCCTTGGTGTCCCACTTTTAGCATGATTTTGGAAATCTCCAAAACATACATCGATCTTTGAAAGCTGAAAAATAATGGTTATATTTTGTAGAGCAGTGCTCGACAAATGATTAGGATCCATTAGGAAGTGAGGATGGCTAACGATGGCGAGGATGGAAATGGATTGTGACATGGATTTTTGAAAAAGCGTCAGGATGTCAGTTTTTAAACAACAACAACAATGTTTACTGTACCCAGAGGTTAAAATCAAATAAATTACCAAGAAAATTAAATATAAATATAGTAATTAAAGGGTACAAGCACCCTGAAATAACTGAAGAGTTAAGAATGTCAGGGCGCTGGATCAAATAAATTAAATTAAATGTTAACAGCGGAAATACACTATAGCAAATGAATATACTAACTATCATACACACAGACAGGTTCAAGTTTGGCTCGAAAATCGTTGAAATTCTGCAAAAATTTTGCTGCAGTGGCGGGCGTTCTTCAATAAATTGCTTTTCATTTAGTTATGTTCTTATTACATAAATTTAGGGACCATTTCGTGAATTTATAACAGTTTAAGGCAAATATATCGCGACCAATCAAACCAATCAAAACTCAGGAAATGCGATATACCATAGCTAGTTTTTAATAATAACGAGTATTCAGTCAATCTCGTCCCCAGAGTCCGCGTTACTGGGGACGAGATTGGTTTTCAGTCGTAATAAAAACGCCACTAAAAGGGCGTGCGCATGCGTAGCACACAAGCCTTGTTATTGGATTAAAATAGGGTGTGCTAAGAGCCAATTCGACATAACGACATGGCCATAACCAACAACATAAGGAAAAGATCAATCTTTTTCTTATGTCGTTATGTTCATGTAGCTTTTATGTTATCATGTTCCTACTGTCGTTTTCTTGGGTTCTTGACACTGGTCACATAAAACATAAGTGTAAGGTATTTTTTTCGCTTTTTCGTGACCTAGACGTTATGTCGGCCTTATGTCGCAAGTGTGAACCAGGCTTAGGGCACAGTGGAAAAAAAATCGGTGCAAACAATATAAAACACAGAGAACACTCGGGAGAGAACATCTGGTAAAAGACTTTTGCTCGCGTCAAATGTACCAGAAATCTGTCACACGATGCTACTACGCATGCTCGGCAATTTAAGTGTATGGAAAGCTCACTTAGTGGTCCATTCTCGTCCCCAGAGGCCGCGATTCGTTTGGTCAGCACCAACAATCGAACCTCTGGGAAGGTCGAACACCGGAAGCCCGCGAATCACGGACTTCCCGTTACTCTGCGCATGCACAAAGTCAAATCTCGAAAATCTGATTGGCTGAAAGCTACAAAACGTGTTTTCTACGCATGCTCACAATTTGGTTACGGCCAGAGGTCGTAATTCTTGGTGCTGACCAAAAGGATCGCGGCCTCTGGGGACGAGAATGTTAGTGGTCGTTAAGTAAGCATATTCCAGGGAAACTCCAGTACCACGATACTGAGATAGAGTTGGTGAAGAAAACGAGTCGTGACTCATGTTTTGCTAATAAATTCAAATCCTCAACACAGCTGTTATAAATTAACGGCGGTGATGAAAAGTGATGGTCAAGTGACAGCAACACAAAAATGAAAAAAAAATCAATGTCTATATTTTAATTTCAAACAGCATTTGTAATGACCTTTTCTTATTTTGTCATATGTTTTTGTTCGCTCAGCCCCTGAGGAAGGTTTGTCTTGCAAACCGAAACATCGGGCAAATGTCTTTCAAATATATTAGCTGTTTTATCTATTTATCCATTTATAGTATATTTTGAGTGACCCCACCCCCCCCTTTACAGACCATATTTTTCGGATGGCCCCTAATTTGGAGTCATATTTTTGGGATGCCACACCCCCCCCCCCCCCCTCCCACATTCCACCAGCGCTCTACCTTATAAAAATGAACGGTCCCTTCTTACTTATGACTAAATTTTCTCCGATTCTCATTGGTCTAAATTAAACACGTGACGCGATAGAGTTCATCCGCGGAGGGCATTATCAGGGCACAGTGCCCGTCCGCGGAAAATACCCGGATGGATAGTGCTCGTACGTGATTTTTTTTTTGTCAACAAGCGGGCTTTCGGTTAAAAATACATTCAAACGCTATTTAATTGACCTGCATTTTAGAGGGGTTCTTGCCTGATTTTAGTTTATTCATAGATTTCGGATTGCACTAAATTTAATTCGCTAGTTTGTGAATGTGCGCGCGCGGAAGAAAATTTAGTGGTGAACAATAAAGACAATAGAGTGTTTCTCTCTCGAAACTATCGGTCTGATAGTTGCCCCTTGGAAATTTGATGTTCTGCTTCTCGGGCAAATATTTGTTTTATGAACATCCAAATTCTATCAGCCGATAGCTCCCGGAAAAAAACCTTTGGTTTTAAGCCAATGATACACGGTTCAACATCTTTCAACTTTTGTTGATCAACAAATGTTGCACATCGTTGCGACTTGTTGAAACGTTTTTGCGTTTTCCCAAGTAGCTCCAGGTTGTTCAACAAACGGCAACTTGTTGAACGGAATAGAGCCAAGCTCTATTTTCGTTCAACAACATTCAACAAAGTTCAACATGTTGAATGGCATATTTCAACGTTCAACTTCACAAGATCCACTGTTCAACATTTGTTGAACCCCAGTCGCAACATTTGTTGAACCCCAGTCGCAACATTTGTTGCTCAACAAATATTGGCTTTAGAAAACTCCAGATTATGACCGTGAGGAATCTGGAAACTAGACTCCCACAGAAAAAAAAGATGGCGGCAGTTTTGATAAACGCGCAATACAGTTTTGAGATCTTACAGATCTTTGGTGAGTTTCCAACGAAAAGGAAAGCAAGGGCATCTTTCAGGGACCTTTCTGTTAGTTGGTTTAATAGCATCACTTTAGCGACCAAGAAAACCACTGGTGAGTATGAAAAAGCGTGAGTACTTTCGGGTTTACCTCGGTGTAAAAACATGCGACTTTTTCCTTTGTTTTATAGCTATTGTTTTTCTGTCCTATATTGTTTTGAGTTCTTTGTTGTCTTGTTCGTTCTTTGTTTTACGTCACTGGTGAGTTTCACAGGTTTCTACACCAAGGATGAGCCATACTTTATTAAAAACTGGAAAATAACAAATGATTATTGTAAATTAACGTAATCAATTTTAATGTATAATTTTGTGGCAATGTTCAAAATGTCAGCTATAATGTCACATTATTACAGTATATCATACGTGTTAAACATTGATGGTGTGAAATTTTTTAAAACCTAACCTTGAGCTTAAGGTATCAGTCAATTCCAAAAGCACCCACCCTTCCCCTCGGGGCAACCCAAGATTTTCTTGGTCAAGTTACATGGTCAAATACCTCACATGTTAGGGCCTCACAGAACCCACCCTTTTGGATTTTTATGGAAAAAAGATAAAAAAAACTCTCAACAAAACAAAGAATACGGCGACAAGTTTGTTCCTTGCAACTTGAAAACGCTCTTTCCAGCTCTTCTAATACGCTATCTGCGAAAGGTCTTTATGATATCTGTACAGGGTTGGACACTTAATTTTGAGAGCACTCGCCGTTTTGGCGAGTAACCCTCAAACTGTACTCACCCGGATTAGTTTTCACTCGCCCAAAATCTTCTTCATCCTTGTCTTCTCGTATTCCCTCTTATCATGGGCCACTTTCATTTTTTTGTTCTTTTTCTCATCGACAACTTTGGAAACTCCGGAAATATGTTTCCACACTTTGACCGAGATCAGTTCACACCATTTTTAAACTTGCCAGGGGTGCACACATTGATCTGAGTGCTGGTAAAGTACTGGAAAACAATTTGCTTGCAATGTCATCAAGCACACGTCAGATTGAGGGTTATTACTTTAATGAAAAATTAGACCTTAAATCCCAAGAAATCACAATGGAGGCACTTACCCTTTATTTCAAAGATTTTTTTTATTGAATGGATGAATCTTCATAAGATCCCTGCAAGCAAACATGTCTGTTCTTCTCAGGAGCGATCCTTGGGCGGCATGTTAACCTGATCACTGATGGCTCAATATTGACCAGCAGTATCACTACCAATGTTGTATTTAAGTGCCAATTCATTGGACAGTTCTGAAACTACACAATCAACTGTTACTTCAGGGTTCAAACCATTTACTGTATTACGTTCACTTCACTTGGATGACAGAGCAAACAACTTGCGAACAACAAATACTGTCAGACAAATACGACAACAAGTCTGGTTCAATCACCGCTGCAAAGACCATGGTCTGGTTCAAGCCAGACTAAACAGCCAGTAACATCCCAGCTAAACTGACCAATCAGTTTTCATGAACCAGATTTATAACATTCGACTGACAAACAACTCTTCACATGACTCTGATGATAACTTCTGCTCAGGTTGTTGAAATGTCAGTCACTGTTACCGACAACAGTCCTTCTCAGGACTACCCTCACCCAGATGATCAAACTACACAATCAACTGCTACGCCCGGGTTCAAACCATTTACTACAATATAAACCTTGTTTGTAAAATAGAAATGGTAAGTTTATGTTTAGGGATTTTCTCGGCAAAATGGAATGTAAAAACATTGTTTATTTTGCAATTTAAATAATTTCTTGGAGATGAAAATCGTACTCGCCAAATGGGCAAGTGATCTGTGACTTGTCCTCGCTAGTTCCACGTTGGTTACACACAACACAAGTGCATATATTACCCCTTTGCTTATATAAATATGCAAACAATGGCTCTAATATGATTGGCCACCTAACCTGCAACCAGGCGAAGTTTTTAGACGTTTTTTTATTTAAATGATGAAGAAGAAAAAAATTATGCCTGATATACATGAATTATCTCTATATCAACATTCGAGTGGGCTTATAACGCAGACAATTAACGTACATTGCATGATTGATGTATTTTTAATTTACCAGTAAACATATTATATTTTTATCAAACGCCTTTGAAATTATTTGAAAAACTCGTTGGGCTAAACACCAAAACATCTCCACGCAAACAAATTACACGTCTTGTAAGCGTTTATAAATGCTCTCTATGCTCGGTCTTTTAAGAATTATCCCGTAAATTTGTCAGGGTTTCAGCTAAATCGTTACACTCATTCGAACTCCTCCTCCCTGTAAACATGCTTTGCTTCGACCTGAAGCCTCATTTAAACAATACAGCCAATGAGAACACAAGCACGTCATAAGCATTGTTTCTCGACCAATCAGATAAAAAGCCAAAATCTGGCTTTTTTACATGAGATCCGACAAGCAAATGTATCATGCCCCCCTTCCCTGAGATGATAAGTAGTTAGGGAGGGCATGATCGCAGGTTATTGGCCACCTAGTGCATAATGTCATGTGTAGAAGTCTTGACATTGCAATATCCGTATTGAAAACCCATTAAACAGGGTTAGTACTGTTTTGAGCTTTTGAAATTCCATGACTTCCCATGACCTATTCCGTGACATGTTCAAGTTTTCCATGACCTAAATTTGAGCATTTTCTAGGAAATCATCTTTCATTTTGGGTACGTTTTTACTAGCTCCTGCTTATAACCCCCCACCCCCCAGTTATAGGCCCATCGAACTGAGTAGTACAGCCGGAAGTTAATGAATACCACCTGATCATTCACCTTTTTAGTTTCCTGTTTTAAAGCTCCCAACGGCAAAAAAACAGTTTGCACATTGCTTCCATCCGCTGAAGTCAAGATTTCAAAATGTCTGGAAGACTCAGCTCCGACTTGTCGGGCTGAGTCACCCACAAGGGAAGCGAAATCTCGCCTTCAGCGGATGAGGAAGCAAATGTGCAAACAAAACTTCGCCATTGGGAGCTTTAAAACAGGAAACTAAAACGGTGATGATCAGGTGTCTATTCGTTAACTTCCGGCTACTTAGAACAACCCCCTGGCTTGGCGTTGGCTGTTCGGAAACAAATACCACCTGATCATCAACGTTTTAGTTTCCTGTTTTAAAGGACCCAACAACAAAAACAACAGTTTACACATTGCTTCCCAACAGTTTGCACATTGCTTCCATCCGCTGAAGTCGAGATTTCGAAACGTCTGGTAGACTCAGCCCCGACTTGTCGAGCTGGGTCGTCCGCGAGGGAAGCGAAATCTCAACTTCAGCAAATGAGGAAGCAAACATGCAAACAAATGAGGAAGCAAATGTGCAAACAAAACTTCGCCGTTGGGAGCTTTAAAACAGGAAACTAAAATGCTGATGATCAGCTGTGTATTTGTTAACTTCCGGCTAAGGACAACCCCCTGGCCGTTGGCTGTTCGGGCAATTAGAAAGAAACGGCACCATGTTAGTTCCAACAGCACAATGGTACGCGGAGCAAACAACTGCAAGTGGTTAATGCGTAATCGGAAAGAGAATTGCGGTAAAAAGTGTGTCGGAGCATATTGCTGGCAGCATAACTTTCAACTCAAAAAGGGAACGAAAAGGCCCGCACCATGCCGCAGCTGTGGCGTTGGAGTTTTGTGCGATTACCATCTATGTCTTTCTTGCGGCGGGAGCACCCTTAAACAGCATCAAATGCGCAAACAACAAAAGGCAAAAAAATTTTGAACGTGTTTTGCACGAGCTGATGGCACGCAATTAGAGATTTGCATACTTGTTATTAAAAGCAACTCAATTAGAGATTTGCATACCTGTCATTAAAAGGCACGCAATTAGAGATTTGCATACCTGTCATTAAAAGGCACGCAATTAGAGATTTGCATACTTGTCAAAAGCAACTCAATTATTATCTCGCACATTATTGCCGATGGCTGCAAAGGAAATTGGACCAGAAACGTGGCAGAATTAAAACAAGAACTAGCGAAAATTGATCAAGAAACATTTGAAAAAATGATAGAACAAATACAAGCAGAAATTCGGAATGTGTTTGATAAGCGCATACCCCCGGAAGACCAAGAGCGTCAAATCAAACCTCTACTTCCAAAACCATACCAACCAAGAGCGCCCCAAGGCAAAAAAGGGGGGGGGCAAGAAAAATGGATAGCATCCTGAAGATGTTTGATCCAATCCCTGCCCAGAAAGTCAAATCGAGGGAGAACTACCGACAAACCCTTGAAAGATTCTTTAATATAGAACCAGAGGTTGAAGGAAGAACAGAAGAAGGGCGACGTTTCATAAGATGGACGATTAACCAAGGACAGGCGAAAAACCTCACAGAGTATTTTATGGAAAAGATTCGAGAGAGAGTTAACACATCCTTGTATCTGAGGCACAACTATTCTTATTGGTTGCAAAACGTCGAGGATGGAACCCTCATCTTGTTTTGTAAAAACTCCGGGGGGTCGCCTTGGATAAGCGAACTCTCTGAAGCGGAAAACTGGTTGAATGAAAAGGAGGAGGCGCGTCTGCAAATTGATGACATCGAAAGACCGGACACGAAGTGGGTGTTCAGGGGCTATTCTGATGTCTTTGTGAAGGTTGTGCTTGACCACCAGCCTTTGTTGGGCACAGGCCCCTTGCCAGACTGGCTGCACAACCTTGCTCATGGGCGTGCTGGTCCAATGGTGGTGCTGGACACCTACCACGATAATTTGTGCCTCTGGCGCTGCATTGCTGTGCACAGAGGAGCCCGGCTTGATCGAAGTACAGTAGCAGCTCGTGAGCTTGCCAAGAGTTTCTTCAAACTCAAAACTGTTCCAAACGACTGTCGAAAAACATCTCTTGATGATTAGATAAGGTTGAAAGGCATCTCAATAAGGGGGTCAGTTTTTCAGATTGGCTCGGCATAAAGGTTTCTGAGCCTGAGCGGGGAGAAGACAACGAAGTGGTTTGGCATCTTAGAAGAAACTCGCTGGCCAAGCTGACAAACATTCTGACAATCGGCATTTACGAGGGGCATGCATTTGTCATAAAAGACATAGCAAAGCTTGCGAAAATGTATGCATGTGTTCATTGCCGCACGAGATTTACACAAGCTGGCAATCTTCAACGGCATGCCCAAAGGTGTGCCCAAGGGAATATGATAATTGATTGCCCGGGCGAAAAAGTCAAAGCCCTGCAGACGGCTTTTGAGAAGGTTTTTTATCCAAAACATATCTCTTCCCCAGAATCTCTTCGGTGGCTTGACCATGAAGCCAAGCGGCGGAAAATTCACATTCACCACGCAATGTGTGGACACAGAGGTGAGAGGTGGGTTGAGCTGGTACCTGTCAACGGTTACAACCATGAAACAAAGACCGTATTTCAATACCACGGATGCCACAGGCACGGGTGCCGAAAATGTTTCCAGCACGATTGTGACAAAATCATAACCCATTACAACCAAACACGCGAAGATAGGTTCATGGCCACGCAGAGGCGCACAATAGCGCTCCATAAGGCCGGCTACCTCGTTATCGAGGCTTGGGCGTGTGAAGTTGGGGAAATCGACGCCAAACCCCTGCAGGCCAAAACAAAAGGCTACCCGCATGCGATCTTGTACGATTTCGAGGCGTACGGCGACAATAATAAGCGGAAGGAGCCCACGCTAACGATCGAGAACGCGCACGTGCCAATCTCGGTGAGCATCGGCGACACTCTCAAGAGAGAGCCCACCCACATCTGCGAAAGAGACCCCGCTGAGCTGGTTCGCAAGTTTATGGAAGAGCTGGAGAGACGTGGAAAAAAATCCGGGCCCAAGTAAGGGTGGAGTTTGTGCCAGAAAACGTGTGCCTGCTTCCGAAAGCGCAGTGGCTAAAAATTGATGAATGGTGCAACCAGGTGCCAGTCATCGGGTTCAACTCGGGCAGTTACGATCTAAACCTGATCAAAAGCCACTTTGCGGAGCGGCTTGCCGACACAACCGGAAAAGTCAGAGTGGCACAACAAAGAAACAAGATAATGTTCTTGCTCACCTGGGGCTTCCGTTTCCTTGACATAATGAACTATCTTGGCCTGGGGACCAGCTACGAAAAGTGGGTAAAGCCTACGAATGTACATCAGAGAAATCGGTGCGGAGCTTTACAGTCCATGCGAAGAAGCGTACGAGATGTTGAAAGGAGCTGTGGTCGGAGGCGCGAGCCACGTGTTCACGCGCTACCATGAAGTCGGGGTGACAAAGATAAGATTGCACCAATTCGACTCCCGTCTTTGCAAAAAGATCTTGGGTTACGACGCCAATGCCCTCTATCTTTCGACCATGCTCAGAGAAATGCCTTGCGGAAGGAAAGGGTCGCCCACTACGCTGAAGACGACGACGACGACGACCAAGAGGAGGTGGTGGTGCCAGAGCTAACGCGCAGGCTCAAAGAAGGAAAATGGTTTGGATTTAGAGATTCCGGAGCCTTTGTGGCCAAAGTTCGAGGAAATGTGCCCGTTCTTCTTTAACAAAAAGGTGCCGAACGAAGTTGTCCCGAAGCATATGCTTGATTACTTGCGAAAAACAGGCAGAAAGTGCGGAGACGGGAAAAAACTTGTGGGCGCCCTGTCCGCAGAGAGACTGTTGGTGTACGCCCCTCTGCTGCGTTGGTATGTGGACCATGGGGCAGTGATCACTCATGTCTATCGGTGAATCAACTACCAACCGGCCAAGATCTTTCCCTGGTTCGTGGAGCAGGTGACCGAGGCGCGGCGGACAGGAGACGTGGAAAAAACCAAGGCGCTGCTGGCGGAGGTGTTCAAGCTGCTAGGGAACAGCGGGTACGGGAAGCTCATCGAAGCCTTGGAGCGGCAGACAAACGTTATTTACACCAAAGATGAGAAGGTGGTCGACAGAGCCTTGCGAAGCGCGTATTTCTCCAATCTTGATGAGATCGGGCAGGCATATGAGCTGGAAAGCCGGAAGCCAAGGATCACAATCAGGCGACCGTTTCAGCTTGGAATCGCTGTCTATCAGCTGGCAAAGCTGCGGATGCTGGAATTCTATTACGCTTTCTCAACAGATATTTCGACAGTCTAAGGGATTTTGAGCTGATCCAGATGGACACAGACAGCAACTACATGGCCATCTCCGGTGAGCGGCTCAAGGACCTTGTCAGGCCGGAGCTGCAAGCGGAATTCAAGACGCAGAAGAAACAGTGGCTGGCTTGGGACAAATGGAGCGGCCGCACCTGCGGGCTCTTCAAACTCGAGTGCGTGGGCAGCCGGATGATCCCGCTCTGCTCAAAATGTTATTTCTTCGACGAACCGGGCGAAAAAAAGAAGTTCAGCACCAAAGGGATGTTGAAGAAGCAAAACGAGATAACCTGGCAGCGTTTCAAGACAGCTTTGGAAGGTAGCAAGGACATGGTAACTAACAGAGGTTTCAGGATGCGGGACGGACGGATTGTCACTTATGAGCAGCAGAAACTGGGGCTGAGTGCTTATTATGACAAAAGGTGGGTGCTGCCCGATGGGATACACACTGAACGAACTGAATTTCACATTTAGTTCGCGTCAGACGGAGGAAGAGTGGTGTGTGGAGGGACAACCAGGAGCTCTTCACGCACAAAGCCGCGCTTGGGCCCGTCGTACAAATAGTAGAGAACGGGTTGATTTGGTTTGATAAAAGCTCTTTCAATGTTGTAAACTTGCAAAGGCCAGATCAGATCTGTGACCCTTCTTACGCCTCCTTCAAGCTCACCGGGTTGGTAGAGATAGCGAACTTGGACAAGAGAGGGGAGGATTTTTTTGTTCACCCCAACAGGCCTTCTAGGAGTTGAGGGCTGTGCAGAAACAGTGTTTTCTTTGATTGCTTCCGCAGGTTTTTTCCCCGTCAGCCGGGTGACTTCGTTGTTCAAAGCGGCAACAACTTCAGGAAGCCTTTTCACCCACGCAGTGGACCGCTCGCCAGGAGGGAGTCGCATTTCCACGGCGTACTGGTACCCGAACAACCGTTCGGTAAGGGTGCGGTTGAAACTTTCAACAATGGCCTGGTCGCGGTGAATGTCAACGCGCCCACGCCGAATGTCAACGCGCCCGCGCCGGATATTGGTTTTGTGCTTTAGGGTTAGTGCGGTTAACGGCGCCCGGGGTCAACCTGCAGCAGTTGAGGCCACTTCAGGGGCGAGCGCTTGTAAATCTTCTGAAAGGCCCAGACGACCTGATCAGAATTTTTCGAAGTCAAGGGTTCGCCCTCTTTGTAGCGGCTGGCCACGTCGACAACAGCCTGGTGGACCGCGTTGGGTGTGGACACGTCAAATTTTGGCAGAGGAATGCGCATCGGAGCGGGCAGGTATATCTGCCAGAGGGCTTGCTTGACCAGCCACTTTTTTGCAGTGTCTTCTGGCACCTTGGCGGCCTCGAATAATTTTTTGATAGCGGCAAGGCCTTTCCAATATCCCCCAGGGTCATAGTATATCTTTGCGAGTTTGGCATCCATTGCGCTATATAAAAGAAAAGTTTAAAGGAACCGGAAGGCAGCATAGCCCAGAGCGAGCGCCCCTGGCATCCACGAACACGAGTTCACCCTTTTTTGCTGCTCGCTTGGCTGATAGAAATCAGAGAACTTGGGCTCTATGGGAGGTGCCATCCGTTCTTCAGGGTGCACCCTGTTGTAGAGTTTGAAGGCATAGTCAGTGTTGGTGAAGTTCTGCTTGGCCTCCTCCTTTATTTGCGCGTTTGTTGCAATCCAGTTGAGAAGTTTGGTGCGGTCATGTGCGTATGGTACGCCTCGAGAGCTTTATCATGGTGCACTTTTTCTTCTTGCGCAATAGTTGGTGAGTTTTGCACAGCTTCCGCTTCTCCTTTGTGCTTCAAAAGGTGTTTTGCGGTGATCAGCGCCACGTTGGCCACAGCATGATAACGGCCGCACTTTAAAGCCATGTTGCCGGCCAGGTTGGAGAGCTCTTTGTTGATGATGTAGTCGTTTCTGAGTTCTTTTCGATAAGCATCGATGTCATCTACGTCAACGACCATTCCGACCCCTTTGGTCACAAGAAAAATGAAGCTGTCGATCAAGCTGTCAGTTGTCTTTGAGCCCACGTAGGTCTCGTACCGTTTGGTGTATTTCTCAACATCTTTGTCGCTCAGGCGCTTCACCTGCTCGTGTGTTAACTGCACCCTGATGGCCTCTTTGGCTTTTCCTGTCGACACCAGCACGGCCAGCAGCTCACGAAGAGCAGGAATATCAGGCGCGGAGCCTGCCACAACAACAGCTGGCCCGCTTGACGGCTCGGCTTCCAGCAGGTTCATAACTTCCGCTATTGCATGCTCTTCAGCCATTTTTATATACAACTTTCATTTTTTCAATTCAAAATAACTCCGTTGGGGTCCCGAAGCGAGAACACGAGATGAGCGAACTTTCGAGCTTCAAGCTTTGAAATAAGACCTTTTTTCTCATCCTGGGAGAGTTCCCCGGCGTAATCATCAAAGATGGCTTTTGGTGGTCTTGGCCGCGGGGGTGTAAAACAGAACGACCGCCGCCACTTTCTCCCGGAAGGAGACTGTTATGCTGGACATCTTCTGTGTCAGCACCCAAACGCTGATGCCAATATGTCGAGCAGAAAAGGCAAGATTTACCAGCTGACCTGTGCGCCCTTTCACATCTTTCGAGGCTGTACAGTCATCAAGGATTATGAGCGTGTTGGTGCCCTCAAAAAGCCAGGAGACGAGCTTCAACCAAATTTCCACCCTGTGTTGCGTGCATATTATCACAAACATTCGTGGATCGTCTTCACCAATTTGGTTGTAGGTTTTGTTGTGCGTGAATGTCGGGCAGATCAACACGATATTGTCGAACTTGCCACGAAAAGGGCCATAGATCTGGGCCACCACAAACTGCAATTTCCCTGAATTCGTCGGACCCACAATGAGAGCGTTGAACGGGATGTTGTGGTTCATTTCTATATCAGTATTCCACTTCCGATTCCAATTGCTCTTTTAATATGTTCATCTGCGAGTCACTGATAACGAAGACGTAGCAGTTCACATTGCCTGATCCGCTCGCATTCCTCTCGAGCTCAAGCTGTACCTTGTCTTGTGTGTTTACGAGGCGCATGCTGCTGCCGTGCAGCGACTGATCTGCCATGGAGCGCAGATCGATCAAAAGACCGAACTTGTCATCGCTGTAGAACTTTTTCAGATTCATGTGTGGCGTTTTTGTCTGGGGAAAGAAGCGACAGGCCGTCTCCCACAAGTCCTTGTATAAGATGCCATTGTTGTACAGCATGTTAGGCAAGCCGTTCACCGTGACGCTGACTTTCGTCAGGCCAGGGTTGAAGTACTTTTCTGTATCTCTGGCTCCTGGAGCGTAAGGCTCGATGAACAGGAGAAGGATTCCTTTCAGGGACCTTCTCTGGGGGTTGACTTGAGGTTAATCCTTTCCTTGGATTTTGCGAAGGTGATCATCTGATCAAGCATCACGTGATCGTACATGAATTCCTTGCCAGCGGCATAAACACTGTCCGCATCTTCCGCCAGTCTTGCTTCTGATCATTTCATACTCAAGCTGGATGTTTGTCAGCTTGTATTTCAGTTTAGTTGGGTCAGAGCCTTTGACAACCTGTAAGGCCGGTGCAAGGGTCAGCTCAAACAAGAGGTTGCGGTAAAGAGCTTGGGGGTAAAAGACTCCATGGTCGGTCAGGATCTGGTGGTCCAGTCTGATGCGGTATTTTGAGCTGAAAACCTTGTTGAGTGCGTTTTCCGTGTCGACGCCCAAGGTTTTCTTATCCTCAGCGTTTGAGCGGATCTTGCAGAGGTCCTCGCTCTGAATTCCATCGAGCAGCATGTTGTCCCGCTCCTCCTGCGAGAGGAAAAGGTCCTCCCAGATCTTGAAGATGTCATACCCCACCGTGTCCTGCAGTATGGTGCCTGCGTACTTCACAACCAGTTTGTCGACCAGAGCGCGCCCGACGTTTTGAACGAGGAAGTTGTTGGGTTCCCCTCCAGACAAGTCGATGTTGAAAAGCAGTGCGAGCGAGCCAGCACAAGGACCTCATCCTCACACAGCTTGGGCACATAAACATTCAGGGTCTCGCTGGGGTTGGTGTCGCTACGATCAAAGGTAATACGTTTTACTGCACGCTTGGCTTTCATCGCGCCGAGATTTTTCTCTTTGTGCGTTGGCCGAAGGTTTGCTTGCACTGCCATCATCTATATTTAAACAAAAATTTATTTTTGTTTAAATGTACAATGGCGGAAGGTGGACACTTTGGATACGACAACCCTGCACTTGAGCATGCTATTGACCACAATGACGATGACGATGAACAAGAGACAACCCGTCAAAACACAACCAGTCCATTTCAGCCTGGCTCTGCATCGACACCCTATGGCGAACAATATGAAATGCAAACAATGCAGCACGAACAGAGCGGGATGCCTGACACTTCTTACACCGAGGAAACTCCTTTGGTGGGCAGCAGTTCGCAATCACTGAGTGAACAAGCTTGGATTGCTGCAAAAGACCAATTTCCAAACATGAGCTCAAGCGAGCTTGAGATATTTTACAGCCCCCAAAACGGAAGGCTTCAAGTTAAAATGTTTGGCGCTGGAAAAAAGGCATATGACATATTTACCACAAAAAGGGGTACAAAACAAAAACAACTAAATCCAAACCTTACCAAAGAAATAAAAACTGCACTCGGAAAGTCCATTTTTGAATTAAAGGAAGCCGTTCAACAAGATCTGGCTGAAAAAGAAAAAGAACTGGAAAAATCTGTATCTATGGCTAAAGAGCAAGAAAAAGTTAAAAATGCTATGGAAGAAATCAGAAACAGAATGAGAGTAATTGATGAACAGAGAGCTGCTCTTGAAGATACACATGGTCCTTTGGATGAAAAAGAAATTCAAAAACTGAAACAGAAAAAAAAGACCTTGAAAAAGAACATCAAGAAAAAAGATATATAGAAGCTCACAGAAGAAAATGCCAGGTTAAATAAAAACATAAGTGAAATTCAAGAAAAAATTGACACAGAAACCCTCAACGGGCTAAAAGTTCAAAACCAAAAACTGGAACGCCAAAATGAAGAAGACAGGAGGGTTATCAATGATGAGAACACCACATCTTTTGATAGAGCTGCAGCAGAAGAAAGAATGGAACATCGTAACGAAGAGATCAACCGGTTTGACACACAGATTGAGGAAATAGAACGAGAGAAGCCTCTTCGAGAAAGGGTCAAAGAGATCTTCAAAAAATATGGCGTGACAGTTACAGCAATCTTTCTTGCTGCTGGTGCCACGATTGGTGCTGTCATTGGTGCCATTACCAACTCTCTGAAAGCCACCTGCAAAACGTTGGGAAATGGATTGAAAGAGATTGGCAAAACACTTGCTTCAATTCTTCCTGGCCTCATTGGCTCGATTGTTTCTTTCCTATTCAAAGCAGCTGGGGAGGTCATCTCTTTTCTGGCAGAGCACACCTGGCTTCTGATTTTGGCTATTGTGGCGTTTCTGCTCGAGACCTATGCAAAGAAGGAGCATTAACTGTTCCCAGAAAGATAGATCAGGCCCTGCTTGCCATTTTTTTGCGGGCTTTGACGTTTCGAACTTTATCTGTTCCTTTTGGAATACCTCTCTGAACTTTGTTGTAAAATACTGGTCAGGGGCGACATAAATATTGATTGCTTTGTTGAATATTTTCTTCAAACTTGGCGCCGCGTCTTCAAAGAGAACTGCTGGAACCGGCAGCGAACCACCTGCACTGGGCGATAACTGGTAAGGGAAGCCGCCGCCAACGTCATTCAAACCCTGTGCGCTTTTCATGCCTGCACTCCAATATTTGGGGTCTGAATCGAAGATGCTTTGCAGACTGCCTTCACCCTCTTTGTAAAATATTTCAGCTGTTGCTGTGTGGTCCGACGCAAAAAATGTCTGTGCTTCAAATTTTCTTTTGTCGGCCCTCGGAAACTATGCAGAAAAAGCCGCCCACGCCTTGGCTTGTGCAAGCTTCGCGGTGCCGGCAGACTGCGCTCTTTTTTCGAGATAGTCAAACGCAACAGAATCTGCTTGTGTTTTTTGCAGTTTTGAAGATGTTCATCTTTTATTATTCTCCATTATTTTTTAATTAGAAATTTATGTGCAACAATAAAATGGTGTATTTACAAGGAACTTTCAACGCCCGTTTGGCATAGCGAGGTCAGACAGATAATGCGGCGAGGTGGGCTCTGAAAGATCAAATCGACAGCTCGATCGAGCGCTTTGACCAAATCTCCTCTTCACCAACTTCTGTGGCGGAAAAGAACTCACCCTGACGGTTTGCTCGCCACACCGTGCTCAACCCACCTCTCACCTCCATGTCCACACATTGCGTGGTGAATGTGAATTTCCGCGTTCAAATTCTTTTTCCATATATCTCATCGTAGGCGCTTTCATCGAAAGAAGGGTCGCCTAAAAAATATTCCACGCCATTTTTATAACATGTAAAGCATAGTCCATTTCACCTGCATTCGCTGCATTTTCTACAAACAACAACTTTAACAAACTATTCACATCTGTCGCAAAAAGGGGCTTCCATTCGCTCCAATAACTCGTTTTGCACAACATCAAAACCGAGATCCAATCACTCCTTGATTTTGATGGCGATGTGTTCCTTACAAATACGCTCCCGGAGCTCTGGAGGGAGGTTTTGAATTGACTCGGAAAGTTTACAGTTTTTTCCTCCTCGAACCATTGCGTGCCTTTATAACAAGTATGCAAATCTCTAACTGGCTGACTTGCTTTTATAACAAGTATGCAAATCTCTAACTGGTTGACATCAGCTCGTGCAAAACACGTTCAAAATTTTTCTTTGCCTTTTCTTGCTTGCGAATAAGCCGCCGTCTAAGCTTGTTCCCGCCGCAAGCTAGACATAATCAGTAATCACAGAAAACTCCAACGCCGCAGCTGCGGCATGGTGCGGGCTTTTGCATTCCCGTTTTGATTTGGAAGTTATGCTGCGTGCAATATGCTCCGACACATCGTTTGCCGCAGTTCTCTTTCCTATTTTGCATCAACCACATGCAGTTGTTTGCTCCACATACCATTGTATAACAGGGCGCCGCTTCTGTCTAATTGTGTGAACCGACTGGGAGTTGGCCTTCCTCACCTGTCCGGTGGAAAACGCACACCCGGCCACCATTTGTTTCCCGTTTCGAAAGCTCCCGGCGCTGTTTTGTTTGCATATTGCTTCCTTTTGTTTGCATCTTTGCTTCCTCTTTTGCTGAAGACTAGATTTCGATTGTCCGTGTGTGACTCAGTTCCGACTTGTCGGAGCTGAGTCTTTTGTCGTTTCGAAATTTCGTCTTCAGCGATTGGAAGCGACTGCAAACAAAAAGAAGCAATGTGCAAACAATCTGCACCGGTAGCTTTCGAATTGGGAACCTGCCAACGGCCAGGGGGTTGTCCTTCTTCGATAAGTAGTATAGCCTGAAGTTAATGAATAATACCTGATCTTCAGCCATTTATTTTCCTATTTTAAACCTCCCTGAAGCACGAAGCTCGCTTTGCTCACTTCGTGCTTCAGGGAGGTCTAAAATAGGAAAATAAATGGCTGAAGATCAGGTGTTATTCATTAACTTCAGGCTATACTACTAAAATACTTCACTGGTTGTAATTATAATTATTATAACAATAACTATTGAAAATCAAATGAAGATCAACAAAAACTTTTGAATCGTTCTTCATGCAATTTCCTATGCTGATTGTTATTATAATTACAACCTGTGAGGAATTTTTGAGTCTTTGACCTCACTTTCTCAGAATCTCAACCACGCGTAAATTTTCGGAAATAAATGTTTAAAAATTATGACTTCTCACGTCCAGAATGGATTGAAATTTGACAAGATGATTAAGAAAGTCGCATTGTACATGAAAATGAAATAAATAAATAAATAAATACCACCAATTTCATCTCAGGGGCACTTTAAGATTTTGATCTTGTGTTTCACTGGGTATCAAGATTCATCCACCTGACCTAAATTGTCATCACTAATTGGCTGTTGAGCTTGATAACATTACTATTTATCACTTATTATGAGGCAGTAGAAGGAAGCATAACTTGATTAAATATTCTGATGATATCATGATTTATCAATTTACCATATAGGGATAATAAATTATCTGACAATTAATTATATATTCTCATAATAATCATGAGTGATTTATCACTTTATCAGAGGGAAAAGAAGACATTCTTACTTTATTAAATATTTTGACAGTGCCCCTCAAACCACAGTCCAGTATGTCTTTGCCAGTCAAAAAATTGCCTAAGACCTAGGCTCCCATGCCGTAAGAACATGTCATGCATCAAAACATTAAACAGCTTCGTTTTTATTATATTTTTCAGGACCTAAAAGAAATTAATAAATCAAACCATATGGATTAGGTTTGGACCAAGCTGATGACAGGCTGATGTGACAAGATGGAAAGTGGACAAGGATGAGAGACACATGCGTTAGCATTGATGGTGAGTGGTCTGAATTATTTTCTTGTTTTAACTGTACCTAGTAGATCCCTTGCACAAGTTTGTCAGATACCTGGATACCACATTAGTAACATCATGATAGATGACAAGCCATCCAGCATCACTCTATGAATACAGAGATGATGTTTGAGAATAAAAAGGCATAATGCACTTGATGCTTTTAACTTGGCATGCAATTCTCCAAAGTTTCAAAAAAATGTTTGGGCCCAAATATATAGTACATTTTTTTAATGTATATACTGTAAAGACTTGTGTATAAGCCGCACCCACAACTTTCACGCATGATTTTGGAAAAAAACAAGAACTCCAAAAAAGCGCTCTGTAAAAAAAGTTGGTTATTTATTAATGTTCACATTTGCTGCAGTTGTAATAATCACAAACACAAAACAATATAATGCTATACACTAATTAGGATACAAAAATACAACAATTCACATGTGCCTTACTGACTTACATTTTTCCAGGAAACTTATTTTAAAGTATAACTCCATTTTTTTTTTTTGCAGCTGCTTGATTTACAATGTTAGTTATTATTTATAGATAATTTTGATACATGAATTAAACGTTTATTATTATTATATCTGTTTTATGTTATTTTCTTTTTATTGACTAAACTTAGCAGCATGTGGGTTGATCAATTACTTATTAAAGAAGGAATAAATACCGGTACTGCATGTATGGTTGAATTTTTGAAGTGATATTTTTGAAATTGCAAATTGAAATTGGTATTTGCAGCTTGTCTTGCAATCGCAAGGTAAAACTTTAGAAGCGTGGTTCATCTTGGTTACCATTTGAAAAAAATATATGATATTTTGCTAGTAATAACCTCTTACTAACCGAGCGCGAGGGTTGTACTGGGGAATGTTGGCCCGAGGTCCTGGCAGTACGGACCGAGCGCAGCGAGGTCTGTACAGAAATGACCAGGCCAATATTCCCCAGTACGGCTCGAGCAAGCTAGGTTAGTAAGTAGTTTATTGTGTGGCACGCGGGTCATGCATGCTTGTTAAAAATGCACTTTTTGTGTCTTGATTTTAGAGGTTTTCCGCCATAACGTGTTTTGATGCCGCAAACAACTCGGAGAGAATAAGCTACCACGATTTTGAAAACATTTTTTTCTTTAAATTAGAGTATTTTTATAAGTTTTCTTTCTGCAGCTCTAGTTCAAACGTTTTGAATTATCCAACTCAAGAAAAAAAAGTACACTGCTTAGAACCGTTTAGGTGTTCCCTGTTTAGGTGTTCGCGAATGCGTGTCGAGAGGTGTTCGGCTAGTTTCGCCGACATAGCAAGAATTACAGCTTGCACAGGTAAACTTGTAGACCACATTCGAACGAAGGTCAACAGGCACAGGGTCCTTCACACTAAACATGTTACGAATCTTAAAGGAAGAAAAGGCTAGCTTAATATCAAGATTGTTACAATAACGTTTAACTAGTTTACGTAATCGGTTTTGTGCTACAACAGAGAAGGGCCCAACATAAGGTAATTTGAAAAAATGTGTAGAATCAGAGGGAGGACTAACAGATATGTTC
>OX393570.1:16122929-16163773 GCA_947652115.1 Blastomussa wellsi | reverse complement strand
TCTACACATTTTTTCAAATTACCTTATGTTGGGCCCTTCTCTATTGTAGCACAAAACCGATTACGTAAACTAGTTAAACGTTATTGTAACAATCTTGATATTAAGCTAGCCTTTTCTTCCTTTAAGATTCGTAACATGTTTAGTGTGAAGGACCCTGTGCCTGTTGACCTTCGTTCGAATGTGGTCTACAAGTTTACCTGTGCAAGCTGTAATTCTTGCTATGTCGGCGAAACTAGCCGACACCTCTCGACACGCATTCGCGAACACCTAAACAGGGACAGGACCTCACATATCTTTCAACACCTTCAACAATCTGAGGCATGCCACAAATCCTGCTCTACTGAATGTTTCAAAGTTATAGACCATGCGACCACAAAATTCCAGGTCAAGGTAAAAGAAGCGTTACATATCTCCTCGGAGCAACCTTCTTTAAACAAGCAATTATACCATGTTAATTTAACTCTCTCGTTCTAATCAGCATGTTACTATTGTACATTCTTTTGTTACTTTTGGCTATTTTGTTAGGTTCCCAATTTATTTCACACTTGTTAGTTATCTTTGTTTAGCATTATATTATAAATTCAAATGTAACTTCAAATTAATTCTACTTTCAACTGAAGATGGTCGTTGAACGACCGAAATCGAAACATGTCTTGCAAACGTAGTTTCAAATGTGTCGTTATTTTTATAAAAATTGTTGCTAGTCTGCTCCTTTCTAGATCTTTTGGACATGTACATATGCCTTAAACCCAAGACAGGTATAAGAACAGAAAAGTATAGGAAAAGAAAACAATCAGTCCATTACACAGTCTCATTTCTTCTCCTTTTCTCTCTTCTACTATTGTATTCTTTGAATCTTTTCTCTGACATTTTCACATGACTGACAAATTAGATGTCTCCATTCTTGGCTGTTCACTTTTCATCTCCATTCCTTCACCACGTGCCAAACTTTTTAGAGCACATTTGCATTTGCACTATCACACCTTAATAGTGGCATACATTGTAAGGCTTCACGTCGTTAAACATCTACGTCAATTCCACAATGTTCCTCAAAGACTACAAAAAGATCCAGGTCGATTCAACAATGTTTCACATCGACTCCACAAAGTTCCAGAAAGATCCATGTCTATTCCACCATGTACTACAAAGTTCAGTGGCAGTGGCATACATACAAGTGGCATACATACAATAGTGGCATACATTGTAAGGCTTCACGTCGTTAAACATCTACGTCAATTCCACAATCTTCCACAAAGACTCCACAAAGATCCACGTCGATTCCACAATGTTGCACGTCGACTCCACAAAGTTCCACGTCAATTCCACAATGTTCCACGTCGACTCCACAATGTTCCACGTCGACTCCACAAAGTTCCACGTTATAATTCCACAAACTTCCACAAAGATCCACATCGATTCCTCCATGTTCCACGTCGACTCCACAATGTTCCACGTCTACTCCACAAAGTTCCACAAAGACTCCACAAAGTTCAAAGTAGATTCTACAATTTTCCAGAAAGTTCCACGTCGATTCTACAATCTCCAAAAAGATCCACGTGGATTCCACAATTTTCCACAAAGACTGCACAGTGTTCCACGTGCAATCCACAGAATTCAACAAAGCTTCCACAATGTTCCTGAAAGACTCAACAGAGATCCACGTCGATTCCACAAAGTTCCACAAAGACTCCACAATGTGCCACATCGACTCCACAAAGTTCCACAATTTTACACGTCAATTGCACAATGTTCCACAGAGTCCACAAAGATCCACATCGACTCCACAATGTTCAAGAAAGACTCCACAACCTACCACATCGACTGCACAAAGTTGCACAAAGACTTCACAATATTCCACGTTGATTCCACAAAGACTCCACAATTATCCTCCACAATGTTTCACAAAGATCAACGTTGATTCCACAATGTTCCACAAAGAGTCCACAATGTTCCACGTCGACTCCACAATGTTCAAAGAAGACTCCAGAAAGTTCCACGTTGATTCCACAATCTTCCACAAAGACTCCAGAAAGTTCCACATCAATTCCACAATCTTCCAAAAAGACTCCAAAAAGATCCATGACGATTCCACAATGTTCCACAAAGAGTCCACAATGTTCCACGTTGACTCCACAATGTTCAAAGAAGACTCCAGAAAGTTCCACGTCAATTCCACAATATTCCAAAAAGATCCACAAACTTCCACAAGATCCTCGTCGATACCACAATGTTCCACAATGGTCCACGTCGACTCCTCAAAGTTAAGCAAAGACTCCACGATGTTCCACGTCTATTCCACAATCTTCGACAAAGAATCCTCCGTGAACCACGTCGATTCCTCAAAGTTCCACAGACTCCATAATGTTCCACATCGACAACACAATGTTCCAAACACTCCACAAAGTTCCACGTCGATTCTACAAATTCCACAAAGTTCCACAGACTCCACAATGTTCCACGTCGACTCCACAAAGTTCCACAAAGACTCAACAAAGTTCCATGTCGATTCCAACATCTTCCACAAAAACTAAACAATGTTCCACATCGGCTCCACCATGTTCCACAAACACTCCACAAAGTTCCACGTCGATTCAACAAACTTTTGCAAAGATCCATGTTGATTCCACAAAGTTCCCCAATGTTACACGTCTATTCTACAATCTTCCACAAATCTTCCACAAAGATCAACGTCGATTCCACAATGTTCCACAGAGACTCCACAATGTTCCACGTCAATTCCACAATCTTCCACACAGATCCACGTCGATTCCACAAAGTTCCACAAAGACTCCACAATGTTACATGTTGACTCCACAAAGTTCCAAAAAGACCCACGTCGATTCCACAATATTCCTGAAAGACTCCATAATGTTCCACAAAGATTCCACAATGTTCCACGTTCCATGTCGATTCGTCAATCTTCCACAAAGACTCCACAATGTTCCATGTTGACTCCACAAAGTTCCACGTCGATGCTACAATCCTCCATGAAGACTCCACAAAGATCCACGTTGATTCCACAATATTTCTGACAGACTCCACAATGTTGCACAAAGATTCCACAATGTTCCACGTTGACTCCACAATGTTCCACAAAGATCCACGTCGATTCCACAATATTCCTCAAAGGCTCCACAATGTTCCACGGCGATTCCACAATGTTCCACAAAGCCTCCACAAAGTTCCATGTCGATTCATAAATCTTCCACAAAGACTCCACAAAGATCTACGTCGACTCCACAAAGTTCCACGTCGATTACACAGTCTTCCACACGGACTCCATAAAGTTGCACGTCGATTCCACAATCTTCCAAAAAGATTGCAGAAAGTTCCACATCGATTCCACAATCTTCCACAAAGACTCCAGAAAGTTCCACGTTGATTCCACAATCTTCCAAAAGACTCCACAAAGTTCCTCGTCAATTCCACAACCTTCCACAAAGATCAACGTCGATTCCACAAAGTTCCGCAAAGACTCCACAATGCTCCACGTCGATTTCACAAAGTTCCACAACTATCCACGTCAATTCCAGAATGTTCCACAAAGAGTCCACAATGTTCCACGTCGACTCCACAATGTTCATGAAAGACTCAACAAAGTTCTGTGTCGATTCCACAATCTTCCGCAAAGACTCCACAGAGGTCAACGTCGATTCCAGAGAGTTCCACGAAGATTCCACAACCTTCCATGTCGACTGCACAACGTTTCACAAAGACTTCACAACGTGCCACATCGATTCCACAAACTTCCACAAAGATTCCACAATGTTCAATAAAGACTCCACAATCGTCCACGTCTGCTCCACGAAGTTTCACGTCCATTCCACAATCTTCCACAATGACTCCAGAAAGTTCCACGTCGATTCCACAATCTTCCAAAAAGACTCCAGTAAGTTCCACGTCAATT
Source organism: Blastomussa wellsi (assembly GCA_947652115.1). Lineage (NCBI taxonomy): Eukaryota > Metazoa > Cnidaria > Anthozoa > Scleractinia > Plerogyridae > Blastomussa > Blastomussa wellsi. The sequence goes on along the minus strand of OX393570.1, from coordinate 16,159,866 downwards.
CCACGTTCTTTCACAAAGACTCCACAAAGTTCCACAATTATCTACGTCAATTCGACAATCTTCCAAAAAGACTCCAGAAAGTTCCTCGTCGATTCCACAATCTTCTACGAAGGCTTGACAAAGATCATTGTCGATTCCACCAAAATGTTCCATGGACTCCACAATGTTCTGCCTTGCAAAAACCCACAAAAAAATCGCTGGAAGTTATAAACAAATACTCCGAGGATTTAGACTTAATTGATGTCTGGAGAGTTCAAGACCCTGAATCACGTCTTTTTACTTGGAGACAAAGGAATCCGGAGATACACTGTAGACTTGATTTTTGTCTTTTAAACTGAAGTACACTTTTGTAACGCTTCAACACAAACATAGTCCCTGGCTATAAAACAGATCATTCATTGATCACAATAATTCAAGAGTACGAGGTTTCTGGAAATTAAACACCTCTTTCCTGAAAGACGAAGAAATTGTAAATCAAATTAGACTAATCATAACTCAAACTAAAGATGAATATGCACAAGATGACACCGTCACTCCGTGTTTATTATGGGAAGTGATAAAAATGAAGATTAGAGAAGCATCAGTTAATTATGGAAAAACAAAACACACACTAACGATTCTGAACCGGAAGAGTTTGCAGCAACGAACATCAAGGACACGGAAGAAACGAACATCAACGACGCGGCACTGGAAGAGTTTGCGGCAGCATTCGCAGAGCCAAAAGCAGAAAGAGCAGCCCCGTGGTCGTAGGAAGTGGCGACAAAACAAACCTTCGAAAGCATGGGTCTGCGGAGCAAAAAAGCTGTTGCAGCCCACCTTCTTCTGGAAAACGCGTACGAAAGCAACCTAGTGTCCGCCTTCGCGAAGGTCAACTACCTGGCAGGGAACCTCGGTCGAATGAATCTGCGCCCTTTGGCTGGCCTCCCCCCGTTCGTGGATGATATCTACGTGTTTGGCTATCTCTGTCGAGAGGAGTGTTTTTTTCGGAAAGGAAGCCTGTTGTGCACAAGCGGGAAAGACGGGTCGGCAAAACTTGTCGTGGCAAGAATTGTAAACGCCATTGAAACAGCCCTGGGAAAACGGGGCATTCCAACGGCCATCGTGCACACGGTAGCATTTGGAAAAGCGGGGAGCAGCACAATCCGTGCAACCATCGCAAGAATCGAGGAAGACACCTTCTACAGGGCAAAAAGAAGCTGGCAAGCAATCCATCCAGGGAAAGAGATCGCGGGGTACTTCGTGGCGAAATGCAACGTTTCCGAAGTCCCTCTGGAGGGGCTGCACAAGGTGCTACTGGTTTTCGAAAGATGCCTGGTTGGGGGCAACGGGTATGGCGTCTACGGCAGGGGGATTTCTGCAGCTATCAGCGGGGTGCTCCGAGAATCCTGGAAAACACAGCCAGCGTCGGGGAGCACGTCTGCACCTGGATCGCCACCACGCCAGAAGGGCGGACAACCCGCACAAAGGTATACAACAAAGTCGTGTCGAACTTCGAGGCAGGAGAGATCCGCGAACCCATCGGTGGCCACCTGGCGGAATACGCCGACTGCCCCCAACCAGCGCCTCTGCCAAACATTCTTCCACCGGGACATGTAAGCCTGCAGATGCACGCGAATCGAAGTCTCTCTGTACGGCTTCCCGCTTGGCGAGCTTTCGAACGAAAAGGCCACCACCTGCATCAAGAAAGCCTTGGAGCAGGTTTCCGTCACCAAAGACGAAGACGAAGAAGAGCGCAACCTCTTCATGGTGCAACCGCCCAGCAAGCAATGGCAAAATCTCGCCGCCAACCTGGACCAGTGCCTCGTCCTCGCAGACAGACTGCAAGGCCACATCTTTGTTGCGTGGGGCGGCCACACAAAAACAGGCCAGATCTCGGGTGTCCACGTGTGCCCCACCCCAGCGAAAGTGGAAGATCCGGCCAAGTGGGAAAAAGCGGTACTGTTGGCAGCAGGGTACTTTGGCTTCTGGTCTTTCCCGATTTTCCGGGTCGACATCCTGGCCACTGACGACGAAGGGCTGGAGCTTGGGCCGCTCCGCTGTCACACGAAAGACGCGAACGACGGCACCTTCCTTGCCGCAAGCAAAAAGCCTACGCAGCTCCACCCAAACGGGTGGACAAGATCGCGTGGGAATGGCGGACCAAAAAATGCCAAATATGAACTACAAGAAGTGCGAGAAATCGCCCAGCAGCACCAAATATCCGCGCTTTCGACAAGAAACCGCGAGAACATTCACAGCATGCACAGCCGAGGAATGGCGACGAGCGCACTGGCAAAGAGAAGAAAAGCGGCGCCAAAAAGAGGAGGAAGCGAGAAGGGCACGAGAAGCGGAAATAGAGGCCCTGCGAAAGTACGCCGAGATCCAGAGAAAAATCGAAGCCGGGAGATTCTCACAAAAGTCCTTGGCGCTCTGGAGAAGGAGACACAAAAAGTTTCAGAACTCGCCCCAGACAAAAGATGGGCAGCTCTCGGTTTTCGAGGGAAAGAAAACAAATATCGGGTTGTCTTGCAGTCCAGTGAAGAAGCAGCAGTTGCTGTTTGGGCGACAAAGGGTTTGCGAAAAAGTGCGCGGATTGCTTCTGCAAGGAGGAAGAAGACCGATACAGTCGGCAGCTTTTCTGGCTAGTGTCTTTCCCTTGCGTCAGCAAACTTGGAGGGTTGGTGTTGCAAATCAAGCCTTCGTTTTCTTCGTCCGTTGTCGGCTCTCCATCTTTGCCAAGCGGCAGCAGGAACAGTATGGTCCGCAAAGCTTTTCGAAAGGCTTTTGTGGCGAAACGCTTATAAATGTACTCCCCCAGCGGCAAGTCTGTTGTTTTTTTGTCTCTTTGTTTGAAGGCGCGGGTACTGGCCAGAATTCTTTTCTGGCCAATTCCGTGCGGTGGGTGTCGTACTCTTCGCATTTGGCCCCCAGATCCTGCAAGAGCTCAAGTCTTCCCTTGTCTGGGACGGCCAGCACCTGGATGGGGTTCCACACGATTGTCTTTCCTTCCCAGTTCTGGAACGTTTTCGAAGGCTCGATTTGCAACACCAACCCTCCAAGTTTGCCGACGCAAGGGAAATACACTAGCCAGAAAAGCTGCCGACCATATCGGTCTTCTTCCTCCTTGCAGAAGCAATCCGCGCACTCCAGGAGGATTTTTCGCAAACCCTTTGTTGCCCAAACAGCAACTGCTGCTTCTTCGCCGGACTGCAAGACAACCCGATATTTGTCTTCTTTCCCTCGAAAACCGAGAGCTGCCCATGTTTTATCTGGCGCAAGTTCTGAAACTTTTTGTGTCTCCTTCTCCAGAGCGCCAAGGACTTTTTTGCGAATCTCCCGGCTTTTTGCTTCAATTTTTCTCTGGATCTCGGCCTCTATTTCTGCTTCTTGTGCCCTTCTCGCTTCCTCCTCTTTTTGGCGCCGCTTTTCTTCTCTTTGCCAGTGCGCTCGTCGCCATTCCTCGGCTGTGCGGGCGTAGCGAAGCTCCACCAGAATTTTCTCGCGGTTTTTTGTCGAAAGCGCGGATATTTGGCGCTGCTGGGCGATTTCTGGCACTTCTTGTAGTTCATATTTCAAAGAGTTGATGCCGATGGTTTGGCATTTTTTGGTACGCCATTCCCACGCGATCTTCAATACAGGACAATGAATTTAAATTAAGTCAATACACAGATGATACGATTCTCATCTTAGATGGTTCCGAAGAATCTCTTAAAGCATCGCTGACTTTGATAGAGGATTTTGGCAAAGTATCTGGTCTCCGGTTGAATGACAAGAAAACAGAAGCTCTATGGATAGGTTCCAAAACGAGCTGCCAGCTAAAACTGTGCCCAGAAAAACATTTTCAATGCAAAAACAAAAACGTCAAGGCACTAGGGGTTTGGTTCTCTACGGATAAAGATATGGCAATCTCTTTAAACTACAACGAAAAACTGAGGAAAATTAAATTTATCTTAGGATGCTGGGAATTCCGAAGACTTACCTTATTAGGTAAGATAGTAGTTTTGAAAAGCCCAGTTGCATCTCAACTGGTCTACATTCCTACACCTTTACAAACAAATCATCAAGCAATCAAAGAGATTAACAAACGTTTTTCAATTTTTTTATGGAACGATAAAGGGGATAAAATTAAGGTGGCTCGATCCGATTTTTGAGCACCTAGTGTACCGCCAAAGAGTATCTGACAGAAAATCGATTGCTCCAAGTTCACTAGAGAAATATCCAAGTTTCAGATGAAATACGTTTTATCGTGATCGGAGTTACCATAGCAACGAAGTGACGTCATGCTCCACTTTACTCGAGACCGAATAACTTGTCACCAAGAGATAACTTTGGAAAACCCTTCCTGGATCTTTGACCTGGCATAGTTTTCTTGAGGTCTGCCAAAGTTGAAGAATTTTTATAAGAGAGATTTCGAGAAAATTAATGGCGAAGTTTTAAGGTGTTGAAATACAACAAAATCGTATTAGTTCCAGAAATGATATTAAAACGTTTGTTCACCAGGCCTCATGTCAGATTACTTTGGTCTGAAGTAAATTGAATAGCATCCAATTACATTTGGTGAAAATTTCAGCAAAATCGTTCCATTCGATTTCTGAAAACACTGGCTTGAATATCAACAGGAGTGAAGTGTTATTTTGCGTTTTCGTCAAAATTGACCCTATATTTATTAAAATGGTCGCTATTTGAAAAGCGGTAGATGAAAAATTATTGTTGAGGTAGATTAACCAATATTTAATATAATCCCGGAGTTTCAACTTCATTGAAACATTCTAAGGCTGTCAATTCGTAGCCTCAACTTTGATAAACATTGTGCCTATTTTCGGTCTAGTCGCTTGTGGTTCTAATTATACCTATCCATTGTCTCGAATCCCCGTGCAATTGTAAATTTCAATGCCTTATTAATTCATGTAACGATATATGAATTAAAGACGCATTGAAATGTACAGTTGCACGGAGATTCAAGACAATGGACAATGGTTAATAACATTCAGGAACTAATACGATTTTGTTGTATTTTAACACCTTAAAACTTCACCATAAATTTTCTCGAAATCGCTCTTATAATTATTCTTCAAATTTGGTAGACCTCAAGAAAAGTATGTCATGTTAAAGATCCAGGAAGGGTTTTCCAAAATTATCCCTTGATGACAGGTTATTCGGTCTCGAGTAAAGTGGGGCATGACGTCACTACGTTGCTATGGTAACTCCGATCACGACAAAATGAGCTTCATCTGAAACTTCGATCTTTCTCTGGTGCACCTGGAGCCATCGATTTTTGGTCGGATACTTTGTGGGGGTACACTAGCTGCTCAAAGTTGAAAGGTATCGTCACTCAAAAATCCGATCGAGCGCACGGTCATGATTAATGATTACCCAGAAGGGGGTTTCAAAATGATTGATATTGCTTCTTTCAACAAATCACTCAAAGCTACTTGGATCAAAGAATGTCTAGATTCAGAAAACAGTGGCAAATGGAAAGTCATCTTTAATTTAGAGCTTGGGAGATATGTGAGCAACGGTTTTTTTACAGGGAATACAATACACCAGAATATGCAAAGAATGGCTCTCTAAGGGGATAATGCAAGTAAAACATTTATTGGACAATTCTTATAATTTTTTATCCCTTGAAAGCTTTCAAAACAAATATGAACTCCAAGTTGAACCATGGACTTTTTTTGGAATAATCTCTGCAGTGAAGCTGTTGCAACGACAAATTCCAAGAACTCAGCTAACGTGCAAAAGCCTCTTTAATACATATTTAAAAAGCCAAAAACCTTCAAGAATTGTATACCAGAAACTCATATCGGATAAAGGGGAACAACCAATATCATGTCAAGAGAAGTGGTACAAAGATATCGGCTCCACAACAAATAAAAATTTTGATTGGGGGGAAATCTACCAAATATCTGCCTCAGGTACAAGGGGCTCAAAGCTAATGGATTTTAACTTTAGATTTTTACATAGACGGATAGCGACCAATAGCTTTTTGCAAAAAATAGGAATTAGAGAGGACGAAAAATGCACCTTTTGCCATAATGAAAAAGAAGACCTGATGCACTTATTCTGGCAATGCGAAAAAACAAAAATGTTTTGGCAAATCTTGAAATATGGCTTCAGTCATGTCAGATTCTTACAACAGACTACCATCTACATATGGAAACTGCTTTAGGTCTTCAGCCTAGCAGATGTAACTTCAAACTCCAAATAAATTTTTGTTGCCTAACAGCTAAACATTATATTTGGATATGTCGATTAAAAGAACGCTATCCAAATCTAAACGACTTCTTGATTCATCTGAAACATGTACACTTACTAGAAAATAAGACACCAAGTAACACCAAAAAATGGAAGCCTTTTCTATCCTCTCTAAATCAAGTCTCCTGAGCCCTCTGCTCTAAAACATTAGTCTCATTTATATCAAAATATATATTTTATATATAAGTATGCGTATATTGTGAGCACGTGAGCTTCGTCCCAAAGGAAAATACACAATACATAAATATAAGAAAATTAAGAGAAATTAAGTGCAACCAGCTTCTGAAATTAAGTATTATAATATAATTCGCGTAAGTAGTGTATTTAATGTGATGTAAGAAGTTGTTTGTAAGTAGTGTAAGTAGTTCTCATTGTTTGTTTTTGTTCTTTTGCAATAAATGAATAATATTAAAAAAATGTTCCACATCGATTCCACAAAGTTCCACAAAGACTCCACAATGTTCTATGTCGACTCCACAAATACTCCAAAATGTTCTTCGTCGATTCCACAATCTTCCTCGAAGACTCCACAAAGATTCACCAAGGTCCACGTTGATTCCACAATCTTCCAGAAAGAGCCTTCAAAGATCCATGTCTATTCCACAATGTTCCTTAAAGACTACACAATCATCCAACTTCCACAAAAACTCCCCAAAGTTCCACGTCGATTCCACAATGTTCCAAAAAGACTCCACAAAGGTCCACATCTATTCCACAATCCTCCACAAAGATTCCACAAAGATCCACGTCGATTCCACAAAGACCCCACAATATTCGACGTCAACTCCACAAAGTTCCAGAAAGATCCATGTCTTTTCCACCATGTTCCACAAAGACTCCACAAAGTTCAACGTCGATTCCAGAATCTTCCACCGACTCCACAAAGATTCACGTCGATTCCACAATGTTCCACGTCGACTCCACAAAGTTCCACAAAGACTCCACAACGGTCCACGTCGATTCCACAAAGACTCAAGAAAGAGCCACACATGTACGCATTGCGGACCTATGTTTTTGTTTTACCATTGCTCCAAACGACAACAAAATGGAGTGTAGTTAATCCTATACCAGAGTTGCTCTTTTGTGGGCAACAACCCCAAACCAATGTAAGGAGGTAGTGGAAGAAGCTTATACATGGGAGGCCTGAAAATTGAGGGAAGTTAGCGTTGAAAAGTAATTGGAGTTTGGTCATGTGCTGAACGAGAGATGGGTGGAAGAACTGAGAAGTTTGTTCCACTCAGCAAATTCACTCCGTCCCTTGACACTATTGATATGAGAAACAAAGACTGTTTCTACAAAAAAAAATTGAAAGTTGTTTTGGCTGGTCTAAACAAATTGATCTTAAGCTGGCGTTATTGGCTTTCTATCACTAAATAAGATTAAAAAGAAGAACACTCTTCTCAAAATAATTGTATTGTCTCCCACAGGTTAATTCACCGCAATGTTCAACGCAATGATCCTCAGTTTCCCCAGAAAACAGGTGAGCTTCCTTTCCATTCCTTTGGTACTCTGTGATAAAGGAAATCAACCAGAGTTAGAGGGGGTAAGTTTCTAAAGAAACTGTGGTGCTGCGTCGGTTGGAAGTATAACAATATAATTTGGTTTTATCAACTGGGTTGAAAATGTCAATTGGCCACCGTAAAAAGATTCAAGAGCTGACGTTTCGAGCGTTAGCCCTTCGTCGGAGCGAATCAAGGAATTGTGCGATGTGTTTTTTTAGAGTTAGTTTTTTTTTTTGTTTTTAGAGTTAGTTTTAATTATAATTTTATTTAGGCTTAATTAATTTATTCCAATAATTTATTTGATTTATGTATTTTTCTTTCTCGATGATATTAGCTCAATAGAACTACTCTAATAATTTGAGTTGAAGTGTGTGATGATGATGATTATGATGATGATGATCGGAGACAGATTTCTGCCTATTGTTTTACGCCGTTGAGAGTAGTGCGTTTTTGGGTAAATCGGAAAATAGTATACAGCCCGCCACCCCTCCTCCCCTCCCCCCCCCCCAAAAAAAAAAAAGAAAAATAGTAAAAAACAGTTTCTAATGGCGTCTCTCACAAAAATGTGAGTATGGCTAAATCAGAATTATATTCTTAATTAGCTCTTTGTATACGAGAGTCGAGCGCCTGTCATCACTCGTTTATAATAAGAGGCGGATCGGACATACCTTGCATGCCTGCACGAGACTCTTTATCATTCACACCGAATATCGCATATGGGATGTCGCGCTTCAGTATAACGCAACAAAATGTGAGTCTCAAGCAAGCCTAGCCTCAGATTATTTGTTTTTAGATCGTCTATAACTTTGGCAAGGTTTTAACCGAAGCTATACTGTTTGTAACTGAAAAACGTGTTTATTAAAATTTAACTCATAAGCAACACATGTACGCATTTCGGACCTATTTTTGAAGACCTTGTGGCACAGGTAGCACAAGCTCTGTATTTGAACGGCTTCAAATTATAAGTGTTTGTATGGGAATTCCGACAAAGATTCGTGGAGTAAGTTATACGTGAAGATTGTCAATAAAAAGGCTTACCTTGTACCGTTGATGTATTGTTGTGTGTTAATTCCCGACTCTCCATTTATAAAGAGGTTTCCATACAAACCATGTTGTTTGTATTGTTCACATAAAGAGCTTGGCCTGCCTGTGCTTATGATAAAATAGTAAAATCGAAAGACTAGCAGAATCGGAGAGTGATTCTTGAAGGATCTTATAAAGGTAACATCGTAGAATCATTAGTTATAACAAGGTTTCTTAATCTTTTGAAAGTGAAAAATGATCATCACAGTGAATTTCCAATTTAAGCAATTGGAATAAAGAATCCTGAAAAAATTATGGGCTTCTCTATTCCAATTACTTTAATTGGAAATTTACTGCGATGATCATTTCTCACTTTCATCTACATCTTAAGTTCATATAACAATTATTTCATACACTTTATATCTTTATGTCATTTAAATATTTTGTGGTAAATCGGAGAATATTCTCCACTTTGCCATAATCGTGCTACTCTCCTTAAACTGACATTGAATTTTTATTTGGGACTTATTAAATAATAGCTTATGACTGTTCTGTAGAGATTCGACACCCAATGACCTCTTTTATATCTTAGCCTTGCTAAAAAAGTCGGCAACAATCGTCCTGAAGTTGAAATTTCGTCTGTCGAGAATAATATTGAGCTTGTCTTGGGCTCGGATGAATCCGATAAGTGTATAACACTTTCAATCGAGGGATTGTACAGGGATGGTACAGAAGTAAGAACACTCGCCTCCAACAATGACTAGTAACTGGACGGGAAATTAACGACCCGACCCGGGGACCCGACGAGCTTCCAGCTTTAAATACAACTGTGAATCAGGTGTATACATAAAAAAATAATTCAATGTTTATTTTTATGTTATCAGATGTGTACAAGATCGCTCAGAAAGCTCAGCCTGTTTTTGCAAGGTAACATTGTTATTTCTTTTCAGAAAGTTTTTGGAAAGTTGGCACCAGCTTTTGGTACTAGGATTTCTGAAGCCGTTTACATAACCTACGTGATTGTATTGGTTAAAGGTTTTCAAAGGCAGCCAATTAAATATCTTGGCTTATGCAGGGTGGTTTCTAAACGATCCCAGACATAATATTACCCAAAACTACTGGTGCTCAAGCCCCACGAATTTTGAGAGTTACTTGGAGTGGCAACCAAAAAATCATTTAGTAATCTAATTCCTCATACCCCAAGAAACTACTGAATGAGTTATTTAATGTTTTCCTGCTAAAAAATATTTCCAACTTCGCTAACAAAATATCTACTACTCAATTAAAAATTGGTCTGAAGTTCGACGAACATGGCGGTACACAGTCGCGGATCTAGGGATATTTGCGGGGGGGTGGATACACCCAATAAAAAGCAGATAAATAGATTTACCCTGTTACAAAAATAGAAAATAAATGCATTTCTTCGTTACTTTTGGGCTGAGGAGCCAAAATGGGGGGGGGGGTTGGTTGTTGCTAGCCACCTAATCACTGTCCTGGATCCACCCCTGTAATACCAGGTTGCCCTGTAAATAATGAAATTCTGCTGGGGCAGCAAGCAAAAGTTCGTAACCAAACGAGCAGCTTCTTGATTTAACATATATAAATTCTGTCGATCATCCATCGTCAGTTTTTTCTAGATAGAATGCGATCGAAGTTTGTACTAAAAAATTATAACACCAAATATGGCCAATTCATTTTTTAAGTAAAAAGGAAAAGAAAAAAAGGTCATCGTATGTGCCAGGACGGAGGTTTGAACCCCTGTCAACACACCCCGAGATTTCGGAGAGAGTTGAACCAGTGAGCGCGCACCAAGCCACTGCGCCAACCAGCTTAACATGAAAATGGTCGCGAAAATTTGTAAAGAGATCAATATCAAGTTAATGCGTGGTCAGCGAATTATAATTCGATATTTTAATTACCTCGTGATATTTCATTGAAGGATTTATAGTTTTGGGAACTGTTAAGGTATAAATATAAAGCTTAATTCTTTCTCCGTATACATGTAAACAAAACCTCATCTTGAGACAATGGTTTTTTCTTGGCTTTGGAAAGTTTATTGCGCGCGGGAAAATTGCTCTTCAATTGTATTCTGTTATACTCTCACCAGTTTATATTTGCATGCCAATTTCAGTGTGAAAAATAACATTGACAGTAGAAAAACAATTTGGCAAAGTATTGGTATACTTCTTGTTTTCGTTTAGGCAACAGCAGCAACAGGATCGGCTTTAAAGTTCGTTATAGCTTTCTCAGAAGGATCATGAACGCTACGTTCCCCTGGCTGAACGGAATGGACAAACTCCGTCGAGTAAGTTATAGTGTTAACATCATGCTTACTGCTAATTGGAAATTTTGAGCTAGACTTAATCATTTCTCGCTACACTTTGTCCAATCCAAGCTGATCAAAATTATTTTTTGTGTCAGCGTATTTTCCAGGTAAAATAAGTCATTCAAGTCAATTGGCCCGAAAATTGAATTTGAGAGGAAACCTAAAAATAGTTCATCTATCAATTATTTCATATACTTTACGTCATTTAAATCTTTTGTGGTAAATCGGAGAATAATACCCCTAAATCCGTGTATACTATTTTCCACTTAGCCATAATCGCACTCTCTCTCTAAATTGAGATTGAATTGTTATTTGGGACTTTTTAAATAATATCTTATGACTGTTCTGTAGAGATTCGACATCCAATGACTTCTTTTATATCTTAGCCTTGCTTAAAAAAAGTAGCTAATAATCGTCCTGAAGTTGAAATTTCGTGGGTCGAGCACAATTTCAAAAATTTAAATATTGAGCTTGTCTTGGGCTCGGATGAATCCGATAAGTGTATAATACTTCGAATCGGGGTACTGGGGGGAAGGGGGAGGGTAGCACGGATGGTACAGAAGTAAGAACGCTCGCCTCCAACAATGTCTAGTAATTGGACGGGAAATTAACGACCCGACCCGGGCACCCGACGAGCTTTTACCTTTAAATTCAACTGTGAATCAGGTGTATACATAAAAAAGTAATTCAATGTTTATTTTTATTTTATCAGATGTGTACAAGATCGCTCAGAAAGCTCAGCCTGTTTTTTCCAAGGTAACATTGTTATTTCCTTTCAGAAATTTTTTGGAAAGTTGGCACCAGCTTTTGGTACTAGGATTTCTGAAGCCGTTTACATAACCTACCTATAGGCAGCCAATCAAATATCTTGGCTGATACAGGCTGGTTTCTAAACGATCCCAGACATAATATTACCCAAAACTACTGGTGCTCAAGCTCCACGAAATTTGAGAGTTATGTACTTAGAGTGGCAACCATTTTTTTGTAATAATTTAGTAATCTAATTCCTCATACCCCACGAAACTACTGAATGAGTTATTTAATGTTTTTCTGTTAAAAAATATTTCCAACTTCGCTAACAAAATACCTACTACTCAATTAAAAATTGGTCTCAAGTTCGACGAACATGACGGTACACAGTCGCGGATCTAGGGATATTTGCGGGGGGGGGGGGGGGGGTGGATACACCCAATAAAAAGCTGATAAATAGATTTACCCTGTTACAAAAATAGAAAATAAATGCATTTCTTCGTTACTTTTGGGCTGAAAAGCCAAAATGGAGGGGGGAGGGGGGGTCGCTAGCCACCTAATCACCCTTCTGGATCCACCCCTTCAATACCCGGTTTGTCTCATCAGAAAATTTGCCCTGTAAATCATGAAATTCTGATGTGCAGCAAGCCAAATTTCGTAACCAAGCGAGCAGGTTCTTGATTGAACATACATAAATTCTGTCGATCAGCCATCGCCAGTTTTCTTTCTTGATAGAATGAGATCGAAGTTTGTACTAAAAAATTATAACACTAAATATGGCCAATTTATTTTTTAAATAAAAAGGAAAAGAAAAAAGGTCATCGTATGTGGCAGGACGGAGGTTTGAACCCCTGTCAACACACCCCGAGATTTCGGAGAGAGTAGAACCAGTGAGCGCGCACCAAGCTACTGCGCCAACCTGCTTAACATGAAAATGGTCGTGAAAATTTGCGTGGTCAGCGAAAAGTCGGAAGATATTTTAATTACCTCGCGACATTTAATTGAAGGATTTATAGTTTTGGGAAATATGAAGGAAAAATTATAAAGCTAAATTCTTTCTAAGTATGCATTTAAACAAAACCTCATCTAAATACAATGGTGTTTTCTTGCACTTTGGAAATTTTATTGCGCGCGGGAAAATAGAGTGGTAAAGTGTGACGTCACAAATATTTAAGTTTTTGAAATTATGGGATTCATTAAGATCTTCAGAAAGTACATGATGAAGAATGTACACTTGCCAAAAATCAGCATCTTAATTCAATTTGGAGGTTGAGATATTGACCCTTTCATGCTTCAGTGCCCTTATACAAATCCTTGTAATTTAAGTGAAAAAAATTAAATTGAAAAATAACATTAACAGTAGAAAAACAATTTGGCAAAGTATTGGTATACTTCTAGTTTTCGTTTAGGCGACAGCAGCAACAGGATCGGCTTTAAAGTTCGTTATGGCTTTCTCAGAAGGATCATGAACGCTGCGTTCCCCCTGGCTGACGGGAATGGACAAACTCCATCGAGTAAGTTGTAGTGTTAACATCATGCTTACTGCTAATTGGAAATTTTGAGCTTGACTTAATCATTTCTCGCCACACTTCGTCCAATCCAAGCTGATCAACACTACACCTCACCATACTTCACTGCACCTCACTACACCTCACTACACCTCACCACACCTCACTACACCTCACTGCACCTCACTGCACCTCACTACACCTCGCTACACCTCACTGCACCTCACTACACCTCACTGCACCTCACTACACCTCACTACACCTCACTGCACCTCACTGCACCTCACTCCACCTCACTACACCTCACTGCACCTCACTGCACCTCACTGCACCTCACTACACCTCACTACACCTCACTACACCTCACTATACCTCACTACACCTCACCTGTTTATATTTGCATGCCAATTTAAGTGTGAAAAATAACATTAACAGTAGAAAAACAATTTGGCAAAGTATTGGTATACTTCTTGTTTTCGTTTAGGCAACAGCAGCAACAGGATCGGCTTTAAAGTTCGTTATGGCTTTCTCAGAAGGATCATGAACGCTACGTTCCCCTGGCTGACGGGAATGGACAAACTCCGTCGAGTGAGTTATAGTGTTGACATCATGCTTACTGCTAATTGGAAATTTTGAGCTAGACTTGATCATTTCTCGCTACACTTTGTCCAATCCAAGCTGATCAAATTTTTTTTTTTGTCAGCGTATAAGTCAATTCAAGTCAATTGGCCCGAAAATTGAATTTGAGAGGAAACCTAAAACCAGTTCATCTATCAATTATTTCATAATCGCACTCTCTCCCTAAATTGAGATTGAATTGTTATTTGGGACTTTTTAAATAATATCTTATGACTGTTCTGTAGAGATTCGACATCCAATGACTTCTTTTATATCTTAGCCTTGCTTAAAAAAAGTAGCTAACAGTCGTCCTGAAGTTGAAATTTCGTGGGTCGAGCACAATTTCAAAAATTTAAATATTGAGCTTGTCTTGGGCTCGGATGAATCCGATAAGTGTATAATACTTCGAATCGGGGTACTGTGGGGAAGGGGGAGGGTAGCAGGGATGGTACAGAAGTAAGAACGCTCGCCTCCAACAATGTCTAGTAATTGGACGGGAAATTGACGACCCGACCCGGGGACCCGACGAGCTTTTACCTTTAAATTCAACTGTGAATCAGGTGAAAACATAAAAAAGTAATTCAATGTTTATTTTTATTTTATCAGATGTGTACAAGATCGCTCAGAAAGCTCAGCCTGTTTTTTCCAAGGTAACATTGTTATTTCCTTTCAGAAATTTTTGTGGTACAACTTTGCAAAGCTGCCCGTACGCATGCGCGTTTGGATTCGCATCAATGAGTAAAAGTCTTTTGACATGCGCGTTTATGAGTTCTCTCTGTCTCTTGCAGATTTCAGATGCCTTTGAAATGACCAGTTTGAGAAACAGCAGAAGGGAAAAATTTAATCCTGGAAGGAACGAAAAAGTGTATGTGGAAACCACCACCTCCCCGCCAGCCACCACTAACTAGCATTTATTTTATACTTTTAGCAAGAGTTTGGAGTTCTCATCCTTGTGGTACAACTTTGCGCCACTGCACGTACGCATGCGCGTTTGGATTCACATCAATGAGTAAAATTTTTTCTAAGTCTTTTGACATGCGCGTTTATGAGTTCTCTCTGTCTCTTGTAGATTTCAGATGCCTTCGAAATGACCAGTTTGAGAAACAGCAGAAGGGAAAAATTCAATCCTGGAAGGAACGAAAAAGTGTATGTGGAAACCACCACCTCCCCGCCAGCCACCACTAACTAGCATTTATTTTATACTTTTAGCAAGAGTTTGGAGTTCTCATCCTTGTGGTACAACTTTGCGCCACTGCACGTACGCATGCGCGTTTGGATTCACATCAATGAGTAAAATTTTTTTTAAGTCTTTTGACATGCGCGTTTATGAGTTCTCTCTGTCTCTTGTAGATTTCAGATGCCTTCGAAATGACCAGTTTGAGAAACAGCAGAAGGAGAAAAATTCAATCCTGGAAGGAACGAAAAAGTGTATGTGGAAACCACCACCTCCCCGCCAGCCACCACTAACTAGCATTTATTTTATACTTTTAGCAAGAGTTTGGAGTTCTCATCCTTGTGGTACAACTTTGCGCCACTGCACGTACGCATGCGCGTTTGGATTCACATCCATGAGTAAAATTTTTCTAAGTCTTTTGGACTTCTCATCCTTGTGGTACAGTAGCCTTTAATACGTATGCGTACTGGTGAGTATGTCTCACCTGTAAAATGATAGGTGTGCTGTATGTCGTAACTGTAAGTGTCTAACTACAGTTACGACTCGTGACTGTAAGTTCTTTAACTCCAGTTACGAGTCGTGGCTGTAAGTATATTTTACTCCAGTTACGACATACAGAACAACTAACTTTCAAGTAACACATACTCAGTCAGGACGCATGTGTATTAGAGGCTACTGTACCACAAGGATGAAAACTCCAAACTCTTGCTAAAAGTATAAAAGAAATGCAAGTTAGTGGAGAGTGGCATCCACATCCACTTTCTCCTTTCTTCAAAGGTTGAAAACTTTCTTTATTTCCAAGGCACCTGCAAGACAACCTTGAGATAAAATGACACAACAATGAGCAAATCACAAACAACTCTGTAAAGTAATAAAGTTCTTTAATCTGTAATAATGCAACAAACAAGTCAATAAAATGATGTTACATGAATTCAACAGTTTCAGTGAAAATGTCTGTTACGGACAATAAACAATTCAGTAATTGTTATCAGAGTCGGGAAAAGCCACGTCGGTACACGTTCCTCACAATACCGTTTTACTTTGAAGATGTGATAGAAAGGAACCCCTAAATTGCAAACATTAAATTACCAGACTCTGATAGCGATTACCTTGTTGTGTACCACAATGTTAAAACTGCCGGGAGAAACTTCTCTCTTCCTGTTGGCATAACACTCGGGTGCTTTTAGCCACAGCTGCAGAACTAAAACTAAATTGTGAGCGAAATAAAATTGATCATGTTTTCACAAAACCCATGAGAAAAAATTAAAAACGACTATATAACGCCACTGCTTTCCTTCGACACCTACACAGATTAGTTTCGGGAACTTAATAAACTTGGCGATTTACTTATGAGTAAAATATCGTCAAAGAGCATCTAAAAACCATAAACCTAGCTGAACTGCGAGTAAACAAAAAAATATATGTATGACAAATTACCATATATCTAATGTTTCCAACATAATTTGAATAACTTGAATTTCTCGGATTTTCTGCAACGTAAGCATGTACGTTTGTTGTAAAATGTACTGTCGTTTGAAAGGAAAAATGTCATGTCACAGACAAATATATCTACTTTCCGCGTCTTTCAACAAACCCTGTGCGAACGACTTCAATTCAGTTCCTTACCCATTGAGAACGGCGAACGATAACACTTCACATCGAAAGAAGAAATCACTGGCTAATTATAGTCTTATGGCTAATTACAAAACCTGTCAAAACTACGCATTGAAATTTACAATTGCACGGAGATTCGAGACAATGGAAAGGTATAATTAGAACCACAAGCGACAAGCCAGAAAATAAGCGCAATATTTACCAAAGTTGAGGCTAGTGCCGAGGGACAAAAAAGATGGTCCCACAAGTGGGAGCACAACACTGACATACTAAGTCAACGAGAAAAATTGCACTGACAGACTCGCCTGGGAAGGGCACTTTTGATGCCGACTGAAACCCTTGCGAGGACACAAATAGAAGACAAGAACGCACCGCAGGTCATAATACCTCGATTTTTTTTTTCAGCAAGAAGATGACGATGAAAATAAAAATTGGACCCAACCGGGTATTTTTTTGGGCTTATTTGACTGTAAGGTGAAACTTTTAACTGCAATTTAAAATTTGACTAAAAACCTCCATTCTCTCCAACTGCAAAATCGTTCAATACAGCTGCACTAGAGAAAGATGAAAGTTCCGATGAGGTACGTTTTATCGAGATCGGGGTTACCACCCATTTTACACGATTCCGAATTACTTGAAATCAAGGAATAATTTTAGAAAATCTTCGACTTTACAAACTCGTCTCAAGGTCTGAGAAAAGTTTAAGAATTTCAATTACAGCGTTTCAGAGAAAATTACAGGTGATGTTTTAAAATGTTCAAATACAGTAGAAGGTTTTAAAACGTTAAACTGTTCAAACAATATTCAGTTTGGTTTTAAATGAACGTAATGCTACAAACATCACGTGTAAATCTCAGAAAAATCCTGCCATTTGATTTCTAGAACACTGGTTTGCATATGACCTGGTATCAACAGACATTCGCTGTTTTATCAAAACGACCCTATAGTTACTAAATGAAAAATGATTTTTTAAAATTAGCACTCAATAACAACAGCCAGTATTTTGTAGGATCTCCACTTTTCAAATGAACTGAAACATTTTAAGTTAAGTCTGTCATTTTTAGCCTAAGCTCAGAAAAATACTACAGTTGGATTGTAAAGGGTACAGGCCATTTTCTAAACGAGCAGGGAACTGGGTACAAACTTTTAAAATCAATTGAAACGAAAAATTGAACTCAGAACGTAAAAGATCATCCAAATAATTTCAGCGTTATTGGCTTAAACGCAAATTCAACTTTTCAAACGTGTACTGCATAGGTGCGTTTTAGCCAATAACGCTGAAATTTAGTTCACGTATATTATTTTTGATGAACTTTGACGTGCCAGGCTCAATTTTCGTTTCAATCGATTTTAAATATTTATACCCAGTTCCCCGCTCGTTTAGAAAATGGCCAATTACACTTCATCAAATCCAAAATAGCGGCGCGCGGGCAATTTAAAAGCCATAATCTTTTCCACTTTTTGTTGTTATTAAATCTTACTTCTCTTCCTAGTAACATTTGTAATTTAGGAATAATAACAAATAATTTGCCAAAAGAGTGGAGGTTCCATTAAGTTCAAAGGTATAGTCCCTTAAAACCCCGATCGAGACACATTAACCTGTCATTGTTTCTTTTTTGTTTATCGTTATTTCTGCACTGTCTGTATTCCTCCTATTATATGCTGCAGTTTCCTTCAATTTAAGGAAATTTTTCACAAATGAAAACTTGTTTACAAGGGTCACCTGTCGCTACGTACGCCACCTCATCCGACTGACTGAACATACCCGGGGCCATAAGAACAAACAGGAAGATAACCCCCTCTACTCATCATGGAGTCAAGCAAATACAGCTTCGAATAACAGGGAGCTTTTTCATAGCAAGACAGGTCCAGGAAGGTGTCCGAATAAACAGGAGCCGAAAAGATACGACAAACAGCATGATGAATACAAGATCAGAATTCAGACAAGGAGGTGTTCTAAGAGTTGAGATCCGCAGTAGACTAACTGCCAAGGGACAAAAAGATGGGTCCCACAAGTGGGAGCACAACACTGACATACTAAGTCAACAAGAAAAACTACAGTGACAAACTCGCCTGGGAAGGGCACTTCTGAAGCCGAAACCGTTGGGTGTAGCAGTTCTCGTAACATATAATGTGATTGGTTTGATACCCGAGCCCAAAACAGAAGAGGGAACGGAAAAGACGGAACTACAACCATATTTTTTCAGCCAGAACATGATGATAAGAAAAACTGGCACCATCTGAAGTTATTTTTCGAGCCTTATTTGATATTATGGGCAGCATTATTTTGAAACTTTTAACTGCAAGACCTCCACTCTCTCCAAATGAAAATCGTTTAATACAGCTGTACTAGAGAAAGATCAAAGTTTCCGATGAGGTACGTTTTATCTAGATCGGAGCTACCACCCATTACACACGATTCCGAAGTACTTGTAATCAAAGAATAATTTTAGAAAATCTTCTACTTGTAGTCGAGAAACTCTTCTCAAGGTCGGAGAAAAGTTTTAGAATTTTAATGACAGCTTTCGGAGAAAATTACGACGAAAAAATAGCTGCGGCCGTAAAATTTAAAAGACATAATCTTTTCCAATTTTTGTCACTGTTAAATCTTATTTCTATTTTTTCCAGTAAAATTTATAATTTAGGCATTATAACAAATAATTTGCCAAAAGAGTGCAAGTTCCCTTGAAAGTTCAAAGGTATAGTCACTCAAAACCCCGACCGAGCCCCGTTAACCTGTCATTGGTTCTTTTTTCTTTATCGTTATTTCTGCACTGTCTGTATACCTCCTATTATATGCTGTAGTTTCCGTCAGTTTAAAGTAATTTTTCAAAAATGAAAAAGCTTGTTTAGAAGGGTCACTTGTCGCTACGTAGTCGGATTACGCATATTATGAAGATTATGTACAGTACCACAAGCATGCTAGAACAGTGGCTTACATCCGTAGTGTGTGTGGCAGCCTCGTGAAGATCTCTAACAGTGAACCAATCATTGGACTCCTTCAATGTAATGACGTCACATCTGGAACAAACAAGTCATAGAGTTTATTAACATTCAGTTACAGCAATGATTACCACCAGTAATTATTTTGGGATAATACGTATTTTCATTCAAGGTGCAACACAAAAAACACAATGAGCGATGCCGGGAATATAAAACTAAACAACAACAACAGGAAACAATTACTATATACAACAGGGAACGAAGAAGGATTCCAAAAGTGGCGGGAACCGGGAGAAATAATAATACCCAGCCTTATATTTTTCAATAGAAATAACAGCGACAGTGATGACAAGCGCATAGGAACAAAGCGGGTGGGGGGACGTTCAGAGGCCCTCCTCCACCACCAAACTCCCTCCCAATAGAAATAACACCAACAGAGATGAAAAGCGCATAGGAACAAAGCGGGTAGGGGGAAGTTCAGAGGCCCCCCTCAACCACCAAACTCCCTCCCAATAGAAATAACAGCGACAGAGATGAAAAGCGCATAGGAACAAAGCGGGTAGGGGGAAGTTCAGAGGCCCCCCTCAACCACCAAACGCCCTCCCAATAAAAATAACACCGACAGAGATGAAAAGCGCATAAAAACAAAGCGGGTAGGGGGAAGTTCAGAAGCCCCCCTCCACCACCAAACACCCTCCCTTCAGAAGTAACACCGAAAGAGATGAATAGCGCATACGAAAAAAGCGGGTAGGGGGAAGTTCAGAGACCCCCCTCCACTACCAAACACCCAACCAATAGAAATAACACCGACAGAGATGAAAAGCGCATAGGAACAAAGCCGGTAGGGGAATGTTCAGAGGCCCCCTTCACCACCCAAAACCCTCCCAATTGAAATAACAGCGACAGAGATGAAAACCGCATAGGAACAAAGCGGGTAGGGGGAAGTTGAGAGGCACCCCTCCACTACCAAGCACCATCCCAATAGAAATAGCAGCGACAGAGATGAAAAGCGCATAGGAACAAAGCCGGTAGGGGGAAGTTCACAGGCCCCCTCAACCACCAAACACTCTCCCAATAGAAATAACACCGACAGAGATGAAAAGCGAATAGGAACAAAGCGGGTAGAGGGAAGTTCACAGGACCCCCGACAACCAAACACCCTCCCAAAAGAAATAACAGCGACAGAGATGAAAAGTGCATAGGAACAAAGCGGGTAGGGGGAAGTTCACAGGCCCCCTCAACCACCAAACATTCTCCCAATAGAAATAACACCGAAAGAGATGAAAAGCGCATAGAAACAAAGCCGGTAGGGGGAAGTTCACAGGCCCCCTCAACCACCAAACACTCTCCCAATAGAAATAACACCGACAGAGATGAAAAGCGAATAGGAACAAAGCGGGTAGAGGGAAGTTCACAGGACCCCCGACAACCAAACACCCTCCCAAAAGAAATAACAGCGACAGAGATGAAAAGTGCATAGGAACAAAGCGGGTAGGGGGAAGTTCACAGGCCCCCTCAACCACCAAACATTCTCCCAATAGAAATAACACCGAAAGAGATGAAAAGCGCATAGAAACAAAGCCGGTAGGGGGAAGTTCATGGCCCCCCTCAACCACCAAACTCCCCCCCCCCCCCAATAGAAATAACACCGCCAGAGATGAGAAGCGCATAGGAACAAATCGGGTAGGGGGAAGTTCAGAGGCCCACCTCCACCACCAAACTCCCTCCCAATAGAAATAACACCGACAGAGATGAAAAGCGCATAGGAACAAAGCGGGTAGGGGGAAGTTCAGAGGCTCCCATCCACCACCAAACACCCTATCAATAGAAATAACACCGAAAGAGATGAAAAGCGCATAGGAACAAAGCGGGTAGGTGGAAGTTCAGAGGCCGCCCTCCACCACCAAACACCCTCCCAACAGAAATAACAGCGACAGAGATGAAAAGCGCATAGGAACAAAGCCGGTAGGGGAAGTTCAGAGGCCCCCCTCCACCACCAAACTCCTTCCAATAGAAATAACACCAACAGAGATGAAAACTACCAAGGAAAGGGTGGGAATCACGAGTAAAACAAATAGCGGGGGGGAATTCAGAGGGTCCACCTACACCCCCAAGCCCCCTCCCAACAAAAATTTAAAGCACCAAAGAAAGGGCGGGAATAAGAACTGAAACGGATAGGATGAGGGGGAAATTCAGACGCCTCCTCCCCCCACCACAACTCCCAATAGAAATGACAGCGACAGATATGAAAAAGTACCAAAGAAAGGGAGGTAATCAGGAGTAGGGAGAGGGGCAAGTTCAGAGTCCTAACCTCACTCCCAAGCCCCTTACCAATAGAAATAATGTAATAGAAATCTGCAAGACCACTGCAACAAACCGATCAGAAGCGGATCACTTTTAGACTTGGATCAGTAAATTATTCACAAA
Source organism: Blastomussa wellsi (assembly GCA_947652115.1). Lineage (NCBI taxonomy): Eukaryota > Metazoa > Cnidaria > Anthozoa > Scleractinia > Plerogyridae > Blastomussa > Blastomussa wellsi. The sequence continues at coordinate 16,137,747 of OX393570.1, read as the reverse complement.
GCAAATTTTCCGAAATATAGGCCAAATTTCCTTTAAATATATTAGCTGTTTTATCTTTCTTGATTATTTTTCATCGCTTTTGCCATCAGGATTAGTCTGCCATTTATAGTTTGCAATAGGAATAACACCAACAGAGATAAAAAGCACCAAGGAAGGGGCAGGAATCTGGAGAAAAATGGGTAGCGGGAGGGGAGAGTTGAAAGGGCCCCCGCAACCCCAAGTCCCTCCCCATTGGAATAACGCTGACAGAGATGAAAAGCATTAAGGAAAGGGCGGGAATCAGGAGTAAATTAGGTAGGGAAAGGGCGAAGTTCAGATTCACCCACAAGCCCCCTCTGAATTGAAATAACACCGACAGAGATGAAAAGAAGGAAACTAAAGGGCAGGAATATGGAGCAAATTGTGTTGGGAGAGGGCAAAGTTCAGAGTCCCCCCAAGGCCCCTACCAATAGAAATGACACCAACAGAGATGTAAATCACCAAGGAAAGGGAGGTAATCAAGAAACGGGTAGAAAGAGGGGGAAATTCGGAGGCCACTACCCTCACCCTTAAGTCCCCTCCCAATAGCAATTAGAAGCCCTAAGGAAAGGGTGGAAATCAGGAGTGAAACGGGTAGGGAGGGGAGGAACTTCAGAGCACCCACCTTCACCCCCAAGCCTCCACCCAATAGAAACAATACTGACAGAGATGAAAAGCACCAAGGAAAGGGTAGGAATCAGGAGTAAACCGGGTAGGGAGAGGGGTAGCTTCAGATCAGAGGCCCACCTCACTTCCAGGCCCCCTCCCAACAGAAATAACACCGACACTGATAAAAAAAGAACCAAGGAAAGGGGGGAATCAGGAGTAAAATGGGAAGAAAGAGGGGGGAATTTAGATGCCCCGTACCCCCACCGCCAAGGCCCCTCCCAATGGAAATAACAGTGACAGAGATGAAAACCACCAGGGAAAGGGTGGGAATCAGGAGTAAAACGGCTAGAGAGAGGGGGAAGATCAGAGGCCACCTGCCCACCCACAAGTTCCCTCCCAATAGAAATAACACTGGCAGTCAGAGATGAACAGATGAAGTAAAACAGATGGGGAGAGGGGGAAGTTCAGAGGCTCTTACACTTACCCCCAAGCACCATCCTAATAGAAATAACACTGACAGAGAAGAATAGCACAAAGGAAAGGGCAGGAATCAGGGGTAAAACTGGTAAGGAGAGGGGGAAGTTCATAGGCCCCCCACACCCACACCCAATAGAAAAACAGGTAGAGAAGAGGGTTTCAGAGGCCCCCTTCCCACCAACAAGTCCCCTCCCAATCGAAATAACACCAACAGAGATGAAAGGCAATAAAGAAAGGGCAGGAATCAGGGGTAGAACTGGCAGGGAGAGGGGAAACTTCATAGGAAAACAACACCTCCAAGCCCCCACCCAATAGAAAAATCGGGTAGGGAGAGGGTGAGTTCAGAAACCCCCTCCCTACCTCAAGCCTTCTCCCAACAGAGATGTAAAGCACCAAGAAAAGGGCAGGGATCAGAACTAATACGGGTAGGAATTGGAGAAATTCAGAGCCCCCCACCCTCACACCAACCCCCTCCCAATAGAAATATCAGCAACAGAGATTAAAAGCCCCAAGCAAAGGGTGGGAATTAGGAGCAAAACGGGTAAGGAGAGGGGGAATTCAGAGGCCTCCACCCCTACTGCCCTCCCGATAGAAATAACACCGACAGAAATAAAAAGCACCAAGGAAAAATCGGAAATCAGGAGTAAAACGGGTAGAGAGAAAGGACGTTAAGAAGCTTTCTCACCCCAAAGCCCTCTCCCAATAGAAATAACAGTAATGTATAAATTTCATAATCAGCTCCTACCTACTGCCTTTCATTCATTTTTCACTAAAGTAACTAATATTCATAAATATAATACTAGACTTGCAGCAAAACAATCCTACTATCTACCTTTTGTTAGAACTAATTACGGCAAGTTTAATATTCAGTTTCAGGGTCCCCATATATGGAATTGTATTGATAAAGATATAAAATCATCATCCAAAGCAACGTTTAAGGAAAAAATTCAAGCCCAATATTTAAAAAAATACTAGCTTTGCCTCAATTTAATATATTTAAGGCTGTTTTGCTCTATCTTCTAATTCATTATTGTATTTATATTCCTCCTATTATACTTTACCTTTTATATTTCAATGTCTTAGTTTATTATTACTTCTATTTTCTATTTTCTACTGTGATGTATATGTGTGTGTACGTGTGTCCGACCTAAATTATCCTTAACAAATTGTAATACTGGCTGCCTGCCCCTTTTAACTTTTTAGTTATTTCAGGCAGCCAGACCCCCTATATTTATTTTTATCTATTTGAATAATTTATCTACATGTAAGTAAGTTATGGGGTAAAATAAATTGTTGTTGTTGTTGTTTTAAAGAGATGAAAAAACACCAATAGGAAAGGTGGGAATGAGGAGTAAAACGGATACAGGGAGGGGACATTAAGAAGCCCCCTCACTTCCCTCCCAATAGAAATAACAGCGACAGAGATAAAAAAAAAGGAACAAAGAAATCAGGAGGAAAACGGGTAAGGAGAGGGGGAAGTTCAGGGCCTCCACCCCTACCCCTTCTTGATAGAAATAACACCAACAGAGATGAAAAGCACCAAGGAAAGGGTGGGAATCAAGAATTTTGGTAGGGATAGGGGGGTTCAGAGGACCCCCAACCCCAAGCCACATCCCAACAAAAATAACATTGACAGAGATGAATAGCACCTTGTGTCAGTAATAAAACAGGCAGGGAGAGGGGGAAGTTTAGAGGCCCCCTCCATCCAAGCCCCCTCCCAATTGAAATAACATTGACAGAGATGACAAGTACCAAGGAAAAGACTGAAATCAGGAGTAAAATGGGTATAGAGAGGGGGAAGTAAAGAGGCTCCCTCCCCACCCACAAGTGGCCTATCAATAGAAATAACACAGACAGAGAAAAATAGCACCAAGGAAAGGGCAGGAATCAGGGGTAAAGCTGGTAATGAGAGGAGGAAGTTTATAAACCCCACACACCCCCAAGTCCCCCCCCCCAATAAAAAAATGGTAAAGGAGGGGTAGTTCAGAGACCCCCTCCCCACCCCCAAGCCTTCTTCCAATAGAGATAACACCAACAGAAATGTAAAGCACCAAGAAAAGGGCAGGGATCATAAATAAAATGGGTAGGAAGAGGGTGAAATTCAGAGCCGCCAACCTCACCCACACACCCCCTCCCAATAGAAATAACAGCAATAGAGATTAAAAGCCCCAAGGACAGGGTGGGAATCAGGAGAAAAATGGGTAGGGAGAGGGGGAATTCAGAGGCCTCCACCCCTACCCCCCTGCCAATAGAAATAACACTGACACAGATAAAAAGAACCAAGGAAAGGGCGGGAATCAGGAGTAAAACAGGTAGGGAGAGAGAAGGTTAAGAAGCACCCTCACCCCCATACCCTTTCCCAATAGAAATAACAGTGACAGATTAAAAAGCACCAAAGAAAAGGTGGGAATCAGGAGTAAAACGGGTAGGGAGAGGGGAAAGTTCAGAGGCCCCCCTCACTTCCGAGTCCCTTCCCAATAAAAATAACACCGACAGAGATAAAAAGAACCAAGTAAAGGCCGACAATCAGAAGGAAAACAGGTAGAGAGAGGGGAAAATTCAGAGGCCCCCACCCTCACTTCCAAACCCCCTCCCAATAGAAATAACACTGACAGAGATGAAAAGCACGAAGGAAAGGGTGGGAATCAGAATGAAAACGGGTAGAGAAAGGGGGAAGTTCAGATGCCCCCCTCACCCCTAAGCCCCCTCCCAATAGAAATAACACCGAGATGAAAAGCACCAAACAAAGGGTGGGAGAGGGTGGGTATGGGGAGATTCAAATAGAATAATCTTGTACGTTTATGAGCGCTTCAACAATTTAACAACTATAAAGATTTTTAAGTGGGTTAAAACAGTAGACTACAAGCAGTCTTTTGTGTGAAGCGAAATAAGAATGCAAGTGCAAAATTGATAGAGGCGAGATGCAGTCCATTTCACGAGGCCTTTTTCCGACTCGTTCTATCTTTCACATTCGATTTACTAACAAAAAAGGGAAGGACTGCTCGTAGTCTATGATAAAAATGGCTGCGTGAAAAAATAGAAAAGCTGAGCCAGAGAAATAATAGTAAATGTCACGAAAAGAGCCGACAAATAAAATGTTTTTGAACTGTTTCCGAGCGTTACAAGTCTTTCAGCGTACTGAGAGAATCTCTTTTCAGGTAATCCAATATTTGTCTCCGAGTCTCCTTAACCCTTGACTGAGATATTTCTTCACTCCCTCCTTCAAGTCTTCATCTTCAATTTATGATTCAATCCGAATACGCCTATTCCGAATGCGAGCAGCCATATTTGTTTACGTATGCACAACTGCAAGTGACTCTGGTCTATGGCAACAATAGGCCATGGAGAATTTTGTTTCTATTTTATTTTAATTTATTTTCATTTTAATGCATTTTTATTTTTTATTGATTTCTTTTTCTTCCAATTATTTTTTTTAAGTGAAATAATAAATAGTCTTTATTTTTTTCTAATCACTTTTTTCGAAATTTTACTATGGCAATGGTAGGCCACAGTGGGAAGTGCACTGGCCTAATGGTTAGTGCACTGGACTCCAGTTTGGGCAGTCCAGGGCACTGCGTTGTGTTCTTGGGAAAGACACTTTACTTTCACAGTGCCTCTCTTCACCCAGGTGTATAAATGGGTTCCAGCGAATTTACTGCTGGGGGGGTAACCCTGTGATGGACTAGCATCCCATCCAGGGGGAGTAGAAATACTCTCTGTTGTTTCATACTACAAAAGCCGGGATAAGCTCCAGCCTGATGGGCCACTAGGCCTGAATGCAGACTTTACCTTCACCTTAATGGTGAAAGAGGTGCAACAAAATTAATTCACCAACTTGCATTTTGCAAGGAAAAACAAGCAAACGATTTTGAGTCATGGTTGAGGCAGGCCTGAGCTGCAAGTAATAATTTTATACGTTGCTTGTTCCGATTGGTGCTTATCAACTCCAGAAGTTTTCTTGTTTTTTGTGCTCCAGAAACAAGATGATAATCTGAATTTTAAATTTTTGGCTAAGAACTGAATCAATATGAAAAACACACATGCAAATGTATTTGGGATAATTAGACCTTTTGTTTGGTGATGCTCCTGTTACATGGTGGTATGGACTATATTTTATTTTGGATGAATGCTGCAATTATATTTTCAAGAAATTTTTAGAAGTGATTTTTTTTTTTTTTACTTGATTGACCCATCCCACATAGGGCTTTTCAGGGCAAATGTACATAGCTAATCAGGGTGAGATCGGCCGTCAGCATGTAAAGGCGCTCATAGCAGCCGCTATCAGTGATTCTAGAAGCCTGTAGGATGGAATTTTTGGAGGAATGTATCAATTTCAAGTTTCTACAAAAAGATGTTTGCCAAGTTACATAATTAGAATTTTTTGTGGTATCAAGACATTTTAAAGAATTTCTTCACAATATTTTGCATCTATTGTTGGCTTTTCCATGAGTAACAATTTTACTTCCAGTTGTATTATGCAATTCCTCTTCCATTCACCATAAGTGACACATACAACCTCCTAATAGAAGCAACCTCCTAATAGAAATATCACCGAGAGAGAAGAATAGCATCAAGCAAAGGGCAGGAATCAGGGGTAAAACTGGTAGCAAGAGGGAAAAGTTCATAGCCCCCCACACCCCCAAGCCCTAACCCAATAGAAAAAACAGGTAGGTAGAGGGGGAGTTCAGAGGCCCCCCTCCACCACCAAACTCCCTCCCAATAGAAATAACACCAACAGAGATGTAGAGCACGAAGAAAAGGATAGGGATTAGAAGTAAAATGGGTAGGAAGAGTGGGAAATTCAGTGCCCCCAAACTCACCCCCACACCCCCTCCCAATAGAACTAACACTGACACAGATAACAAGAACCAAGGAAAGGGTATGAATCAGGAATAAAACGGGTAGGGAGAGGGGTAGCTTCAGATCAGAGGCCCACCTCACTTCCAGGCCCCCTCCCAATAGAAATAACACCAACAGAGATAAAAAGCACCAAGGAAATCAGGAGTAAAACGTTTAGGGAGAGGGGGAAGTTCAGAGAGCCCCCTCCAGCCCCAAGACCCCTCCCAACAGAAATAAAAAAGAACAAAGGAAAGGGTGGGAATCAGGAGTAAAATGGGAAGAAAGAGGGGGAAATTTAGATGCCCCGTAACCCCACCGCCAAGCCCCCTCCCAATGGAAATAACAGTGACAGAGATGAAAACCACCAGGGAAAGGGTGGGAATCAGGAGTAAAACGGGTAGAGAGAGGGGGAAGATCAGAGGCCACCTGCCCACCCACAAGTTCCCTCCCAATAGAAATAACACTGGCAGTCAGAGATGAACAGATAGGGAGAGGGGGAAGTTCAGAGGCTCTCACACTTACCCCCAAGCACCATCCTAATAGAAATAACACTGACAGAGAAGAATAGCACAAAGGAAAGGGCAGGAATCAGGGGTAAAACTGGTAAGGAGAGGGGGAAGTTCATAGGCCCCCCACACCCACACCCAATAGAAAAACAGGTAGGGAGAAGAGGGTTTCGGAGGCCCACTTCCCACCAACAAGTCCCCTCCCAATCGAAATAACACCAACAGAGATGAAAGGCAATAAAGAAAGGGCAGGAATCAGGGGTAGAACTGGCAGGGAGAGGGGAAACTTCATAGGCCACCGACACCTCCAAGCCCCCACCCAATAGAAAAATCGGGTAGGGAGAGGGTGAGTTCAGAAACCCCCTCCCTACCTCAAGCCTTCTCCCAACAGAAATAAAACCAACAGAGATGTAAAGCACCAAGAAAAGGGCAGGGATCAGAACTAATACGGGTAGGAATTGGAGAAATTCAGAGCCCCCCCCCCCCCCCCCAACCCTCATGCCAACCCTTCCCAATAGAAATATCAGCAACAGAGATTAAAAGCCCCAAACAAAGGGTGGGAATGAGGAGCAAAACGGGTAAGGAGAGGGGGAATTCAGAGGCCTCCACCCCTACTGCCCTCCCGATAGAAATAACACCGACAGAAATAAAAAGCACCAAGGAAAAATTGGGAATCAGGAGTAAAACGGGTAGAGAGAAAGGACGTTAAGAAGCTTTCTCACCCCAAAGCCCTCTCCCAATAGAAATAACAGCGAAAGAGATGAAAAAGCACCAATAGGAAAGGTGGGAATGAGGAGTAAAACGGATACGGGGAGGGGACATTAAGAAGCCCCCTCACTTCCCTCCCAATAGAAATAACAGCGACAGAGATCAAAAAGCACCAAAGAAATCAGGAGAAAAACGGGTAAGGAGAGGGGGAAGTTCAGGGCCTCCACCCCTACCCCTTCTTGATAGAAATAACACCAACAGAGAGGAAAAGCACCAAGGAAAGGGTGGGAATCAGGAATTTTGGTAGGGATAGGGGGGTTCAGAGGACCCCCAACCCCAAGCCACATCCCAATAAAAATAACACTGACAGAGATGAATAGCACCTTGTGTCAGTAATAAAACAGGCAGGGAGAGGGGGAAGTTTAGAGGCCCCCTCCATCCAAGCCCCCTCCCAATTGAAATAACATTGACAGAGATGACACGTACCAAGGAAAAGACTGAAATCAGGAGTAAAACGGGTATAGAGACGGGGGAGTTAAGACGCTCCCTCCCCGCCCACAAGTGGCCTATCAATAGAAATAACACAGACAGAGAAAAATAGCACCAAGGAAAGGGCAGGAATCAGGGGTAAAGCTGGTAAGGAGAGGAGGAAGTTTATAGGCCCCACACACCCCCAAGTCCCCCCCCCAATAAAAAAATGGTAAACGAGGGGTAGTTCAGAGACCCCCTCCCCACCCCCAAGCCTTCTTCCAATAGAGATAACACCAACAGAAATGTAAAGCACCAAGAAAAGGGCAGGGATCATAAATAAAATGGGTAGGAAGAGGGTGAAATTCAGAGCCGCCAACCTCACCCACACACCCCCTCCCAATAGAAATAACAGCAACAGAGATTAAAAGCCCCAAGGACAGGGTGGGAATCAGGAGTAAAATGGGTAGGGAGAGGGGGAATTCAGAGGCCTCCACCCCTACCCCCCTGCCAATAGAAATAACACTGACACAGATAAAAAGAACCAAGGAAAGGGCGGGAATCAGGAGTAAAACAGGTAGGGAGAGAGGAGGTTAAGAAGCACCCTCACCCCCATACCCTTTCCCAATAGAAATAACAGTGACAGATTAAAAAGCACCAAAGAAAAGGTGGGAATCAGGAGTAAAACGGGTAGGGAGAGGGGAAAGTTCAGAGGCCCCCCTCACTTCCGAGTCCCTTCCCAATAAAAATAACACCGACAGAGATAAAAAGAACCAAGTAAAGGCCGGCAATCAGAAGGAAAACAGGTAGAGAGAGGGGAAAATTCAGAGGCCCCCACCCTCACTTCCAAACCCCCTCCCAATAGAAATAACACTGACAGAGATGAAAAGCATGAAGGAAAGGGTGGGAATCAGAATGAAAACGGGTAGAGAAAGGGGGAAGTTCAGATGCCCCCCTCACCCCTAAGCCCCCTCCCAATAGAAATAACACCGACAGAGATGAAAAGCACCAAACAAAGGGTGGGAGTCAGGAGTAAACCGGGTATGGAGGGTATGGGGAGATTCAAATAGAATAATCTTGTACGTTTATGAGCGCTTCAACAATTTAACAACTATAAAGATTTTTAAGTGGGTTAAAACAGTAGACTACAAGCAGTCTTTTGGGTGAAGCGAAATAAGAATGCAAGTGCAAAATTGATAAAGGCGAGATGCTGTCCATTTCACGAGGCCTTTTTCCGACTCGTTCTATCTTTCACGTTCGATTTACTAACAAAAAAGGGAAGGACTGCTCGTAGTCTATGCTAAAAATGGCTGCGTGAAAAAATAGAAAAGCTGAGCCAGAGAAATAATAGTAAATGTCACGAAAAGAGCCGACAAATAAAATGTTTTTGAACTGTTTCCGAGCGTTACAAGTCTTTCAGCGTACTGAGAGAATCTCTTTTCAGGTAATCCAATATTTGTCTCCGAGTCTCCTTAACCCTTGACTGAGATATTTCTTCACTCCCTCCTTCAAGTCTTCATCTTCAATCTATGATTCAATCCGAATACGCCTATTCCGAATGCGAGTAGCCATATTTGTTTACGTATGCAAAACTGCAAGTTACTCTGGTCTATGGCAACAATAGGCCATGGAGATTTTTGTTTCTATTTTATTTTAATTTATTTTCATTTTAATGCATTTTTATTTTTTATTGATTTCTTTTTCTTCCAATTATTTTTTTTAAGTGAAATAATAAATAGTCTTTATTTTTTTTCTAATCACTTTTTTCGAAATTTTACTATGGCAATGGTAGGCCACAGTGGGAAGTGCAGTGGCCTAATGGTTAGTGCACTGGACTCCAGTTTGGGCAGTCCGGGGCGCTGCGTTGTGTTCTTGGGAAAGACACTTTACTTTCACAGTGCCTCTCTTCACCCAGGTGTATAAATGGGTTCCAGCGAATTTACTGCTGGGGGTAACCCTGTGATGGACTAGCATCCCATCCAGGGGGAGTAGAAATACTCTCTGTTGTTTCATACTACAAAAGCCGGGATAAGCTCCAGCCTGATGGGCCACTAGGCCTGAATGCAGACTTTACCTTCACCTTAATGGTGAAAGAGTGCAACAAAATTAATTCACCAACTTGCATTTTGCAAGGAAAAACAAGCAAATGATTTTGAGTCATGGTTGAGGCAGGCCTGAGCTGCAAGTAATAATTTTATACGTTGCTTGTTCTGATTGGTGCTTATCAACTCCAGATGTTTTCTTGTTTTTTGTGCTCCAGAAACAAGATGATAATCTGAATTTTAAATTTTTGGCTAAGAACTGAATCAATATGAAAAACACACATGCAAATGTATTTGGGATAATTAGACCTTTTGTTTGGTGATGCTCCTGTTACGTGGTGGTATGGACTATATTTTATTTTGGATGAATGCTGCAATTATATTTTCAAGAATTTTTTAGAAGTGATTCCAGAAGCCTGTAGGATGGAATTTTTGGAGGAATGTATCAATTTCAAGTTTCTACAAAAAGATGTTTGCCAAGTTAATTAGAATTTTTTGTGGTATCAAGACATTTTAAAGAATTTCTTCACAATATTTTGCATCTATTGTTGGCTTTTCCATGAGTAACAATTTTACTTCCAGTTGTATTATGCAATTCCCCTTCCATTCACCATAAGTGACACATACATAAGACCACAACAAGGCAAGAGTTTCACCCCTTGTTACTACTAATAATTATTAATGACAAGGAGCGCTCAGATGTCAATCTGGAGAATGTGCCATCTTTGACCTCCCCACACCTCATAATTTTTGGCATCAGACCCCTACAAGTAGACCGTGTATTTAAAATTCAAAATGGCTGCTACAATTAACAAAGATGATTTATTTGTCCCGTAATTTGATGTGAGGGCTCCAAGTGGCCAACTATTAAGTACCATTTAAACAGTGAAATAATTAGCTTGTATAGCTGGCTGCTTTGCTGCCAAGTTTTAATGCGCTCATTTGAGTGGCAAAGCCTCAAGAGACCTGGGAAGAAAACATGAAGAAATTGGTTTTACCGCTCACATGTCCGCAAACCTAACAAAACTAACAGCTACACAGGCTAGAAAATAATTGAGATCACTCACCATTACTTTTACACATTCCATCTGGGTTTTTGTCTGTGTATCAGTTGGTCAAATCCTGATTCTGTTACACATCAATATTTGGACTTTAGCCTTTCATTTGGCTTAGTCCGTTTAATACTACTTGGTCTGTTCTAAAATGTAATAAATTGAAAAGTAATTGTTAATCTCATGACGTATATATGACGTACTTAGTATGCATAGTTTTCATTAAGGTTTGAGGAAACTGTAGGAAGGGACCCGTAAGTGAGTAGGAGAGTAGAAAAGAACACAATGGAGTAAATTTTATTAAGAGTATGTCCGTAAGAAAACTGGGCAGTAGGTGCTACATCCTCGGAGACCCAGGAGCAGCTAGTCGGGACGATGGCATTTCTGGGCAAAAGTTTACAACAAGGGCGGGAGAGCCCCTGGACAGTTACTCTTACCGAACCAATTGCAGAAGCGTTTGAATTCCTTCCTTCTGATTGGCCAGAAAAATCCCGTTTCTGGCCAATCAGCGAGGAGGACCAGTAGTTTTCTTCATCGGATTGTCGTAGGAAGATTCTTGTGGAGAGTTTCAGAAAAATATTCAACGAAATTGCAAACTGTAACATAGGCGCAAGAAAACAAATACTTGTTGATAAATTTTTACGGCGGACATATCGAAGGTATGGTAAATTTTTATAGCTAATATGTGATACACGACTTCCACTTTCTACAGCTAGTCGAGTAAACAACGTCACGTTGCTTTTTATTTCTCCTCGATCGTTGAACAACTTCTGAAACTTTCCACAGTTTGGGAATTGCAGTTGCACAGGCCATGCAACTCTGTCATTCAATTGTGGGAATGATCAGCCAGCTTCAGTGCACGCACTTTCAAACCAAAAATCACTTCCTTTCGTGCCATACGTCTCATATAAATACAGCTGTTGTTATTTAGTACGGTTTTTCTCTTTTTGCTGTAAGATGAATCCTGTGTTAAGTGAGGTCGATTGTTACAGACTGTGTGTTTGTTTATGTGGATAAGCGAAGAAAGCGAAATGTTGTTGGAAGACAAAAAATAGTTGAAGACAAGGACTCACAAAACACAAAAAGGTCGACGAAGGTGGCAAAGGAGCTGTTTGCTGATTACGTGAACGAAAAAAACTGAGAGAACCCGCGGGAAAGAAAGAGTTGGCATAAACTTTGAAAACATTTTATGTCGAAGCAAGAAAGAAAGATGGTTCGTCTTACTCCATGTTTTATGTATAATAAAACAATTATTAGATTCGGTTTTTGTGATATCCAGAATAATCAAGGTCGAGGTAAGGGTTATCAGTGAACTTGGCCTGCAATGGCAAACTGTCCTTACTATTTAACAATTAGACTACGAACCCAAGTTTTCTATGAGCGAATAGTCAGCGACGTGCAGCCGAGTTGACTATCGCTCATAGAAAAGAAGGGCGAGTAGTCTAATTGTTTTAGTAGACACTCTGAAGGGTTACATTCCAAAAGCTACAATTTTAAGTATTTTTTGAGCCAAAAATCAAGAAAAATCTTGCATTCAAAGAGCAACGTGCACGCAATCGTTTTCTATCAGCGAATAGAAAGCAGTTGGAGAGCCAATCAGATCCATGGATTTGCAATAGAACACAGCTGAGTAGCTACTAATAGTGGATGTTATATCAATGGGGGGGGGGGGTGAACAGATTGCGTACTAAACAGATGTTTGATTGATGCTGCATTTGCATTTTAGTATAATATCAGGGTTTTTCTAGACTTTGTTTGTGTGACTGTGAGAGCTGTGTATTATGTATCAACTGACACACAAACTGACCTAATTGCCATATTAAATTATTTTTTTTTTATTATCTTATTGTTGTAAATTGCTGGCTAATTTTATAGCATGCCTATTTAGGCCATTTAGGCTAGCTTTTTATTATCTTTTATCTTTTATTATCCTATTTTTTTAGAGTTAAACTTTAAAATTAGTCTCATTTCAGTGTCCCCAGTTAGTAGAGGGTTTTGTTTACCCTCGGCTTAGTACCATATTTTGACACTTTAATAAAGTCATGATGATGATGATGATGATGATGATGTAGGAAAGGGAACCATAAACACAAAAATTCAGGAGGCTTCGTGTGAGTATGACAGCAAGGTGAAGACATGGAAGGCAGCCATAGAGCAGAAAAAGGTAAGATGTTCTGCATTTTTCACACAGCATTATGACTATATTTATATGAACAGCAGTATATAGTTAGCATTTACTTCAATTACATTTCACTTCTAACCACGGCCTAAAAATATGCGAAAAAAATCCTACATGTAAATGTCCTTTTAAAACTATACATATCCACGGACTCATTTTCGCAAATTCGCCAACAACATTTCGCTTTCTCTGCTTATCCACATAAACAAACACACAAAGTCTGCAATAATCAACCTCACTTAACATGGGATTCATCTTACAGCAAAAAGAGAAAAACCGTACTAAATAACAACAGCTGTATTTAATACGAGACATATGGCACGTAAGCAAGTGATTTTCGGTTTGAAAATGCGCGCACTGCAGCTGGCCGGTTGTTCCCACGTTGAGTTGTGTGGCCCATGTAACGGCAATTCCCAAACCGTAGAAAGTTTCAGAAGCCGTTCAACGATCGAGGAGACATAATAAGTAACGTGATGTTGTTTACTCGACTAGCTGTAGAAAGTGGAAGTCGTGTATCGCGTATTAGCTATAAAATTTACCATACCTTCGATATGTCCGCCGTGAAAATTTATCGAGTATTTGTTTTTTTGTGCCTATGTTACAGTTTGCAATTTCCTAGGCTTCGTTGAATATTTTTCTGAAACTCTCCACAAGAATCTTCCTACGACGGTCCGATGAAGAAAACTACTTCGTGTAAGAAGACATCAGAGTCGCAGGGCTGGTCCTCCTCGCTGATTGGCCAGAAACGGGATTTTTCTGGCCAATCAAAAGGAAGGAATTCAAACGCTTCTGGAACTGGTTCGGTAAGAGTAACTGCCCAGGGGCTCTCAAACTCTTGTTGTAAACTTTCGCCCGGAAATGCCATCGTCCCTAGCTGCCCCTGGGTCTCCGAGGATGAAGGTGCTACAGCTGAAATCACTGATTTCGCTCAAACTTGACACATTAAATGTTGGGTATGATGGGTTAACACTTGTGGCAAAACATTTTTGGTTGAACGGTTTTAGCTTCTCAGAGATATTGGACCCCCAGCAAAACTGTCGATTTGTAACTAATTTAGGCATATTTAATTAGCTAACTTAGATTTACCAATACTGTAAGAAATAAAGACTTCTGAAAATAAAATTCACTGGATGATATTCCACAATTATTAGACTCAAAGCACAATATATTATTTAATCTGCCCGATTTAATATCTTTCCCTCACTCGGTCTTTAGTGAGTACACTCTTCACACTGTTGACTATAGCCTTTAATTAATGCCAAACATCTCCAATGAGCAATAACTTCTATATAATTATCATTCTTGCGTGGGTGATGAATGCTATTGTTATACTTCACAAAAATGTCAATAAAAACTTTTTGGGCACTTAAATATTTTATCCATGCTGAGACAATATAAATATGTGACTAAACAATTTTTGGCTATGATGTATAGAAGTTATATATTTCTCATTGGAGATATTTGGATTCAAATCCTGCTCGGCCGGGACATGTAATTTTTCTTTCATTTCAGAGACGTGTGTCGAAAGCCTATTTGTAATTTATTTACACCTTTCTTTCAGCGTCAATTAAAATTCACCAAAACACAGAAGTTATTTATTTGCCTAAACTTAACAGGAAATCGGTACAAAATAACTAATTAAGCATCGTTCTATCGATAACAAGTATAATATCGGCAAAACAGGTCTCTTCAGGCATATACTTTCAGAGCATTTTCAGAGCCATACCGTAAAATTCCGAAAATAAGCCCCAGGGTTTATATTTTTCAAAGGAGCAAAACTTTAAAAGGTCAACAAATGCTTTTGCAGCGGTCTAGATGTGCGGCCTGTCAACCCTTCCTATTTCCTACCCTTATGTGTAGTTTGCTTTGGTTTATATAATTGAGGATAATTTCCAAATACAAGCCCCTGGGGCTTATATT